>JBBCBC010000015.1:4794797-5147026 GCA_037126765.1 Stenogyne calaminthoides
TGTTTTTTGATATGTATTTTATTCTGGATTAACATTTATTTTGCTTATGGTGCACAACTTTGTTGTGTATGAAGAGGGTGAATGATGCGACGCGATTGAAAATTTTTCTCGCCCATTACCGTTCTGGTACCAAAATTTTCGTCTTAAAAAAATGTAATATAAATTCGTCTGAAATTTTTGGTATGTCGATAAATATCTGCGTCTCCATTCAAAATTTAGGTATATATCGGTATCTTGGAAAATTTTTGATATACGAATTTTTTTTTGATATCTGGAATTTTTATATTTTCATGCAGTTATCGTATTGAAATTTTGGGTACAATACCATCTTGGTACCAAAAATTTACGATATCAAAAATTTCGATAAAATCGATATTTTTGATGCAGATAAAATCTTGATATCTGATATTTTTTATTTATCCACCTTTTTGTGCACATTAGTTTTGTTCTTTACCCTTTTGATGTACCTTGAGCTCTGTTTGTTTTACGTGATTTGCCGTTAAGCCATATGGGTCGGGTGATTATTTTTTTTGTATAAAAAACAAACCCTAAACCTACAATTTTGATGAGCATTAAGTAGAGTGTGTTATTTATTAAATCTAAGAAAGCGTCCATGAAGAATATCGACTAGGACCCATAATGAACTTTTATCTAGGCTATGTTTTAGATGGAGATTTACTTTTTGAGCGATAAAAAAAAAAAAGAAAAATTAAGGCAGGGGATATGGAGAATTTGATTGATCTGTCATTTTTTTTGAGTGTTTGCAAACTCAAGTTGTAGTTTAAATCACTTATTTTTGGTCACAATCACTTTTTTAAGTGTTTGCAAACTCAACAAATCAATTCTTCAAAAACCTTAAAAAGCAGATTATTCAAAGCTATTGGGTACCAATTTCCATTTGTAAATTTGATTCTCTTTACTTTATTAAATAATATTACAAATTACCAAGTTTCAGAGATACTCTTGTAAAACACTCCTAGTGAAATATTTAAAAGTAATTTATTTAAAAACATTACACTTTCAATTATATTATAAAAAATCAATTTTAATCACTTTAAAAAGAAGCATTATTGTTTTACAAATACACCCCTTGTTCAAGGTCTCCTTTCCTCTTGTTATCCTTATTATAATGACTTATTTTAATAGCCTCAAAAGGACACCGAAAGTGTGAGTTGTAATCCCCGCTAAACCCAATCAACAATGGAAAGCATTGACGCAACTGAGCATTGGAATCTACCCTCCCCCGCCTTCTCTCCAACCGATTCACCAAAAAGCCCAACCTCAAACCCAAAAGCCGCCGTAGCTGGCGGCTCCGCCACCACCAAGCAAATGGGCCGACCGCCTCCTCGGCGACTTCAATTCCTCCCTCCCGACATCACCAACTACTGCGGCGCCGCCTCCCCTACCTTCCTCCCAGAGCGCCACGTGTCGATGCCCCTGGACTTCTACCGTGTCCTGGGCGCTGAGCCGCATTTCCTCGGCGACGGCATTCGACAGGCGTACGACGCTAGGGTTTCAAAGCCGCCGCAGCATGGTTATAGTGACGACGCTTTAATTAGCCGACGCCAGATCCTCCAGGCCGCTTGTGAAACTCTCGCTAATCCAAGCTCTCGCAAATTCTACAACCAAGGCCTCGCTGATGATGAATTTGATACCCTTCTTACTCAAGTACCTTGGGTTAAGGTTTCTTTCTGTGCCCTTTATAAGCGAATTTTGAAGGTGGAAATTCTGTTGCTGTCGTATCTACTATTTTTGCCAAAATTATTAATTTATTTGCGTTTTGTTTCTTTAATTATCAGCATCATCTTTATGTTCTGAATTGTTACGTGGGATAAATAGAAAGTTTAAAATACTTGATATTGGATTGCGCTGGGAATGTGAAAATACATGGAAATGGAAAAAAACTCTTCTTATGCGTTGACAATCAAAGAAATGAATAGATTCATTAGCAGTAAATTAGTGTTATTGGTTACTGTTCACTCTACATTTGGGAAGTGATGCTTTTTTTGGTACATTGCGTTCCAATAATTGCATAATGTAATAGGTTTTCAATATTGGCCTCTTTATTATATTTTAAAATTTAGAAATTTGTGTTTCCAATGAAAATGAGATGAAACAGATGTCATCTCTTTCAAAAGTAAAAATTTGAATAGATTCTCTTGTGAATACGGGGAAAATGAGATGAAAGTGAGTACTGGAACTTCCTTATATGGAGGAAAGTAGTCAGCTGAGCGTTATAGAAGGATTGGTAAAAATGATGCGTCTAAGAATCAAGACGATATATCTGAGCTAAAAATCTGCTTGGTAGACTGTTTCTTTTCTTTATTTAATTATTAATAAAAAATCCGTTTCATTAATTTAAGAATGCTAGGTAGTTAAGTGAGTAATCTACAGCTGATAATAACAAACTAGCTAACTAACTAAAAGTATCCAGCTTACTAAAAATGTAACATCGTATCAATCACTCTAATATGTAGCATTCCCTTCACGAGTTGATCGATTAATATTTTGTCTTGATGGCTGTTATAGGTTCCTGGAGCCTTATTATTGTGTTGCAAGAAGCTGGGGAGACAGAGTTGGTTATTCAAATTGGGGGGCTTGTTGAGAGAGAGGCTGCCCAAGTCATTCAAGCAAGACATTGTGTTGTCAATAGCACTTGCTTATGTTGATTTATGTAGGGATGCCATGGCATCATCACCACCTGATTTTATTCCGAGGTTGTGAGGTGCTTGAGATGGCACTCAAGCTGCTGCAGGTTGGTTAGAAATTTAATTTAATGGTGTTTTGTATTTTTTATTTTTTTGTGGTGTTTAAGCTGTCAATACATTCTAGACATCCATGTTACCGAACTAGTTTTGAGGATCTTTAAATAAATCTTACTCGGTTGTCGTGTGTTTTTTTTGTAGGGTCCTGTAATACATTTGGTAAAAACTTTATAGTTTGCAGTATTAAATCGGTCCCTCTAAATCTTATGCATATCAAATGTTGCAGTACTTGCATTTGTTGTGATTCTATACATTGTAGTGCCTCTAAAGCCCCTGCTATCCTCATTTTCTTTGCGGAATAATAAGAGTTGTAAATATAAGGCATGGTAATAAATTTCTCATTTCTTTTTTTTTTGGGGCTAGAGGAATATTATAGCAGGTTGGGTTATTATTGCTTAGAATGCTTTGAAGATCTGCTGCATTTGATGATCTAGGATTAAACCCTCAACTTCCCGCTTACCTAGAAAACTTATCTAAAAATAGAAATATATGTTTGATGCAGGAGGGAAGGTGCAAGCAACCTTGCCCCTGACTTGCAAGCACAGATAGATGAGACCCTAGAAAGAAATCAACCCCGCTCGTTTTAGAGCTCTTAGCTTTACCACTAGGTGATGAGTACCAGTCAAAAAGGGGAGATGGTCTTCAAGGTGTCTGAAATATTTGTGGTCCGTTGGTGGAGGAGGAGCAGCTGCTATTGCTGGAGGATTCACGTGAGGATTTCATAGATGAAGCTTTTCTGCACATGACTGCTGCCCGAGCAAGTAAAGTGCTTTTAATTTGTCATTTTCCGTTGTTCACTATACAAATATTTCTCAATTTGTAATTTCCATTTGTGTAAGGTTGATCTCTTTGCTGCCACACCAAGCAACATACCTGCAGAAAGTTTTGAAGTGTATGGAGTGGCTGTTGCTCTAGTTTCTCAAGCCTTCATAAGCAAAAAACCTCATCTTATTCAAGATGCTGACAACCTTATTCAGCAACTTCAACAAACCAAGATCTCTGTTGTTGGGAACTCGTCAACTTATAGGGTCCCACAAAATCGAAAATGGACTTTGCACTTGAAAAGAGGTCTTTGCTCTCTTCTTGTTAGTGAGGTTGATGAATGCACGTGTGTGGTTGGGCTTGGATCATCAAGACTAAGCCTTACAGAGATCCGTCCATCGTTAACTTTGTTATACAACACTCTAAGGATGACAAAGAAGATGACCTCCTTTCCGGACTCTGCAAACTATTAGAGACATGGTTGATGGAAGTGGTATTTCCTAGATTTAGAGACACAAGATGTGAGGTTTAAGCTTGGAGATTATTATGATGACCCTATAGTTTTGAGATATTTGGAGAAACTGGAAGGTGTAGGGCGCTCACCATTGGCTGCTGCTGCAGCTATTCTGAAATGGGCGAAGCTACTGCTGTGCCCCAGCCATGTAAAAGTTAGTGCAATTCAGGCACTCACGGAAAAGTATTTCCTCTTGGTAATGAGGGAAAAGAATTCCGTGCTTTATGAGAAGAATGAGATTAAGAGTCATGATCAACTGGTTTTGGTGAGGAGAATCTTGATCAAGATTCCCACCTGTTTAAAGTTCGGAGATGAGTCATTTTAATGGACTGCAGCAGCAGATATTATTACTAATAAGATTAAAGATGCATCTGTAAAGATCATATGCTAGCTGGTGCAGCAGTTAGTGTTTTAACTATATTGGGGTTGAAATTTGTATCATCTCGAACTGGCTCTCCCAATCTACATAAAGACCCAGCCACAACAGCTATGGCTTCTGATGTCATCAATGTGGATGCGGTTTAATGTTAATTATGTAATGTTCCAAAACCAAAGGAATAACCTTTAAATGAAGAATAATGAGAAGCGAACCCTGCATATGTTTGTAAAGTTAAATTTCAGTTAATGAGCAAAAGAGTTCCTTTAAAGCCAAAATCTGTTTCTTTGTGTCTGCTTTCCTGAAAACCACAGTATATTACTTTCAGGGGCACCGCTAGTTGAGAATTCTGATGAAATACCCACGAATGGATGCAAGATTTGCAGAAAATCTTGTCGCGCAAGTAGCAAGTGTGAAGTCACTAGCTCTTGGTCCTGATCATTGTTTTGGAGAATTGTCAGAGGTGAGGACCAGTTCTTCTCTATTACATTCGTAACAGACTAGAAAAATGAATCTGGTTAACTGGAAATTTCTTATTACTCTCACCTTCATTTGATATTGTTGATACAAATGTGTAGCCTACCCCAATTATTTGGGATTAAAGACTCGTTTTTTTTTTTTTTTTTATGTTGATGCAAAATGATTTGGAAAAAGAATAATTTTGTGAGGGGAGTAAATGATTTGATTATTGATTTCCAGGGACCATTCCATTTTTCCCTCCTAAGAAGCTATTACTGTTTAGCTATTTAAAAGTCATGGGCAAGTTTCTGAATGGAAGTTACCTTCTGATCCGGTATTTATTTAATTTCCATCTTCTTTTCCCTCCCAAACCTTCTTTTGTCAAAATTATTTGTCATCATTGTATTTCTTTTTCATTTTTGTGGTAGGAATTTTTCAACAAACCTCAACACTTCCAATTGGTCTTTGCTAGCATGATGTGAGGGCAAAATGTGTGTGATTATACCCAAGAGTTAAACAGCACTTATTGTCACTGCTCCTTCAATGTGTTAATTATCCATGTGAAGCATGTATTCTACTTTACATATATCAGTGTGTTATAGCTGGTAATACACTTATGTGGGATCATAACTTTTGATGGTGGTATTGATGGTCAAATGCTAAAGATCTGGACAGACAAAGCTATTGAAATTTCTCAGCATGAAGTTGGTTTGGGACTACCAACATGAATCTGAATATTGACAACGTAACAGTGTCGAATTGATGGGCGTGGAGTGCTATTACTTAGAAGCAACTCTCAAGAGTCAGCTCAGCCTAACTGATGTAGCCCCACCCCTGAGTATAATAGCTTTCAATATAGTATAACCTACACAACACGGTCACCGAGATGTCTTTTTGCAAAATCAGGTTGGAAAATTGTGGAAGGAGCTGTTCTTAAATCATAATGCCATTGTGTAATTGTGTACATTTCTGATTATAGGAGACACCATTCTGTGTTAATGTTCTGTGCATGTTTGCATTAGATCCTAGTTAGAGTATACCGAAATTTACAAAAGATCTGGTATGGTTTTTCCACATACCGTAAATTCCGTATAATTATACGGTATGACCGATGCAGTGCAGTATGTCGGCCTTTACATATAACTTCATCAAATAGATACTTTGATGCAGATGATGGTATCTCAGTTGTAGTGAGAATATACATTTATGCAACTGTGATTTTCTATTAGCTGATATGTTGGCACATCCTTCTTCCGAGTTCTCTCGAAAATAAGCTCAAGGCATTCATAGATATATAATGTCATGGGCTTAAGAAAGTTGAAGAAAGTATCAACTGCTTATTCACCACATCTCGCCCAGGGCAGAATCTCTCCTAAACTTCGGCGTGGTCAAGTAAACTCAAGAGATAACCTTTGACTAAAATGACCATCTCCTCTGTCATTCAATCTTGAATATTGACCAGGATGAAACTTCATAGTAGCTTTTCCTTGTAAAGTATCTCTTCATTAATGTTTATTTTTTTTTTTTTTTAAAAAAGTTCATGTGATTGAATTTAATTAAAAAAATTGGTGCTATTCTCATGTATCTTTCAATTTTCTGTAATTGAATTTAAAGTACACTGTTATATCTGAATATTTGAATTTGATTTTTGTTTAAAAGCCCATTAAGGACACACCCAGGACCAATAGAATTATAGTTAAATCCCAAACCATTAAAGTGATCATTTATCAATAACGGTTTTGCCCTATGACCCTATAGGGTTGGGCCTAATGAGCAAAAAAAGATCAACCTGTTTACGTCTCTACATATAAGGAGAATATATTAAGTATGTCATTTGACACGAAAAAATATTATTTTTGTACTTTGACTAAATCTCTCAATTGTCTTTTTTTTTTTTCTTTTGGTGATGTTTGTCTTGAGTTT
Organism: Stenogyne calaminthoides; assembly: GCA_037126765.1. Lineage (NCBI taxonomy): Eukaryota > Viridiplantae > Streptophyta > Magnoliopsida > Lamiales > Lamiaceae > Stenogyne > Stenogyne calaminthoides. Next base: position 4,801,597 of record JBBCBC010000015.1, read on the forward strand.
TAATTGACTTTTAAAAATTGACTTTTTGAAAATTAGAAGATTTTTAAATCCTAACAAATAGTAAAATATGTGTTTGTTTGAGGTTTTATAGTAGAGTGAGATTTAATTTCATGTCAAATCAATGTGTTAAGTAAAAATAAAAATGTATTATTATATTATTGTAGAGTGATTGAAAAGAAAGATTATGCATTATATGGCTTAAATGTATTAAAATGTTGTATCTGAAAAATGTGATGAAAGTAGATTTATAGCGGTGAATCTATTCAATGCAAGGCATGGCATGTCAAAATGTTGTGCTTGAATTTTTATTTATTTTAATATCATATATATATAAAATATTTTTAAATAAAAGGAGTAAATAAATTTTTAGTTTATAAAATGTATACTATTACATTTATAAATTAATGTATTAATAATTTGTTAATTTATATGGAATACAATATAAATTGATATAACAAAATTTAATGTTATCATTACAAGAGTAATAAAATTTAATGGTATCATAACATTTAATGTTAGGGGTATTTAGTTTATAAGAGTAATAGTATTAGTTTATAAATGTAATGATATCAATTCCATCTTATAAACAAAGTTTAAATTAGAGATCTTATTGTTCTTCATTGGGCAAAATGTTTTGCCGCGTGTCTATCATGGTTTATTGGTGTATTTGAAATAAAAAATAATGTACTTTATTTATGTTAACTGATTCACGCCGCTAAGCGAGCAATGTTTTTTCTTTTGGAAAAAACAAAAACTTTAAAAAATCTTTCTGTAAATTTGGTTTTGAATCTAAAAAGTTCGATTGATTCATCCCTATTAGAAAATCGAGTGTGAAGCTTTTCACTAAGCTATGATCTATGTATTATACTCTATATAAATATATGATTATCGGCGTTTATTTTTTGTTGAATGGTTTAAGAATAACATTAAAATAATAGATAGTGGGGTAGTTAGAATAAAAAAAGTGAAAGGTATGTGGGGTAGTTGGAATGAAAAGTGAAGGTATATTAATAGGGTAGTTGGGATGAAAAGTGGGGAGAATAATATTAAAATAATAGGTAATTGGGGTGTTGTTTTCCTTTTATAGAGATGTGACATAAATGGAGGCGTAAAAAAGAAACGTGTGATAATCATGGCGGGACGGAGGGATTACATACGATATAACGTGCTTTAGAATATAATTTATAAAAAAGTGAACCGGGTTGGATGGTTTTTATATTCTTAAAGATGTCTGCTAAACACATATATATATTAGGTGCACATAATATTCCAAATTTGCTATTAAACTTATTTTTAATAAATGACTATGTTGTTTTGACGGTTTTGTGCCTTTGTTGGACAAATTTTTTATCTTCCCCCATTTATAAGTGTTATAAAGTGATGATGTCTTTTTTTTAAACCGAGTTTCAAATGTTGAAAATATCCAACATATTGATTGTGCCTTGATATGTTATTGATTGTAATGATATTTTGTGATTATTGATAGGTTTAGTCACACGCAAAAGTGATGAAAGCCTCATAATCCCATATCAAAGTAGTTAATAAGATTGTTTAAAATGTTATACGGATAACAATAAGGTTCGAGGCTCATTTTTTGGTAATACCGTTTTTCTAGTGTTACGTGTTTTTAGTGGGGAGATTATGAAATATCCAAATATATTGAGAACTACGTGCCAAATTAAGTGTATATAGTTGTCTTAAAGAAACCCAATTAAAGTGATTCACTAAAAGTTTAAGTAATGAGACTAATATAGGTATTAAATAATCATGAACTTTATATGCAGAAAACCATTAGAGTGATTTTTCTATTTGTTGTGGCACCAAATAGAAAATATAGAAATTAACTTTATTCATAAGTTGGGTTATGGTCCCCAAACATCGATGACGTTAATTCCACAATCTATCTCTCTCTGAGAAAAAGTGAAGACGGTTGAAATCGATAGTTTGAAAACCAAACCAGGTGTGAGGCAAAAATCGATTCATGGATTGAATGCAGCTTCTCTTTTTATGATTAATATCTCTTCATGTTTAGGTTAATCATCGAGATGGTATTTGGATCTAATTTTTGGATCTAATTGATTTAATTTCTAATATGAAAAACCCGAGGCTAAAATCGATTTTAAATTTCAAACTAAAATCCTAATTTTTAAGATACAAACAAATCACCTTATATTTTAATATTTTTTCATCTTATTTCATATTTCCGAATTTTCATTTCCTTTTCATCCCTCTCATTCTCTTTTTCTCTAGAAAGTTTTCAAGAGACTTCTCTCTCAAGAAATTGGGTGGGTATATATATATATATATATCGTGTCATTTTTATGTAATTAATATACAAATATGTGTGTTTTGTTTTAATTTTTTGAGTTGTTTTTCTCGTAATAAATAACAAGAAATAATCAAGACAATACAACTCGAACAAAATAAGTTATTTATATTTTTCAATTCCAATAAGCAGCTGTTTTTAAAACAAAAGAGTTATGTAAACAACATAATTGTTTAAAACAACCTTAAACAAAATAACGAAGTTGTTTAGTTATTTAGGGCATTATTGATATGACTGAATACAATTGCGGCTGAATGAAATGAATTAATTAATATAATGAAGTTTTTAATGGAATGATATAGAAATAATCATTCTTATGATTGATATGACCTAGGAATGAAATATAAGTATTGCTGAATTTGTTTTAAAATTATTATTATTAATTATACTTTAATATTAATATTATTATTGATTTATTATATATATTTTTTAATATATTATTATTTTTAGCTTTTTAATATATATTTTAAAATTACAAAAATAATATTATTATTGTGTTTTATTACAATAATATATAATTTTAGTAAACACATATATGTATATATTATTTTAATTATTGTTGAAAAAGTATGATTTAATAATAACGCCTTCTAGTATTTTTAATATATTTTTATTATTAATAATATATTATTAAATATTAATATTTTTATTTTATTTTTATTAAAATATTATTAAGAATTCACTTTAATTTACATTTTTTGAGATATAGTATTATTGTTAAAAAATTATATTATTTATATATTTTAATATTATTATATTTAATATGATTACTTATAATTATTATTGAGTTGTTATTATTTTTATTAAATAAATTTTTAATAAAATAATATTATTATTAAATTAGTATTGTTGTTGTTGGTTAGAAGGTAATATTATGAAAAATGAATGATAATATTTTTTTGGGAAAAAAATTTATTCCTCAAAATGTGGAATACATAAATCCACGAGGCGTATGAGAATCACAATTTCCTTTATTTTTTTGAATAATAATTCCTAATGAAATTATGATTTCTCCCCAAAATACATACCAATCAATGTATTTGGAATAGATTATGAATGATCATTTCATTCCTATCTATTCCAATTTTCAACATATCAATCACACCCTTTAAGTCTTGTATGCATTAGATTAATTTATGTATTTAATAGTGTATTTTAGAATCATCTTTATTTGTTGCATTTGAAAGTGTGAAGTGAGTGTTTTCCAATTTCCAAAAACTTAAAAAACAACATGTGTGTAAAATTTTTGTAACATGTGACAAATAAAGAAATGACGGAAGACTTAAAACACGTAAAAATAGTTTTTGAAAACTTTACATAGACTATTAGTCTATGTGTGGTCTCAAGACAAAAATATCCATTATAATAATCAATGACATAAACATATATATTGTACAATGACTATAAGATTTAGAAAGGGTTTAATGTAATGTTTTTTCACAATCTTATGTTCTATTATATGGACTAAAAGTTGCTCTCTTGACCATAATTAATCTAAGAATAAAATCAATTGTTGCTTGGAATATGATAGTAATTCCACTAACCCTAAACACTTAGAGTAACCACCTATCAATCTAGATGTATTAAAAACACTCTATAAACCCGATGTTTATTTACTTCACTTGTTTTTGTTGATCTTTGTGGCTTGATGCGACCACAATTGCAATTTCAACTACTAGGCCAGGTCTAGAAGAATCTAGAAACACTTTTCCCACGGTCCACTAAATCCATCTTCCCATTACAACAAAATGTATAATTCCAACGATTTTAAAACTTTTACCATTGGAATCATCTATTCAACGGAAATTCAATGAAAATCGGTATTGTGGGAAAAGTAGCCAATGGAATCCATAATTGAAACAAAAATTCCAAGAATTTCAATGGATAAGGATCGTTGAATTTTCAACTATGGAATTATGTCCAACACAAATTCGATGCTTTCATTCCAATGGAAACATCTTTGTTGTGAAAATTTTGTCCAACAGATTTAGATTATTGAAAAATTTGTTGGAATATATTTCCAATAGATTTTAACTATTGGAATTTCTAGTGTTGGAAAAATTTATCATTGAAAATTCGGCGCTCATTCCACATTTGTCTATTGGAATTTTCATTCCATGAACATTTGTGTTGGAATATACATCCGTGGAAAATGATCGAAAAGTCCCGTAATAATCAATCAAAATAACACCAACATCAAATTCAAAGTGCATATCCAAAAATAAATTCCAAAAGTCATAGCATTATCTTCAATCACTAACAATATACTAAAGTGTTGATCATAAAAACAAAACAAAAAACCATACTGTTGATTATCTTTTTTCCAATTGCATCACTAATGAAAATAAATCAAGTTTATAACCTAAAGATTAAGTCCTAAAAATCACCATCATCATTATCAAAGTGATGATCATCCTCATCTTTTCTCACCATCATGAGTAGCCACGCTTTGAAGAAGAGGCATCATGGGTAATGTTGATAAGCGTTCCTCATGAAAAGGTCACAATAAAAGCAAAACTCACTCTCAACAGCAGACAAACGAGCTTTCAAGTCTTGAATATCAGAGTTGGTGGCATAAGTCATCTTAGCCCCTAAGTTGGATCTTGAACTTGAAGGTTCATAAAGGCTGCCTCTGAGCCAAAATTATAAGTTTTGCCTCTCTTTATTCTTTGCTCCATTAACCCCATAAAAGATGGCGGAATCATCAATTTCATCTCCAACCCATTTCTGACAATTTGCTAGCCTTTAAATTCTGATACTCATTCTGCAAATGTAATTCCAAAAGAACCAAATATTAGGCTTTGTGGAAAAGCAACAGGTAAAAGAAGTTGTATTGGAACATCTCACAATACTATAACATACATTAGAAATTCATCCACCAAATTCACATTCTATTTCTACAGCATTTACGCCTAAAACTTGTATAAGTACACACTGAATAATTTAAGTCCAGTCATGTGATTTGAGCAACCAACAGTTTGTTCAAAGACTTATCATTCAGTAGAACACACATTAAGCTCAAACAATATTCAGTATTTCAGTCTAGCCACACTTTTTGTGAATATTTAAGTATCTTAACCTTGTTCTCTTAGCATCACTCTGTTTTTATCTCTTTAGGTCTCGTGCATTTTGGATCAGTATTGCTCTTTCTTATATATCCAGGCACCATCAATAAATGAAATAGAGTAATGCTCCAATAATTACTTCAGAAATTCAGACAGTAGCATGCATATAATGGACTAATTCCCATATCAATTTCTTAAAAAACACATACTATAATTGTGCCTGTGTATATATTCTACAACCATCCCCAAACATTTAAAAGGCAGTTCAAGAAAAGCAAACGAACTTCAATTAACAGAAATTATAATAAATATCAAGAGAACAATATTATGTCACACCGTCATTGTTAATATTATATCTTCAGCTATGCACATTACTGTCAAAAATGAATGTGAACATTTCTCTTTTCCCTTTTTTTAGTTGGTCCTTTGAGCAATACTGGAAAGCAGTAAATGGAATGAAAGATATAAATATAAAGGGTACCAAATTTTGAATAACCTAATTCAAATATAACATTTAATTTATGACTTGGCTTTTACAAATTTCTAAACTTAAGATTATGAATTGATACAGTAGTGGTGGACACGCTTGATCCAGTTTTGTACAGGAGGATTCAATGCAATTTCCTCCACATAGCTAGCTAGAAAAAAAAAGCAGCAGTATCACTAGAAAGATGAGGCACTCACTAAAATTCTATTATTTGAACTGAGTTAGATCCACTTATAATTAACAGCAGTATCACTAGAAAAGATGAGGCACTCAATAAAATTCTATCTACAAAAAGCAGGTGTGTTGCTAAAACATAAAAAAAAAAAAAAAGCACTATTAATGCTAAAGTCACATCAAAATTTCACTCCACATAGCTAGCTAGAAACATCTGGGTGTAGGATCATTCTTCATTTCTACTCTACCAAATTATAACTATGAAGATTCAATCGTAACATGCAACATCTAATATTCAGTTCACAGGAGTTAATGATCTTGATTCAGCAGATGCAAAATCAAAACAGTAATATGAGATCAGAACAGTAATATGATTAAGAATTGCTCAAAAACATTATTTTAGAAAATAGTTTATTTAACTTGTAATAAAACAATCTAATTATTAAAATGCCACGTAAACTTCCTCAGCTCTAGAATTTTTCCATTGACCAAGCGTCTTCATTATAGTTGAGCTTCAAAAAAACCTCCAGGAACGGTAACATCTCTCCTAGCTTATTTCAAATTAAACATAAACAAACAATTCTAAGTAAATTAAAAATTAAATACTAATATGACTTAATTAACTGAAGAAACTATATTTACCAATAGTAATAGCACCACCATGATGAAAACAACCATCAGTATTAGCTGCTATTTTTCTTATTCTGCTCAAACATATTGATGAAATCAGGGTCCGCTCCCCATCTGGTTTTGATTGCCTTAACACTGTAGGAAAACCCATGACCCTTCTTCTCTTCCTCACGAATATCTGCTAAGCTTGTTAGCACAATGGTTGACGCTTTAAGTTTCCATATCCGTTTAATTTCATCTTCATGCTCAGGATCCATCTCAATGACTCTGCCCAAAAACAAATAACATTTTAGATTTATATATTTATATATAATAAAATAAAATCGGCAATTAAATACATCATAAATTATGATATTACCCCTAAACAACATACTCACATGTGTTTGACATTTTGCAGGATCTCGCTCCATCAAAGGCCATGATTCTTCCTACTTAGATTTGATGGTTTCAGAGATATGTTTAACTGCTTTTTAGAAAGAACCTGTTATATAATAATTATGTAATAGACATCAGTTCATAATAAATAATGCCTTAAAATAGTCGAACAATATTAAAATGTAAACAGATTGAAAGTCGTACTCATTTCCATTTGGCTCTATCAACAACTTTAACGTTTGATCCACAAGCTGATGAGGCACTTTCAAGAGATCTTTGATATAGAACCGTCAGCTAGTGCTCTCCCCAGACAGGCCTATCTCAGATGAGGCTCTCTCAGATGGAGGCTGTCTAAGTATCTCTCAGTTGGACTGTCAGCTGTCTGACTCAGATGGAGTTCCTTAAATAGTGCTCTCTTAAAGTGCTCTCTTAGATGGACCTCTGCTCGAATGATGCATCAATCTCAGATGGAGTTCCCTCATATAGTGCTCTCTTAGATGAGGGCTCTCTCAAGTTATCACGCCCCAATTTTCATAAAACGGACATTTCAAAAGTAGTTAAAATAACTAACTTGGTGCAATAACATTTAAATTTCAAAAGCATAACGATGAAATAACGGCTAGTAATTTGAAAATACCCCTAAATCTAAAAAACAATGGTTATTAATTTTAAAAAAATATTTTGATTTAGCAGGCGAAACATCAAACTTCTATTATTTATTTAACATTTAAAAAAATTCAATTAAGAGATCGCCATCCATCCCCTCCTCATCACCCAACTCCTCAACTCGGAAATTTGTAAATAGATGGGGTGAGTATGAATTCACACTCGGTGGGACTCAGTTGCTCAAGTTAAATATTAAACATGAGTTGTACATCAAAACAAACATCACATAGAATTTGTCCATAGAGTTGTAGGCCTTTCCCAAAGTCGTTTAATTGACTTTAGTATTCCTACACAAAAGTTGTGAGCCTTCCCAAAGCCGTTTTAATGAATTTGGTATTCTCACCCGTAAAGTTTGTGAACGCTTCCCAAAGTCGTTTAAGGATTTTTGGTATTCTCACACGAAAGTTTCTCATTGAGCATCAACCTTCCCAAGATCATATCTTGGTCATTCTAGGACAACTTATATGGTCCCGACCGTGAACTAGTCCCCGGCTATTAGACTTGATAACATAGAATTTCATAGAACATAGCATGTAGTGTATCATAACATGGAGCATAACACGTAGGAGACACACGCTCAACAAAAAACACGAGAATATTAAACAATGAACAACTTGTTCTACTAACCATTTGAGAACATCGAAAGAAAACCCCACCTTGAATATGCTTGCAAGAAATAATAGATAGAAGCCTCGTTACAAATATGCCCTCGGTCCTGCGTAATTGCCGTCGCCTTGCATTGATAATCGATAACTTTAATTAGCGAGAATCTGATAACTAGTCAAGAACCCATATTGTAGCCATTTGAAATTTAATAGAAGTCTAGGGGACACAATAGCAAGGGTTTAGAAAAAATAGTTAAAAGCCCTTAATTATAAATCTGGATAAACAATTTTAGGACAAAGAAATCCTAATTCAAAACCCTAGATTCCAAAATAAAAAGTCCTAAATCCCCCAAATCCATTTTTTGACACAAGTCTCGAACAATACCTTTCAAATTCCCAAATCAAACATGGTTTATAGAAATGATTCAAATGAAGTCAAACTTCAGTCCCAAAAAAATAATAGAGGGGCATGAGAAGCTGTGCAAAAACATCCAATATGCAAACTACTAGATTCAGGATATATCAATCTCAATAAAACTAAAGAATAATGAAAAGAAGATTAAATCATGGTATTATGAAATACCCACTTTCTGTTGTAGAAAACAAATACAGTAATTAAATCAATTTTCTCAAATTGCTGTCTTATCTATGTAATTTGTTTAATAAAACAATTAAACGTTCAAATGCATGGCTCTTGGAGTTGCTGCTGACATTTTAAATAATAAGAAAAGTGGTGAAAACAAAAGTTTGCTTAAGACATGGGAAATCTTTGTATAATCACTCAGCCTCCTAAATCCAACATTTTATAGATGCACAATTATTTTGTCAAATCAGATTTGGGATCAGAAAATAGAGTATAAAAAATATAAATAAAGAACAGTGGAAAAAGGGATGTAATAGATTACCTTCCAGCAAATTTCAGAGGAAAAACCAGTAGGGGAGGAACGAGGGCAGTAGCTGTCTTCTGTTAGAAAGAGAACCTTTTTGGTGGAAGAAGAGAAAAATCTTTTTTTTTTTTTTTTTTTTTTTTTTTTGTGAGAGGGAGATAATGAGAGAAGGAAGGAGAGAGACCCCTTAATTGAGCTTTAAAATTAGCTGTTTCTTTTTACCCCGTTATCAAAAAAGTAACCGCAGGATTATGGGAATATTAATTTGGGTGGGAAAGTTAGGGCTGAGTATTGTAACTTAAAATTTTGAAAACTGATTTAATAAGAAAAAAAAAAGATAGGTATTAATCCATAGAAAAGTAACGGGTGTTACACAAGTGCATCTCTCTCTCAGATGGTTCTCTCAAGTCCTCTCAGATGGAGTTCTCTCAAATAGTGCTCTCTCTTAGATGGGGGCTCTCTCAGATGGTGCCCTCTCAAATATAGTTCTACTTGATGAGGCTCTCTCAAATGGTGATTGATGGTTAACATGGATGCCATTCTTGAGCTAGTGTCTCCTCAAGATGCTCCCCTAAATGTTCTCTACATATGCTTCTGCCTCTCTACCTCTACTGATCTTTGAGTTAGTGCCTCTGCCTTGTCCTCAAAACCACCACGATCACTTTTACTCCGGCCATCTATAGACATTAAACAAGACAGTTAATATTCTTTTAGATTAATTAATTTTTTGAAATACCCATTTTACAAGTCAATGTGGAAAATAACTGATGAATAGAGTTCTATCACATAATGGTCACAGAAAGATTATTCAGTTGAGTTCAACATAACCCAAACATGAGTAAAAATATCAAATAAAAAACCAGCCAGCAATGGAGGAAACCATCAACTGTTTGTGTAAAATATGAGAAGTAAGACTATCTCCTCCTTAAAATTATAACTAAGATTTAGAATTTCTTAGTTGTCTGCATAAATATTATGTGTTGCCTCTTTGGCAATCAATATTCAATAGCAGCCAGCTGGAAGTTGCCATCCTGCTACCAAAGCTCCTTTTTGAAGACAAAAGTAGAAACATTAATTAAAGAAAAGTGAGGAGAAATCAGAAATTGAGTGCTAACAAACCGAACATGCAAACTATGTTCCTACACTCCCAAACCAGTCTTTTGAGGATAAGTAGACATGCTTTAGAAAAGTCCCACAAGTTTATAGTAGTAATAATTTGCACATACACATAGTAGTTGAGTAGTCCTCTCTTCCCTCTCTTCCAACTCCACAAAATCCCCTGTTTGTCTTAACCTTCAAATCTTCCTACCACCTACACCATATATACTATATACTACACTACCTTTCTCCCACCATTCAAAGTTTGACTTCAAAATGAAAGACATCTCAAACACAACATCATATACATATATCACGCAGCACACCCTCTACCTTCTTAATTTCCAATTAAAAAAAAACCTTGAAATGAAAGAAGTGGATCACAGCTCAATTATATACATTTCTGCATGACTATATAATCCCCCACAGATTTCTATCATTAGTCTTCTTAGATGCAAGGTGTCTATTCTTAATTACATATTATCCTAATTTAATCCTCAAGTCCCGATTTATATTAACAAAATCTGCTTTTGTGTCTTTATGCTCATCACTTCCAGCAAGCAGAGAAAATGCTACAATGACAAAATGGGACAAAATCTGCTTTGTGTCTTTATGTACATCTTGCATGATTGTATAGTTTATACTTTCAATTCAACCAGAATCAATTCAAACTCAAATTTAATCTGCAATAGGTGCATATGTAAATTACAAATAACAAAGGGATGTATACAGCTATATTTATATGTTTGTTAAACAATTAAAGCAACTGTTCACTTGTTCCCCCACTTTGTCCTAACCTGGAATAAAACAAAAAATCTCCAAAATGAAATTAAACAGGAATTTCTTTTAAAATTGATTTCATCGTTGCAGAAATTAAAAAAATTCTATATATATTGGATATATATGCAGCTGACAGCCCCCAAGAACATTGTACAAATTCCCTTGTCTATATCAAAAAAACACCCCCCTACCCCAATTGTGCTAAACATATATACAAAGACAATAGAATGAGCATGCCATCCAAATGGTATCAACTATATTAGAAGGGAGTGTCTTGACTGTCTTCCCTACTTAAAAATTGGATGATGCTCTCACTAGATAATTGAATAAATCCTCCTATATATTTAATGAAATAAAATCAGTAATCCAGCCAACAATTCCAAATTGAAGCTAATTTAGTTCCCCATTTCTCCAATCAAAAATACAGAACATGTTTGGCAATATCAGAACAATATCCGAGCAAATAATTCAACAATAGTGAGAACATTAAGAACATTCAGAGAGCATTGGAGGTAAACAATGAAAAAATCAGATCAGATAAGTCATAAATTACCTCTCAATCAAAGAAGAAGTGCCTGAAATTGGTGGTTTGAAGGTTTAATTATCTGAAGTATCGCCCAAGGTTCATGATTATAGCAGATCGAAGTAAGCAGAGAGTCAGCACCATCCTACAATACTAATCAAGCAACTAAAAATAAGCCCTAGCAACTGAAATCAAACAGATACTAATCATTTAATTAATTTAATCTAGCAAATGAAGTCGAGAAAACTAAGAAGAAAGTAAGAAATCTTACTCTGAGAAGGATTAAGTGGAGGAGGTGTGGAGCTTAGGGTGCTCGGAGTCGCGACAACTTCTGGAAGGCAACGGCGGACTGGATTGTTGTCAACTATTCACGGCGCGACTGTTGTGGGTCGCCGGAGGCCGATGGCCCGTGAGCGTGAGAGGCAGAAAGACAAATGAAAATAATGAAAGGAGGAAAAGAGAGGGAAGTTCAATTACATTCTCCGTTGGGCCCTTGTTTTTAAAGCCAGTGTAAATATAAGCTCAAATCTTTAAATGGGTTTAAAACCAATTACTTCAGTTTTGGCCCCAATGTACTTCAAACAAAAGTTATGGTCATAGCCCAAAGAATTTACAATGAAAATGTGGCTACTTGGCAAGTCCAAATAGCTAGATGGCTAATATCTCTTAATTTTATTGCTTAACTCAGGAATAAGTGTTAGGTTTATCTTTAATTTATCTTCGCTTTACGATAAAACCATCGCATATATAATTTTGTCAATTAAAAAAATATTATTTAATATGTGGGGTTTATTCCAATAGGTGGCGTTGGAATTTCACTTTGAAGACATTTCCAATATTTTTTTCAATAGTAAATTCCATTGATTTTAGAAAACCGATGGAAATTCATTTGGATTTTTCCAATGGTTGCATGTGTGGTTGGAATTTACATTGGAAATTTTCAATGGTTGCATGTGTCGCCGGAATGTCATTTGGAATTTTCCAATGGTTACATATGTCGTTGGAATTTCATAGATTTTTCCAATGGTGGCATGTGTCATTAAAATTTTTTGTTAGAATTTTTCCAACTAAAAACACATATCGTTGGAAAGACCGTTGGAATTTAAAAATTTCAACTGTTTTTTTCCATCATGGAAGTTTTTCGCTTGAATTAGGGTTGTTTTTTCTTGTAGTGTTCCTGATAGTCTCTTCCATAATGCGTCCCAATAACTCACTCTTTCAACTCGCACCACATGACTTTGGGAAAATCTCTTAGATCTTCATTTTACAATTTAAAGACATTAAGAACAACATATAAAAAAAGAGTTAATGCTGGGAGAAATGACAAATTAGGATGTTGTTAGAAATATTGTCCAATATATTATTCAACAAATTGTCAAACATCAATAACACTTGAAATACGCAAAGTTGTTTTTCGAATCAGCAAATTATTAATATAGAAAAAAATTGCAAATTAAATATAAATAAATTGTATAATTTTAAAATACATTATCAAGACGCTATTACACTGGCCAAGATGCGAGATCCCATCTATTTAAAATGTTTAGATTATTTGAACAAAAACAACAAGGTCACTTATAATTGTTTACAATAGCTAATTTCAATTTAATAATAATACTTTGACTAGGTCAGTTTTCCATAATGCTTTACTTCAGTATTATAAGACCCCAATCTTACTTACTTAGCTCTTTAAAAATAAAACGCTGCACAATAATATCATAAAACTAGCATGTAACCTCGTATATTACATGAGACTAGAAATAATTTTTTATATTATAAATTATAAATTAAATACTTTAAATATAATCAATTTGATCAATTCAATCGTATCATAACTTTTATTGCAAAAATTGAAAAAAAGAGGAGTAAAAATAAACCCTGTAAAAAATATAATAACCATAAAAATTAAATGATATAAATTAAATTAGAGAAATGAATGATGAATTAGAAATTATATCATGAATAAGTCAAACTCATTAAATTTAACAGTAGAAATTAATGAAGAAAAATGAATGATATAAATTTAAAGATAAAATATTATATCATAAAACTCTTCATAAAATTACATAATTTTGAAATAGAGAATTTATATGAATAGAGGGTGATTCACAATTAATTGATAATGATTCATTCTTAAGAATTAGATAAAGCGGAACCAATGAAGAGCTATTTAACATTTAATTGAAAGTCCCATCTTAATTTGTAAAAAAAAAAAAGAAACAAATGTATGATAAGGATTTTTAGTGCAACTAGAGTAGATTTCTTTGAAGTTTATCATGCAACTCGTATTTTGAAATATATATATATTTTTTGAAATATTCAAATTATTTTACACTAAAACAAATTGACATTACAAGGAAAACAAAATTGAATTTGAATTTGACGCGGTCGTTGAGTGCATCCAAAGATTTTTGTCATGTAATTGTAGAAAAATTGATAGGAACAAAAATAAATAACATAAATTTATCGATTCAATTTGTCAAGAATATTTATTTTTTTATGAAAGACTTCTGGCGTAGAGACATGAAGATTACCTATAAAAAATCCATATAAAATATTTCCAAAATTAACTATCGTAATAAATTTTATATGTAATATGTTTTCTCGCTGAAAATAAATGATAAAAATCTCAGATAAGAGGCATTCCGTTAAATAAGATAATCTTTTAAGACAATTAACACTTTACTTCTTCTTCTAAAGTCATAAAACGCACGCTTCAAATTACACTCCATCTACACATGGCAAAGACATGCCCACGTAAGAGCTAGTCTCAAAAAATATATAAAAATTAACAATAGAAGCTAAATCAATACGAACATTTTACATTAAAAAATGAATAGAGTATTTACACCTGAATCCTGATGGACCACCTGATGGGCTATCCGAATCCGGATCCGGATCCATTTCCCAATACCCTAAAATGCTCCCATATATAAACACACCCAATCTGCAATTAGGGTTTCTCCTCAAAACCCTTGCGCCCATCGCCACACTTCACACACACACACACAGTTGACGCAGCAGCCATGTCGCAGGAACAATTGATCCTCCGCGGAACAATGCGCGCCCACACCGACTGGGTGACCGCCATCGCCACCCCGATCGACAACTCCGACAAGATCGTCTCCTCCTCCCCGCGACAAATCCCTAATTCTGTGGACTCTCACCAAAGGAGGACAAGACCTGCGGCGTCGCCACCCGCCGCCTCACCGGACACTCCCACTTCGTTCAGGACGTCGTCCTCTCCTCCGACGGCCAGTTCGCGCTCTCCGGCGCCTGGGACAGCGAGCTCCGCCTCTGGGATCTGCAGACAGGCGTCACCGCCCGCCGCTTCGTAGGGCATACCAAGGACGTCCTCTCCGTCGCGTTCTCCATCGACAACCGTCAGATCGTGTCGGCGGCGCGTGACAAGACGATTAAGCTCTGGAACACCCTCGGGGAGTGCAAGTGCACGATCCAGGACGAGAAACGCGCAACTCCGATTGGGTTTCGTGCGTGCGATTCTCGCCAAATAACACGCAGCCGACGATTGTTTCGGGTCGTGGGATAAGACTGTGAAGATTTGGAATCTGACCAATTGCAAGCTGCGCTCCACTTTGACCGGACACAAGGGTACGTGAACACGGTTGCGGTGTCGCCTGATGGCTCGCTGTGCGCGAGTGGGGGAAAGACGGTGTCGTTTTGTTGTGGGGATTTGGCGGAGGGGAAGATGCTTTACTCGTTGGATTCTGGTTCCATTATTCACGCTCTGTGCTTTAGCCCTAACAGGTACTGGCTGTGTGCTGCCACTGAGAATTGCATCAAGATCTGGGATCTGGAGAGCAAGAGCGTTGTTGTGGATCTCAAGGTGGATGCTAAGCATGAGAGTGAGATGGCCAAAGATGACGCCGTTCAAACTGGTGCAGCCAAAAACAAGGTTCAATTTTCTTTTCCTTATTTGACAACTGCCTATTGCGTTTTATGTTATTGATGTGAGTATTTCGTTTGATTTTGGGGGTTTTGTTATCTGTTACTAGTTATGTATTCATGCTTTGTTTGATCGTGATGTTTGCTTTACCTTTTTCAACTAATGCTAGATGATCTATATTTTTTTTTTTATTGTCAAGTTTGATCAAGTTTGGCGCTTTATAATACGTTTAAACGATTATTTGATTCTTTTTTAGCTTACTTGTATGGAAGTATGCCAATATTAAAAACGTGTTATCCAATCAATTGGTGGTGGTGGTTTTATTAATTCCTTCAATAATGGATTTGGACTTGCTTCTGAGTGATTTGGTTCAGTTAATGCCTTCCAAAATTCTTTAAATTGAACACAATCCTTCCAAAGCTTAGTTTTTTCCCCCAACAAAGCTTTGTTATTTTCTTTTCTCCTAGTTCTTGAACTCTGCCTTGCCTTTTTATAGATGAGAATTGTTATTTGTGTTCATTTATTAGATAATTTGTTTTCATTTGTTTGAGGTTCATGGATTCTCTAGAGGAAAAAACAGTAAATAAATTGATCCATCTCAACTGAATTTTTGTGACATAAATGCAAGATTCATCTACACTTTCAGCAAAAACATTTTTGTCACTATTTTGTTTTTCCTTCCAAGTGAAGTTGGCGAACGTATAAAATGTCTCTTAGTATGGTAAAACTTTTGAAAAATGTGCTTTTTTATTTATATGCTTTAAAATTAAATGGTAAACAAAGTCCTCTTGTTAGAATTTGAAAATAAACAACTATTCTGGCCATATTAATAAAGGAAATGTAATTTGTGACATTATCTTCTATATCATCTCTGTATGAATGATTTATACTGCAGAAGCTGAAGGTGTAAATTGTTTGTTGTAGGTCGTGCACTGCACCTGTCTCAACTGGAGCGCCGATGGAAGCACCCTTTTCAGTGGTTATACAGATGGTGTTATCCGAGTTTGGGGGCCGGTTAGTTACTAGGAATAACATCTTGCAGAACAAATCTTGGATGCCTTTTCTACAGCAATTTTGAGTTTAATTTATGGCAAATATCCAGATTCTATGTTTGTTTGGATTTTTAAATTTTGAATACTTTTGTTAGGTATAATGTGTTTGGTTCAACTATTAATTTTACTTGTTTGCATAAATATTCTCTGGGCTTCTCTACATATAGTTGCTTGTGTGGAGAACTCTTGCAGCATCTTAGTACCACATGATAATGTGTTTATGCCTATCAATACCCTATTTTGAAATTTTAGAATTTGTATGTTTTTCTTTGAAAACATACCAAGTTATTGCTCTTCTCTATATTTTTTTTTATATTATTGTCTTTGAATTATTTAAAGACTATTGAAGGATTAGTTATTAATGTATGTACTAAACTTGAATGCGATAAATGATCAATAGGTAAAATATAACGTCATAATTGACAATTTATATTTTCACTAATAAAAAATATAATATTGATCAATTTGTTTGTCATAGTGTTTGAAGTGCAAAATTCATTGTGCAAAATTCAAATGTATTGTTCAAACATGCAATTTATTTTAGAGTAAATTGTGTAAAAAACCCTTATGTGGTTTGAAATCACGTCAAAAAAGTATGGTTTGAAAATTTTAAACCACTTGTGGTTTTAAAAATATATGTGTGAAACCCCATTTTTGTTGGAATGATGGAGAAAGTCTACTATTACGCCCATCCGAATTTTGCTTCTTTACATATAGTTGCTTGTGTTGAGAACTCTTTGCAGCATCTTTAGTACTCACATGATAATGTGTTTATGCCTATCAATACCCTATTTTGAAATTTTAGAATTTGTATGTTTTTCTTTAAAAACATACCAAGTTATCTTTTCTATATTTTCTTTTATATTATTGTCTTTGAATTATTTAAAAGAATATTGAAGTTTTAGTTATTAATGTATGCTAAACTTGAATGTGTATAAATGATCAATAGGTAAAATATAACGTCATAATCGACAATTTATATTTTCACTAATAAAAATATAATATTGATCAATTTGTTTGTCATAGTGTTTGAAGTGCAAAATTCATTGTGCAAAAATTCAAATGTATTGTTCAAACATGCGATTTATTTTGAGTAAAATTGTGTGAAACCCCCTGGTTTGAAAAATTGATGTCAAACTCCTCATGTGGTTTGAAAATTTCGTGAAACCCCAGTGGTTTTAAAAATGTGGTGTGAAACCCTATTTTTGTTGGAATGATGGAGAGTGATTACACTCGCTGCCTTCAATAATTTTGGCTTACATATAGTTGCTTGTGTGGAGAACTTCATTTGAGATCTTAGTACTCACATGATAATGTGTTTATGCCTATCAATAATTTATTTTGAAATTTTAGAATTTGTATGTTTTTCTTTAAAAACATACCAAGTTATTGCTCTTCTACATATTTTCTTTTTATATTATTGTCTTTGAATTATTTAAAGACTATTGAAGGATTAGTTATTAATGTATGCTAAACTTGAATGTGTATAAATGATCAATAGGTAAAATATAACTTCATAATCGACAATTTATATTTTCACTAATAAAAATATAATATTGATCTCAATTTGTTTGTCATAGTGTTTGAAGTGCAAAATTCATTGTGCAAAATTCAAATGTATTGTTCAAACATGCAATTTATTTTAGAGTAAATTGTGTGAAACCCCCGTGGTTTGAAAAAATTGATGTCAAACCCCATGGTTTTGAAAAATCATTGAAACCCTCTTGTGGTTTTAAAAATGTGGTGTGAAACCCCAATTTTGTTGGAATGATGGAGAGTGTAATTCCCGCATTTCTTCCCGTAAAATTTTGGTTCTTTACATATAGTTGCTTGTGTGGAGAACTTCGGCTTAAATATCTTAGTACTCACATGATAATGTGTTTATGCCTATCAATACCCTATTTTGAAATTTTAGAATTTGTATGTTTTTCTTTAAAAACATACCAAGTTATTGCTCTTCTCTACATTTTCTTTTATATTATTGTCTTTGAATTATTTAAAGACTATTGAAGGATTAGTTATTAATGTATGCTAAACTTGAATGCGATAAATGATCAATAGGTAAAATATAACGTTATAATCCCATGATTTATATTTTCACTAATAAAAAATATAATATTGATCTCGAATTTGTTTGTCATAGTGTTTGAAGTGCAAAATTCATTGTGCAAAATTCAAATGTATTGTTCAAACATGCAATTTATTTTAGAGTAAATTGTGTAGAAACCCCACGTATTTTGAAAATCAATGTCAAACCCCGTGTGGTTTGAAAATTACGTTGAAACCCCTTGTGGTTTTAAAAATGTGTGAAACCCCATTTTTGTTGGAATGATGGAGAGTGTACTACACCGCGCTTCCGTAAAATTTTTGATGTGTTTTCTTCATTTTTTATTTAAATTAAATTAAAATGAAAAAAAATGAAAATCAATTAATTATATTAAGTGGGGTTTGGCTCCAAGTCTTTATATTTTTGAAATTTTAATTTTTATATAGTTATTTAATTTATATTTTCACTAATAAAAATATAATATTGATCTCAATTTGTTTGTCATAGTGTTTGAAGTGCGAAATTCATTGTGCAAAATTCAAATGTATTGTTCAAACATGCAATTTATTTTAAGTAAATTGTGGCAAAAACTTCCTAATGGTTTGAAAAATCGATGTCAAACCCCATGTGGTTTGAAAATTATGAAACCCTTTGTGGTTTTTAAAAATGTGGTGTAGAAACCCCAATTTTGTTGGAATGATGGAAATTACTCTACACTCATGGCCCGTGAAAAATTTTGGTGTGTGTTTTCTTAATTTTTTTATTTAAATTAAATTAAAAATGAAAAAATTAACATCAATTAATTATATTAAGTGGGGTTGACTCCAAGTCTTTATATTTTTGAAATTTTAATTTTTATATAGTTATTTAATTTAATTATTATCTATAAAATATTGTAAAGTGACGAGATAAATTTTTTTATTACTCTCTGTATCTAATTATTATTAATATATCATTAAGTATATAATTTATGTATTAATAATGAAGTTAAAATATTAAAATTAAAATTACATTGAAATAAAAAATATTAAGTAAAAAAAAGCAGGTTTTTAATGAAGTTGATTTTTGTCTCAATCTGTTAGTCCTAAATGATAAAATATAGTTTAATTACAATGAAAGTCATATTTTGCTTCGATTTCATTTGCACATGGAATTTTTTTTTTTTAATGAACGGATTATTAATATATAAATTATATACTTAATGATATATTAATAATAATTAGGTAAAGAGAGGAATAAAAAAATTCACCTCGTCACTTTACAATATTTTATAGATAGTAATTTAATAAATATATAAAAATTTAAAATTATAAAAATATAATTTTAATGGAGGGTAATTTTTTTATTTTAAATAAAAAAGATGAAAAAAACACCAAAAATTAATAAAAGGAAAATAGTGTAATCCATCATTCCAATGAAAATGGGGTTTCATACCACATTTTTAAAATCACGAAGAGTTTCACCCAATTTTCAAACCCTGGAGGTTTGACAATGCATTTTTCAAACCACAATTCATTTGATTACATTTTAAAAGATTTAGCCATAAAACATATTGCCTAGAACTTAATTTGTAAAATAGTTGTACATGAGTGTGTGTCTTTATTATATACTGAGATGAAAATAATTTATATACATGAGAAGAGGACAACGATATATATTGGGATTGGGAACAAATAATGCATTATCTCTACCTCAAGGTCGAAAAATACCAGTACTGATAGAAAAATGAAGAATTTATATTTATGAAAATATTATGACTATATCTATATCAAATATTGATATGGTAAAATTAAAAATTATGAAAATTTAATATCAAAATTTGAATAGATAAATTTAACAAATAATTTTAATTTTACATTTACGATAAATATACTATCATAAAGATAAGATATATAATATAAAATGTTTTACTCTTATAATACACAATGTTATTTCATATGACATAGATATTTTTCAAATTCTTTTTTTATTTTTTTTTGGTGTTTTTCAATATTTTTAGTACGACAAATTAACCTATATTGATATTGCATCAGCAATAAATTTTTTATTATATTTTTTATGAATATCATAGAAACACTCTTACTCTAATATCGATGTGCAACTATTTTGCAAGTACCACTCTATAGCATAAATTAATACTGTATCATTTAATAAAATAAATAATATTATTAAATTAATACTTTTTAATAAAATAATTAAAATAAAGACCTAGCGAACAGGCTTGCTGCTGCATTTATTATTAGCAGTTTAGCACCATTCGGCATTAGTGATTTTAGTATTACTTCTCCACAAACTTTTTCTACCCGTTTTCTTCGTGAGCAGGAAAAAGACGAAGGCTCGGCCCGGCCTTTAATCAGGGCCACTGATAACGCCAGAAAGAAAGGGATAGATTGAAAGAGTTTGGAATGTGGTTCGTTGATTCTTCTTTCATTTTTGTGTTGATCAATGCATATAAATTTCAACTGCCTGCTACAATCCTTTGATCTTTAATTTTAAGGTGGTTTCAGGGTTAATATATCCTCAATTGTGCAATCAGAGCATGTATTTTTTTAATTTTATTTTGAATTAAGTGTTGCTTTGGACTGAGATTAATTATTCTCGTATGAACTTTATTTATACTGCTTTTCTGTTTCTCATGAAATTGCTGCATTTCATCTTAATTAGGGTTCCGTTCAAGTGTGTTTTTGCTTGTATCTATTGTTAACTTAGTATAGGCTATTCATATTTGTTCACAATTCCTTGGTGTGAGTGTAGGGAGTTTGGAGAAGGCAAAAGAGAAAAGTGTATGTTACACTTGGATTGTTCGGCAGTGGGTATATATTATACAAGCTGTATGATGCACGAAGGCGTAGGTTAAATGATCTTGAGAAACAGCTTGCACATGAGAAGGAAATGAGGAACTTGTTAAAGCTCAGTTAAGAATATCCATTTTTGAATCTCATTTCATTATTGCTATAGGCAACTCATGATTTTGACGTTTGTTGTTGGTGTTGTTCATAGGATTCAAGCGCATTTTGAGAATGTTCAGAGAATAGCTGATTAAACAACACTTCCTGATGTAATGAATTTTTAGATAATCGATTAACAGAGAGTTTGGATCTTGCGCCTTGACTGAGAGATTAATTCAGGGAAAGGGCCAATCGAGTATTCTAAGTAGATCTGAACAACTAGAATTATGGGAAAAACTCAAAATTCTGAGTATGAATCAATCTTGTCCCATTATCTTTATAAATGTGTTTATCTATCTGGTGGCTTTCTCTGATCACATTAGCTTGTACCTTATTGACCATGATGCAGGTTTTACTTAAAATGATTTCATCTCTTTGGGCAATGACTATGGTGAACCTCTATATTAGGGTTCAAGTCAACATATTGGGCAGACATCTATATATCGATATAGCACGAGGTCTTGAAAGTTCTGTCCTGCTTGTAAAGAATAATGATATCAGTTGTTCTGTTCTTTAAACATATAGTACTTCTGATATTATAATAATCTGTGGTGCCTTTTCTCTTCTACTTCTACTTGTAATCTGTAAAAAGGATCTCTCATCCCATATACCTTCCCTATCTAATGAGTAACACTTGGATGCAACAGTGCAACTGGTGCACAACTAATACTGTTCTATGAAAACACCTAATATTATTCAGTGAAACAACTAATACTGACCAACTAATACCATTTAAAAATGCACTTAATTTGCATGGTGCAAATTGTGCATATAAAAGTATTGCCCTAAACAAAACATTCCGTTTCCTGTATAAAAAAAATCTATGCATAAGACTGCTTATGTTTGCCATTACCTGTGGTTATGCATGGTCTCTGTGTTCCAGCCAAGATATGGTTGAGATATTTCTGGTTAAAATAAAATTATACCCTCTTTTATATTGTTCACTGTAGTTTTTTCGGCATAATGTCTTGTAAATTCAAATTCAAGCCATGTAAATTCAAAAAGAAAAAGAAAAAGAATATCAAGTTCCCACCATTTCAAGCTTGGGAACTTTAAATTTGGAGTCTAACATCAATATGAAGGCACTTCTTTTTCTGTTCTCTTCAAATGAAATTTCATGATGGAATAAAGTTTAACAGCACTAAAAAACCCAATTTGAAGCTGCTGATTAAGATAGTTGAGCTAGTTTTGGAGAATTTGTTAGCCTTCTAAAATTCAATTATCTTTTACTCTAGTATTGATTAAGTTTTGCTAAAATAGTGTTTAGGAAATTGTTCCTATTTTTCCAATTGACACAACATTATTTTCATTAAGTTCTTTGTTGTTCTTCCGATTGTGATCACATTATTTATGGTGCACTACTTTCTTATATACTAGGCAATTTGATTACTGCTTTCCATAAATAGCCTGGGTAGAATTCTTGCTATTGCATTGGGGATCAAAGCTTACATTGATCTTATTTTATTGTCAAGTTACAGAATATGTTTCTTAATTTCTGTGATCCAGGGTGAAGCAGAATGTATTGACAGAAATGATGAACAACAGTTTTTAGCCTGTGCGATTACCTTTCTAATTATGGCTTGATAACCTTGATCTCTGATATAGAAGCAGCAACTTCAGAAGTCCTCAAGGGTAGGCTTTACATAAACTATAATTTATCATGGGCTGGTCATATTTGTTGAATTATGATATTTACTCTTAGTTAATTTTAAATTTTTCTTATTTGTCTCATTTTGTGCATGTTGTTTCTTTCATAGTATTGACTCCCTTAAATTTACAATATGTTTTTGTGCTCTGTGATGATATACTAGATCTTCACTATAGCTGTATTTTCACTTGTTTTCTCTTTATTCATCCAAAATATCAGGTATTCCTAGCATCTATATATCTGAATAGTTACATTTTCAATTCTCATGTCTCATTTGGCACTACACATCTTCTTGATTATGCTCCACCAAGAAATTATACTTCCAAAATAAAAAAAATTCCATCCCCTCTCGTTCTCTAGCATAGAAATACTACACAATTTGCAAATGATATAACAAGAGCCGGTTATACATAAAATAGTTTTTGGACCTAGACTTGGATGCTTTTAGGCAGCAAATTTATATCTAAGTGTCCTTTTCTTCTCAATGAGAGTAGAATTCTGCTTAAAATATGAAACATGCTACTAAGGGTATCTGGAGAAACTTAGTCCTCCTTATCAGGCAGCTTTGATCATATTACTAAGTTAAATTTTTAACCTTTCTCTTTGAGAACATCTTGTCGAAGTCATTTAATAACAAAATACTTTGTACTCCTTATGCTTTGGGATTTCATTTATTACTTAAGAGAGTCAGAGAGTTCTTTTGTTTATACTTGGTTACCCTAGTGTGAGTCTATTTGATATCTCAGTTTTCATGGTGCCATTTGGGATGCTCTTGTTTATATCTAAATATATG
Source organism: Stenogyne calaminthoides (assembly GCA_037126765.1). Taxonomy (NCBI): domain Eukaryota; kingdom Viridiplantae; phylum Streptophyta; class Magnoliopsida; order Lamiales; family Lamiaceae; genus Stenogyne; species Stenogyne calaminthoides. The sequence continues at coordinate 4,825,608 of JBBCBC010000015.1, forward strand.
AATTAGATAATTAGATAATTTGTCTATGTTTTCTGATTTAGTGAATGAAAGTGCCACTATAATGAGCAAGTAACAAATTTTTAATTAAGAGTCATTCATAAGTCAGCTAACTTTTGCCCCTAGAGTAAAAAAAAAAAGCGTTAATTATAAACAAAAAGCTAATAGATAAACTATTGTTCATAGCAGAGAGAACAAGATAGAACAAAAAAATTTCTTCCTTCGGTTCCTTTCTTCACTTCGCCTAAGTAGGGTTGACCACAATCCGGTTCCATTGATTAAGTCTCTTGTATACCAGGGTTATGCGGTGCAACTGTGCACAACTAATACTTTCTGTGAAAAAAATACCCGTTTGAAAATGCACTTGAGTTGAACGGTGCACCTGGTGTATATAAGACTTTGTCAATACCATTAGTTAGTTTTTAATACCTGTGTGAAATACTGGATCTGACACTTGGAAACTATGTTGAAATTTGAATAAACTTCTTCACTTTGCAGAAAACAACTGAAGGATTCCATCAATGTTTAAATACTTCATGATCGACTATTAAGTATATTAAACACTCTGATGAGCACGGGAAGCCCTCATCATTGGGTGGAGTTATTTGATGCCGACGATGCTGGAGTTTACAAACTCGTTTCTCCCTCTAGCAGTAGTACTCCAGAATTTTCCCATTCAAGAAGATTTGAATTACTAATGGAGGAAACACGGGCAGTGTTATCAAGGTATAATGCTTTTATGCAAATTTAGCAACTATGATGCCTTGTGTCAAGTTTAGTTTTGTAGTGCATCCCTTGTTTTGGGTTCTGAATAGTTGTAACTGATTAATGAGAAAATTTTTGTTAAAAAGTCATTACCTGCAACAATTATTTCTTAAATTATGTAGAATCTAGCTGCCCCCATACATCCTACACCCGGTGTGCAGAATTTATGAATTACTGCAAATTGATGCAGTCACTGCGTGTAGAGTAAATTGCAAAATTGGTCCCATATCTATCGGGTGTTGGTGATTTTTGTCCTATCCGAATCAAAATTTATCAATTAAGTCCCATAAATTTTAGGAATATTGTCAATTCAAGATCTAGAAGTTACTAAAACTATCAGTTTAAGATCTGAAGGATTTTTGACATTGATTTAGGACTTCAAAAATAAGAAACTATCATTATGGGGCCTGAAAGATAGAAAATACCAATTTATGACTCATAAGTATTAAGATCATGTTTGACATCTTATAATTTATATCCTTATTTATTAATGTGTAATTATTCTTTCAGTTATCTTTTAGTATAAGTTGCCAAACATAGTCTTAGAATGTGTGAGTCCAAACCTGTAGTTTCTATCTTTCATATCCCAAATTGGTAGTTTTTTTTAACTGTGTCTTGAATCGACCCGGGAAAAAATATTTACGCCCTTTATTGATAGTTTTACTATTCTTCAAGTCTTGAATTGATAAAACCGCTAACTTTTAAAATAATGCAATTTTAGTCCTATTCTTAATTGAAATTAATATATTGGGTTGTCATTATGTCATGTAAGCTACGCCAAGTCATTAGTCAGGTTGCTACATGAAATTCCGGCAGCTCATGTGAGCTACACATGTAAAAACCCTACAAACTTGACAATATAGGACTAAAATTGCATCATTTTTAATTACGGACTTAATTGTAAAAACTAATTAAATGCAGGACTAAAATCACCAACACCCAATAAATACGGGACCAATTTTTGCAATTTACTCCACATGTGAGTGTGTGCAACGCAACGTGTAATTTTGTCAAAATATTGTGGTGAATTTAGCACCCCTCGGTATGCATTAATGCACAGAAGTGTTTAACTCATTTTCTTTTGGACAGCGCTGAATTTGGCGATGTTGTTGAAGTAACCCTTCACACAATGGTGAATGACCTTGTAGAAGATCTAAGTTTCAATTGTGGAGAAAACAACTTGGCCTCTGGGATGCCTCTTGCTAAACTACTACCAAGAATCGTACAAATGGGTCAGCTCCTGCTTGAAGAATCTAATAGGGTAGGTATATCCAGATTATCAGATCCATACCAGAAGTTCAACTATTCTTCACCCTTTTATACTCGAGCACGCCCACTGCATAGCGTAGTTTTTAATGTAATGCGACAAATTTAAATGAGTTTATGCTGATCTGCATGGTTTACAGAGATTAAGGATCACAAACTGTATCGTTATGTGAACTTGTGTCGATTGGATTTTTGAGATACTTTACGGAGGTTACGAAATGATTTTTCCATTTTAAGACTGAACATATATGGGAGCTTATCGTGGTCGTGGTTTTGGGGGTGATGACCAGCCTCATGTTTTATCAGTTTAGAACTTTAGATATGCGTATTAAGGATAGTGTACTACACCGGATATTCTGAATAATTATGATTATTGACTATTTTTTTAAAGCTCAAATATTAATGAATTCTGCATGTATAAACCAAAAATTCAATCGCCTGCAAATAAAATAGGCTAGAAAAAAAGATGGTAAACATATATGTTTTATTATGAATTTTTGTGTTATAACTGTCTTTGATCTACCGATTTCTTTCCAAAGATATGAATTTGATTTGTAATACTGAAGTCTCAGCACTTGTTCCGATTTTTTTTTTTACAGCAGTTTGATAGAAGGATGCCTTCAGCTTAGAGAGTAAAAATAGAGTTTCAGTAGTCAGGTGAAATAAATCATAAACGATTGTTTCTTATGTTCGGCCTTTTACTTTGACTTTTCCAAAGTTTTCAGAGCTGGATCTGCATCAATATCTTTCTTGAGCTTGAATTTTGAGACTTTATGACGTTAATCCAAGTGTTAAATGCCTTATTTTAGTTTAAACGTCATTTTTTGGGATATTTGAGTTAGATATTTCTTAAGCTTGAATTTGAGACTTTACAACGTTATTGCAAGGGAAGATGCCTTATTTTATAGATTAAACGCGTTTTTTTAGGATTTTCAAGGGACTTTCGAGAAGAACATCAATCAAAGGGCTTGACACCTAAATCTCGGATAAAACACTGTTTTTGATTGATTTTTGAGGGCCTTTTAGCACCTAATCTCGGATCAAACATCGTTGTTGATTGATTTATGAGGACCTTGAAAAAGACTTTTCAATAAGAACGCCGATTAAAGTGGCTCAACATCTTAATCTCTCTCGGATCGAACACCAATTTTAATTAATTAACGAGGGGGCTTTGGAGGGACATTCAAGAAGAACGTCGATCAAAGGACCAAACACCCTTCTTAATTGTTTTGCGAGGGGCTTTTGAAGACTTTCAAGAAGTAATCTCAGATCATACATCGTTCTTGATGAAGAACTTGAAGAATGACTTTGAATAACTGTTCTTGATGAAGAACTTGAAGAACTCTCTCAAAGAACTTGAAGAATGACTTTGAATAGTCGAACCCGGTCGATTGAGCTTACGAAACTCAATGTATTCAATATTTATGGTCTTCCAAATTAATGACTAGAATGAGACCCTATTTATAAACCCGGAATCCTAAATTTTATTGGCCCGATTTGACGGATCGGAAAGTTTTGTAGCTATTCAGAATTATCTGTAGTTATCCGGATGACTTGATGGGATCCAAAGATTTGGATTGAGCCGGACTTGATTTATTGGGCTTCAGTGACCTTGTTTGATTTAATGTACTTTAGAGGTCTTATTTGATTTATTACGCTTTTTTAAGGTCCGATTTGACTTGATGGGCTTTAGAAAACCAATTTGATTTACTGTACTTTATAAACTCAATTTATTTTGTTAGGCCTTAAAATCTGGTTTGGAGCTTATTAATTTAATGGACCATTTCATCAATTTTTTAAATCTATTTATTTTAAGAATTGAATTTAAGTAAATTCTAATATGTTGCAAAATCAATATATAACTGGAATTTTCATGTGTCACTATGCCCCTCACACTTTATTTACGAGTAACAATGCATTCAATGCAGATGAATTGTGAAACTGCTTTCAACTTTGCACTAAGGCTCCATTTAATAGCTATGTATAAGGGTTTAACAGTTGTCAATATTAAAATAGTGGGCCATGTAGTTGCATTGTATATGGTTATACTAATTTAACAAGGATCCGACTTTCATCCCTCCGCCCCAGACCGTATTATGGGCAAAACACTTTATATGCCCTGCCAAATTAATGCCTTCTCCGCGATGGTGTTTGGCAAATGGGGCTTCTACAGTGACTTTTCTTAGTCCATTTTTGGCCCTTCCATAATTATTGTATTGTATTTCTTTATAATCTCTCCCATTTCTCTCTCTCTCTCTCTCCCTCACTCCCTCCCTCGTCGTGTATGGTGTGTGTTGAGGTTATCTTTTGGAAAGATCTTTTCTTTTGTATATAACCGCATCAATTCTGTCTTATTCTTAAAATAAATTATTTATTACTGTTGCTTTAAATATCATTGAATGTTACATATATTTACTGCATAACTGTTCAATAAATAGTACGTGTTACATTGTAGTTAATTTAGTGATACTGAGATCGCGAAAGATTAAATTAACGATCCTTGTAACTAAAAAAGTACAGAATTCACAACCCGGATGGAAATGAACAATCCATCGTGAAAGGTTGAAGTGTAAAATTTCAGTTGGTTTCTTGACCAAGATATTGCACTTTAGTGCGTTATGATGCAATTTGAATAGGACCTACATGAGGATAAATTCTTGATCTTTGAATATAAAAGAATTAGACATCGATTGGTTCATTATTTCTTAATCTCCGCTCGTAAATAGGATCGTGGAATTAATAACTATTGATTTGACTTATGATGGGTAGAGAATCAATGTGATTCAATACCTTATATCTTGGACAATATTATTAGTTACACGATTTGCTAAGATTTAATAAGGAGAATCACGTAAAATACGTCTTGCTTGATTTGTCCCCTTGGGAGGCTCATAAGTTTTATCATACTAAATCTTGCAAGTGGAATTAGTTTCCGGTATGGATAATAATGTTGAGCCGTTCCTGAACCAAGGAAAAAGATATTAATTAAAGTGAAGCTATTTCAGTGGCTTAAATTAATTAATGGATTGAATAATCTTAAACACGGAAATAATAATCGGAGCCATATTAACAGATAATATATGGGTTAAGATGGATAGTGGCAATATTAATTATGTAGTGAGATTAATTAATATTTATGGGCTTGAATAATATTACACTCAATATTGGAAATTCAAGGTCCATTGGAAGGTCCAATCTTAATTCTCCTAAAGACCCTCAAGTAGCCCAAAAGATAAAGTTCAATAACCGAAAATGTGTTTAAAAATAAAATAAATTATTGTTGCTATTTTTCCATGTTTTTCGAAAATAATAAATAAAGAGGGAGAAAGATTTTCTTTGAATTTTGTTATGGAATGAAGATATGTATTCTTGGAATACAAGATTATCTCATTAAATTCAAGAAATCTCCCACTTGGTTATTTATTAAGCAATTTTCGAAAATTTGAGAAAATAAAAGGAAGGAAATATTTTCTTGATTTTCTTGAAAAGATATTATGGAAGATATGTATTCTTGCAATACAAGGATATCTCATAAATTCAAGAAGATCCAAATCTTAGATTCTTTATCCCTTAATTTTTCGAAAATTTCCATAACAAGAGAAGGTGGGATTTTTATGAAATATTTTAAATATAGAGAAAATAATATATTAGATATATTCAAGATTTCTTGAAGATCAAGAAAATATTTTTTCTACCCTTATTCCTAGCCAAAAAAATCGCCACCCTATCTCTATAAAAAGTATAAATAGGGATGAATTTTTCATCCCCAAGGTAATTCCATGTGTTGGAAAAATTAAAATCCACAAAGGTGGTGCAACATAATTTTATTTTTCCTTTTTGTTAATTGTTCATGAGCATCCTACCACGGATTGCGGACAAGGACGAGGGAATACTTGAGAAGGCTTTTGGTGTGTTCGTGAAGCGGATCCATCTTCTCAATGGTTATCACTCAGAGAGGTTAGTTCACATAAACTCTAGCAATTCAAGATCGCGTAGGATTTATTTGAATTATTTGTATGCATGATTTGTTGTTGAATTATTATTTGAATTAATATAGGATTAATTCATGCTAGTAATAATTGTTAGAATTAAATTTGTATTTAAAATTCACCCCTAATAGATCCGGAAATTAATTCTCCAACAAAGGTGGTTGGCGAAATCACTATGCCAAGACCGTAATATTTTGAATCTCAACGACGGTGTTGTGAGGATAAATCCATACGACCTTGTATCAACCCATCTACCAATGTATGCTATATGTTTTTTAGTGGAGCTATGAAAATGAAATTGACTTGAGGGCATGGTTTTTTGAACCACTTGTCTATTTTGTGTGATTAGTTCAATCGTGTGTCAAAATTATTCAATCGTAGGTCAATTGCGGTTCTTGAATTCGAAGCTAATTTATGGCTTGTAATTAGGCTCGATTTTTATGGGTTCTTGAATTCGCAAATTTATGGGTTATTGAATTGCCACAAATTTCTTGAATTCAAGCAAATGGTGGTAATTCGCAAATTTATAGGTTTTTTGATATCATACCGCTCAAATCTCAAATTTTTGTGTCTATATCATGCGAGCAAATTGGTGGTAATCTCTATTTTTGTGGGTATACATTATTTATGAGTGGTGATATCACATTGGTAGAATCCCAATCCCAATCCCAATTGTACATTGTTTAATTTCATATTAATTTTTGAATGATTAATTGATTCATGTTGTTCGAATTGTAATTTGTGTTGTTCCAGCTCAACGATTTACTTGTTTATATTTTGCTCTCCATTGAGAATCCTTTAGCATGTGGACTGAAATGTTTGTTGGTTTGAGGACTGAAATTTGAACTCAATTGTACAGGTTTGTTGGTTTAAATGTAGACTGAAATGTTGTTTTAAACTGAATTTAATCAATGGAGAAACCATTTGTCCATGGACATGTATCAACAATGGAGAAATCCTATGTAGTTGAATTGCAAAATTTTATCATGTTGATTGTTGTACTTGTTCTGATTTTTGTTTTTGTTTTTATGATTGTGAGACATTCTTTATTTTTCTTGTTTGTTAATTCTGGATGATAAGCAAATGATTGAGCATGTTAATTTCCATACTTTATGATTGATGATATATCATATGAATTGACTCGCGTGAATTCATGTAGTTTGATATATAAAGTATTTGAGCCATATATCCGTGAGGGCAATCAAGCAGCACATAAATAATCTTTTCTCGCCACGTGCTCTCACACGCATTTAACACGCGACCAAGAAAACAAAAGTGCCCGCCTAGCCCATCGCATAAGTGCTCACCATGGATACACATCCCGGCCATCTATCCATCTCGCCAGAGCACGCCAGCTTAGGCACTGCAGGGTGCCGGGCGCCTTTAAGCCATCATACTTAGAAAAATTATGCTCTACCCAAGAACCCAGCTGACCATTCAACAAGACAGCGAATACCTGTAATGGTCGAGAAAACCGCATAACGTGAGAAGGAAAGAAAAGAAAACCGTGATTAACAGAGAAGGAAAGACGGTCTGGATGAACAGAGAAGAGAGACGTAAACCTGCATAAACAGGAGGGGAGGACACACTCACCTCCGGGCGAAGCAGACAAAGGTTAACCAAAGTATTTGGTTTACAACAACGCTTCTGTGCAAGCAAAGTACCTATCGGGAGGCGAGCACACATACATAGTTAACAGAGGCCCTAAGAGTGGAGAGCGGAAGAGTGTGCTGCGCCCCTAGGGTGAGCACAAAATCAAGGCCGTGGTGTTTGGTTTTGCGTGCCCGCATGATGAAACGACCACAAAGGCGGGAGAGCCTCATGAGTGCGAATAACCACCAGTGAGCACAAGAATCGGGTCCCACGATGCCACCATCACCACCACGGATGACAAGTTGAATACTTCTCGAGCAAGTAAAGACAAATGTCAACCAAAGAAGCACAAAATGCAAAAACGCGTGGCAACACCACATGATTAGGTGCATGTTAAAAGAATCCCATTTCGTGCTAGCAGGACACCACCAAAATCAAGCCTTGACACCACCAGCTCATCCAAAGCCTATAAATAGGCCCAAAAAATAACAAAAGAAATGTTAGGAAAAATTCCCAAGTACTCACACATATTCTCCAAATCACCATCTTTCATAAAGGAAGTTTTCACCACGAGTAGTATTGTATCTTTGTATACTTGAACCTCGCAATATAACATCCCGGCTTGGAATGCCCCAGGAGTAGTCATTTATTGATGAACTAGGTCAACAATTTCTTGTTATTTATTGTAATATTGTACACGATTTATTTTGTTTGTGAGTTGTTTTAAAATTAGCCACATAGTATTCTCATTAAAAAAACGACTTTGCAACAGTACCAACTATATTTTTTAGACTAATGAATTGCGTTTCTTATCCTTAGGAGACGGTGCATTTACATTATCAATTGTTTTCGGTTTAATTACTACTTATATCTATACATGTAATATATATATATATATATATATATATATATATATATATATATATTTTTTTTTATATACTAGTAATCGAACCCGTTGTAAAATTAATTTGTATTAAATATTTATATTAAAATGTTTTTTTTAAAATTTTGAAGAGAGAATTTTTTTTATTGATGATATTTTTTTATAGAAAAAATATTAATCTCTCAAAAAATCAAAGTTAATATAAATGGAAAATATTTGTTGTTGTAATTCAAACTAGTATTGCACCCAAAAATGAACAGTAATTATTGTCATCAAATATTGACAAAAAATTATGTGAACCGAGTTCATAGTGAACTTTACTTTTTAATAAAGCAATATTATGTATATAAGACTATCACTATTATGTACAAACTCTATCATTATTATGCATAAATATGATCACTCGTTAAAAAATATTTATTTTTAATAGTGATAGTATTTATGCATTTAAAGATAATAGAGTTTGTACATACTGAAGGATATAGTTCATTTATAAACCCCGTTCACATGAAAACGTTACTCAATAATAATTATCTTGTAAAGTAAATTCTATGCAAAGAAGAAATAATATTAATATATACTTTTACATTAATTGTATTAATGTTATCATGTATCTATAACGTGGATACAAATATAATTACAACATAACACATATAATTTTTGTCATATTTTAAAAACATATGATTTTTGACATATTTTTACTAAATTAACAAATAACATGTATCACTATCTTGTTATACTATAAAAATTCACAAAATTATATATTTACTTATATAAAATATCTAATGTTTTCACAATGAATATAATTTGACAACAAATAGGCTCATTATAAAGTGTTATAGAAATTATAATAATTTATTTATGTAATAATCCAAATAATTATTATTGTAATAATCCTAGATCTAAAGGACTTTACAAAAATAAAACATCATGAAAAAATTGTGACATTTGAATATTTATTACTGCAGAATTTATATATTCCTAAAAACTTCATGAAAAACTATATTTCTCGTGATGCTACAATTACAATTATCATTATGCCACAATAGGATCTTCAATACTTGACAGTTTGTTATCCAAGAAACAACTACATAACATATGAAACATTGTCTACTTTAAAATTTACGAATGCATCTTTCCTAAACTATTAATTTTTGTTTCAAAAGGTCCCTAAACTATTTTTTTGTTTTAAGAAGGCCTTGAACTATTAAATTTTGTTTCGAAAGGTTTCTAAACTATTTCTTTGTTTAATGAAGTCCCTAAACTATTGATTTTTGTTTCAAGTTGTCCATCTTGATGGAATTTTCTAAATAATCTAACAGAACCATTAAGTAAAACAATGGTCAATATTGAAAATTTTGAGAATGATAATGTGCGTATTTACTTAACGATTCTGTTAGATGATTAAAAAAATAGTCCGAGGAATCGTGAAACAAAAATCAATAGTTTAGGGACTTCATTAAATAAAAAAAATAGTTTAAGGACCTTTCGAAATAATAATTAATAGTTTAGGGGCTTCTTAAAACAAAAAAATAGTTTAGGGACCTTTCGAAATAAAAAGTAATAGTTTAAGGACCTAAAGATGCATTTTGCCTTTAAAATTTGAAGGACAATCTAGGAACATAATGTTGGAATTTAGAGGCACGTAAACACGTAATACATGCTTGTAGAATTAAATAAACAGTTCACCAACAACGAACATATAATTGCATAAATGATTACAATATTCATAACGAGAAACCTTACAGTAATTCGATAGCAGATTTCTCAACTATGGTATCCACGTAATCCCCGTGAATAGATCTGCACATATTTGCGAGCGTTGAATCTGAGACGGAATTCGCTAGGAAAATTCCTATTCTAGATTTTAGGGGGAAACTAGGTTTTCTTGTTGTAGTAAATAATGAATCCCGGAAGTCATATATATAGGGAGAGACTGACTTAAATCTTAAGCTATCTTTATTAGGAAAATAATTTCTAATCTTGCAAAACAAATCTCAAAGATATGTTTGTTGGGATTATACTGAAAAGTATGCTTTTTACTTTGTATAATCGAAACTGAATTTTCAGACTTATTTACTGAAATAAATTGTTTATCACTGATGCTTTAAATATGATTGAATGTTACATATATTTCTTTGCATAACTGTTTCAATAATTCAATGACGTGTTACAATTGTAGTTAATTTAGTGATACCGGATCACGGAAGATTAAATTAACAAATCTCTTGTAACTAAAAATCGCCATTCACGACCTAGATGGAAATGAACAACCATCGCGAAAGGTTGAGGTGTAAGACTCGAGATTGGTTTGTCTTGACCAAGAGATTACACTTAGTGCATGGTGATCGAAATTTGAATAGGACCTACATGAGGATAAATTCTTGAAATCGAACAAGGAAGAATTAGACCTCGATGGTTCGTTGTTTCTTAACCTTCGCCCCTTAAATAGGATCACGTGGGATTGGTAACTATTGCTTTGACTTATCATGGGTAGCGAATCGAGAGATTCAATACTTTTTATCTTGGGCAATAACATTGGTCACATGTGATTGCTAAGATTTAATCTGAAAGAATCGTGTAAGCATCGCTTGCTTGAGTTGCTCCGGGAGGTTCATAAGTTTTATCATACCAAATCTTGCAAGTGGAATTAGTTTTCGGTATGGATAATAATGTTGAACCGTTCCTCGACCAAGGACAAAAGATATTAATTAACGGAAAGCTATTTCAGTGGCTTGAATTAATTAATGGGCTAGATAATCTTAAACACGGGAAATAATGACCAAGAGCCATATTGACTGTAATATGGGTTAAGATGGATAGTGCAATATTAATTATGTAGTGGGATTAATTAATATTTATGGGCTTGAATTATATTGTGGCTCAATATTAGATATTCAAGATCCATTAGAAGGTCCAATCTTAATTCTCCTAAAGGCCCCCTGAGTAGCCCAACAAATAGTCCAATAACCTTTGAGGTGATTAAAATAAAATAAATATTGTTGCTTAATTTTCCTCTAAATTTTCGAAATTTATGGATAAAAGAGGGAGAAAGATTTTCTTTGAATTTTGTTATGGAATGAAGATATGTATTCTTGGAATACAAGATTATCTCATTAAATTCAAGAAATCTCCCACTTGGTTATTCATAAGGGATATTTAAATTTTTTTGAAAAATAAAGGCAAAGAAAGATTTTCTTGATTTTCTTGAAAAGATATTATGGAAGATATGTATTTCTTGAAATACAAGAATATCTCATAAATTCAAGAAGATCCAAATCTTGGATTCTTGACATCCTTAATTTTCGAAAATCATCTATTATAGAGGAGGTGGGATTTTTGTGGAATATTTTAATTATGGGAAAAAGAATATAGGAGATATATTCAAGATTTCTTGGTGACCAAGAAAAGTCTTTTCCCACATTGAAATATCACTAAAATTTCGACCACCCTCCCTCTTATAAATAGGGTATGATTAGTTCATTCCCAAGTACAATTCCATGTGCTGGAAATATTAGCAAATCCACAAAGGTGGTGCAACAAAGTTTATTTTTCCTTTTTGTTAATTGTTCGACGAAAGTGTCCTTCCAATTAGGATAGTTGAGCAAGGGCTAAGGGAATACTTGGGAAGTCCTTTTGGTTAGTCCGTCCGACCAAAGTTACTGCCATCCCGAGAGGTACGTTCACGTAAACCCGTAGATTCCGCATGGGTAGGTTTTACGTGGCTTTTTATATGCATGATATGTTGTTGCAATTATTATTTGAATTAATATAGGATTAATTCATGCTAGTAATAATTAATGAATTAAATTTGTATTTAAATATTCACCCCGTAATAGATCTGTGCGAATCATTCCCCATCAATCGCAATATGAGCCACCGGTTTGAGACTCTTTTTTTTTAAATTGTAATTTAATTTGTGGACATTAAATTTGAAATTGGATAGTAGAACTGTTAGATCTGCTTTTGCGGTCCAATTGTCATGGATTTTAATGTTTTATTTTGCATGCATATAAAACCGTGGTTTTTAATTCGATTAGCTCGATTTGTTTTTGCCTCGTGAGAAAATCCACGAGTAGACTAGGATTTGTTTGATTTGATCAATGTAATGACTAGTCTAGATCTGGGTTTATTTATTTTTTTCGTTAATAAATTAATGGGATCGGGAACGAAGAGATGAAGAATTAAAGGACGAAATCCGTAACCGCGCGTATGGCGGCGCGGGCGCAGGCCGACGCACGCATGGGCGTTAGGGCGAGGTTTTACGTACGAGCAGCACTTGAGATGGTCAGGCGCAAGACGGGCGCGCAAGGCGCTTCCGTAGCCGAAAGTGACGGGGTGATGATGCGATATATGCGGGCGGATACGCTGGCGCTGCCGCTGAGGCGGCGGGCGGAGGCGAGGCGGGCGAACGCTGGCGCCGCCGAGATATTTGCCGACGCCGCTGACACCGCCGAGGCATCGTGGTACATGGCTCGCCAAAGTAAAGTCGAGCCGCCGAGAAGTCGCCCTAGGCTGAAGTGGGTCGGGTCGACGCAAGGTATCCCTACCGCGAAATATTACGTACAAGCTGAAAGACGCAAGTATTTTTTCGAGATTTAACGAGTGTGAGAAATTCGAGACGTATTTTCAAGATCAAGCCAAGAAAAATCAAAAACCACGCATAATTGGATAATTTGTTCAATATGTTTATTTTTCTCGTTTTTGCTTGATTTAATTTGCTTATCTTATGCTTTTATTTAATTTGTTTAAATGTGTTTGCATGAGGGTTGCCAAATGGAAAAATCTCAACTTCAAAATTACTAAGTATGTTTAAATAATTAATTGACAATTTTATTCCTGATAATAAAATTGAATTAATTTTGACCTCCATGATTTATTTATTTGTGAATTCTTTTGGAGAAATTCCCCAACGGGATTCGGTCAAAAGATAGGTTTCACATGAATGAATTCCAAATGATGATTGTGGGTTATTACTAGTGGCGGCGATGACCTCCCAACGAGGCTCGATCAAAGCAAAATAATAATCCCAGATTTAATCATGGTTATTACTTAGGTATAAAATTGATATGTCATATACTTCTCCGGAGTCCTGTCAATTTTATATTGGTCAAGTGGGGAGCCAACTATTAATCTGATATTAAAGGTTTATAAATTTTCTTGTTTGTAACTTTCTTGAATGTGTTTAAATAATGACCCACCCAACGTGGCTTATTTAAAACTTGCTTGAGATGTTTGGTGATCATTGTTCATTTTTTTTTGAGATTTTAAATATGATGCATGTGATCGAATCTTGTGATATACTTGTCTTTATTGCATATAGTTGTTTATTTAAGTTCGAAGATGTCGTTACCTTTTTAATCCATTGTTATTATACTTAAAGTCAAATATGTATGGAAACTATATTGATTGGAAAATTATAATTGTCCTAATCGCACAAAACCGAAGTGGATTTTGACACACCAAAATCGGATGAGCCAACCCATTGAGTCAAAACATGCGGGACTCGTCGTCAGATCACCTTCGAGAGATGTCGTCGGCGAAAATGGTGGAGGGCAAACCCGTAAGGGATTATGTCCTCAAAATAGATGGCCCATCCAACAAACTTGAGAATCTGAGTCACAGACATGATCCGGAGACTTCGGATGAATTTGAGTATTTCACTCTCTGCCAAAAAGTTTTTGAGCATTTTTTGGCCTCGCTAGCTAATTTGTTTGCAAGCTTTTGGTCTCGGCAGAAATGATGATAAGGCACAAACTCAAGCTTTGATGGCAAGTGGTCCGTCTTCATCTTCTAGGCCAAGGGTAAAAGATAAAGAAAGAAGACCAAAGGCCGTAAGCAATAAAACTCAACTATTGCCAAGGGCAATGGTAAAGATGAGGAATGCTTGTTGTGTCTAGGAAAATCTAAAGGGGAAGTGCTTAAGATGCGTGGTGAGAGGACAATGGAGGTTTTTGCTGTTCCAACCCCAAAAGGGACGAAAAAGAAAGATAATTCTCACGCACTAGTTGTTTGAAACTTGTTTAGCGGCGTATACTTCTCATTCGTGGGTGGTTGATACGAGATCCACTAATCATGTTGGCTTCACGGGGTTCTAAATGATCCGGCAACTTAAGTGGGAGTGAGATCCTCATCACAATCGGGCAACGTTATTTAAAGTAGAAGACATTGCAATGCTACGTAAGTGGCGGATATTGCAATGCTACGATAGTAACGATTATTGCAATACTACGCAAGTAGCAGACATTGCAATGCTACATGAGTAGCGATTAAAGCGATGGGAGAAGTGTACCTATCTTTTGAAGATAAAGTTTTTTTGAGATTATCTTTATGTTCCCATTTAGAAAAGAATTCACTTTTCGGTTTCTAAAATTCGATTAAAAGGACACTAAAGTTTCTTCTAATAAGAATGACATCATTTTTGAAATGATGAGTGTATCTGATACAGGGACATTGATGGAAAATCTCTATACAATTAATCATGTGCACACCACTCATGAAATGCATCCTATTACACATCAACTATTTCCGACAAAAAAAGAAAAGCGTGAGCAGAAATACTTCTTTGGCATCTAAGATTAGGTCATATAAATCCAAAGAGGATCCAAAGGTTGGTGAAAGATGGTTCAATGGAGCGTCTCCAAGTTGAACAAATTCCAACCTACGAATCATGTTTTGGAGGGTAATATGAGCAAGAGGGCATTGGAGCCAAGGGAATAGGGCGAAAGAAGTGTTAGAGATCGGATCACAAAATGTATGTGGTCCATGTCAACCAAAGCAAGGGGAGGTTATGAGTAATTTTATTGATGATTACTCAAGGTACATTTTCCTTATGAAGCATGAATATGAGACCTTTGAAAATTCTAAGAATTTAAGGCTCAACAGAGAATCATAAGAAAAAAACGTATCAAGTCTCTACGATCCGATTGTGGGAGGCGAATACCTCGAAGAATGAGTTTTGAACTACTTATCGATGAAGGGATTGTATCCGACTCATCGCACCAAAACCCCTCAACAAAACGGGGTTGCAGAGCGAAGAAATAAAATTCTTTTGGAAATGGTTAGATCAATGATGAGTTATGGGATCTTCCCAGAATCGTTACGGGGTTATGCCTTGGAAACAACGGCTTACATTCCGAACTTGGTGCTATCCAAATCGATTCAAAACTCCCAAAGAATTGTGGACCGGGCGTAAGCCTAGTATGATACACATGAGAATTTGGGGTGTCAAACTTACGTGTTGGACAAGGAAGCCCCGTAAATTGGATCCTCGATCGAAATTAAAATTTTTTTTTAGGATACCTCAAAGAGAACAAAAGGGTGTATGTTCTATAGTCCGAAGATCAAAAGGTGGTCATGAGCACCCACTTTAGATTTTTGGAAGAAGACTATATGAACCAAAGAAAACCCGGAGTGAGATTACCTTAAATGAGCTTAAAGGGAAA
The DNA here is from genome assembly GCA_037126765.1 of Stenogyne calaminthoides. NCBI lineage: Eukaryota > Viridiplantae > Streptophyta > Magnoliopsida > Lamiales > Lamiaceae > Stenogyne > Stenogyne calaminthoides. The sequence goes on from JBBCBC010000015.1 coordinate 4,841,546, forward strand.
ACCTCGAGCCCAGCTGTCTTAGATGATATACCAAACGATAAGTTTTCTGGCAAGACCTACAAATCGTAGTGGGAGGGTTGTTAGACTGACCCAGAGATTCATGGGAATAGGAGAGTCCTTGGACTTGATTCCCTGACAAGACGAATCGAGACCCATGGACATATGGGCATTCCAAGATAAGGATGCAGGTTCTTGGCAAACAACAATGAAAGCCGAAATGGGTTCTAGTTTTCATAATAGAGTGTGGGAGCTAGTCGAACCACTTAATGGGGTCAAATCCATTGGATGCAAGTGGGTATATAAGAGGAAAAAGAGATTGGGCCGGGAAGGTTGAAACCTTTAAAAGCAAGACTAGTGGCGAAAGGTTATACTTTCGAAGAAAGAAGGATCGATTATGAGGAAACTTTTTCGCCCCGTAGCCATGCTTAAGTCCATCCGTATTCTCTTATCGATTGCTGCGCATTTTGACTTTGAAATCTGGCGAATGGATTTCAAGATGACTTTCCTTAACTAAGTCTTGATGAAGAGATCTATATCAATACAACCCCAAGGTTTCATTGAAACAAACACCAAGAACATCTTGTTTTCAAAGCTCAAGAAGTCCATTTACGGACTCAAACAGGCATCGAGCTTGGAACCAATGTTTTGATCATGTTATAAAGTCTTATGGGTTTGATCAAAATGAGTTTGAAAGTTGTGTGTATAAAAAACGTGTCGGAATCGCATTGGTATTCTTAGTACTATCGTGAATGACATTGTGATCATCGGGGAACAATGTGAAGGTGTGATCGGGACGTAAAGGGCATGGTTTTTTCAAAAACAGTTTGATATGAAAAGACTTAGGAAAGCGGACACATCCTTGGGATCAAGATTTCTCGAGATCGCAAGAAAATGATGATCGGGTTATCGCTTAAGTTTCATACATGGACACCGTTTTTGAAACGATTGAAATCTGCAAGATTCCAAAGAAAGGATTCGTACCTTTTCGGACTTGAATCCATCTATCCAAGAAAATGTTCCCCTAAGACGAAAAAGGAGATAGATGACATGAAAGGTATTCCTTGTGCTTGGTATGGAAACCTTATGTATGCATTCTTTGTGTCTGCGAGACCAGATATCTACTTTATGCGTAGGCATGGTAGCAAGATATCAAAGTAACTTTAGGAAAGGCAATGATTAAAAACATCATGAAGTGTCTGAAAAGAACTTCGGGATAGAATGTTGATTTATCGATCGATACTCCAATCCCCATCCAATTTACGGACTCGGTTTCCAATCGATATAGATTCCGAAAATTATCTCACCTCGATTAGTGTGTTTCCATTTGGGAAGTGTAGCCATCAAATGGGCAAAGTGTGAAGTAAATACATCATGTGACTTCAACCATGGAACTTCGGGTAAGTAGTCTAACTTTGTGAAGCGGTGAAAAGAACCGATTGGGCTCTGAACCTTCTTAGTGGACTTGGATGGTGTTACGAATTTGTCTAAAGAATATCTCTGCTAAAGGCAGGTTGCAAATTCAAGAGAACCAAGAGTCCACGAGTCAAACAAACACATTAAAGGAAAAGACATCTTATACGAGAAATCGTTAAGAGAGGAGATATAGATGTGGCAAAGATAGCGTCCCGAGGATAGCCTTCAGCGATCCATTCACAAAGCGTCGCCTCTGAATACATTCGAGAGACATGTGAGTTGAATGGGTGTCAAGACCGGTTCCTAATCCTTTGAGTATAAGTGGGAGAAATTATTAGGTTCGTGTAGGTGACATTAGATGTCACGGACTACGCGAGCGTGTTGTAGTATACTTAAAAAGCGGACTTTGAGTATAAGTGGGAGATTGTTGGGATTATAATGAAAAAGTATGCTTTTTTACTTTGTATAATCGAAACCTAATTTTCGACTTATTTATCAAATAAATTGTTTATCATCGATGCTTTAAATATGATTGAATGTTACATATATTTATCGCATAACTGCTCAATAATTAAACGTGTTACATCAGAAGTTAATTTAGTGATACCGGATCACGTAAGATTAAATTAATAAATCCTTGTAACTAAAAAACGCCATTCACGACCTAGATGGAAATGAACAACCATCGCGAAAGGTTGAGGTGTAAGGCTCATTGGTTTGTCTTGACCAAGAGATTACACTAGTGCATGATCGATCTATTTGAATAGGACCTCTGAGGAGGATAAATTCTTGACCTAATCAACAAGGAAGAATTAGACCTCGTTGGTTCGTTGTTTCTTAACCTTCGCCCCTTAAATAGGATCACGGGGATTGGTAACTATTGCTTTGACTTATCATGGGTAGCGAATCGCAGAGAGATTCAATACTTTTTATCTTGGGCAATATTATTGGTCACATGTGATTGCTAAGATTTAATCTGAAGAATCGTGTGTGCAAAGACGCTTTTGCTTGATTTGCCCTTTGGGAGGTTCATAAGTTTTATCATACCAAATCTTGCAAGTGGAATTAGTTTCCTATGGATAATAATGTTGAACCGTTCCTCGACCAAGGACAAAAGATATTAATTAATGGAAAGCTATTTCAAAGGCTTGAATTAATTAATGGGCTAGATAATCTTAAACACGGAAATAATGACGGGAGCCATATTGATCTGTAATATGGGTTAAGATGGATAGTCTGATATTAATTATGTAGTGGGATTAATTAATATTTATGGGCTTGAATTATATTGTGGCTCAATATTAGATATTCAAGATCCATTAGAAGGTCCAATCTTAATTCTCCTAAAGGCCCCTGAGTAGCCCAAACAATAGTCAATAACCGAAAAGGTGATTAAAATAAAATAAATATTGTTGCTTAATTTTCCTCTAAATTTTCGAAATTTATGGATAAAAGAGAGAGAAAGATTTTCTTTGAATTTTGTTATGTAATGAAGATATGTATTCTTGGAATACAAGATTATCTCATTAAATTCAACAAATCTCCCACTTGGTTATTCATAAGGGATATTTCAAATTTTTTGAAAATAAAAAAGCAAAAAGATTTTCTTGATTTTCTTGAAAATATATTATGGAAGATATGTATTTCTTGAAATACAAGAATATCTCATAAATTCAAGAAGATCCAAATCTTGGATTCTTGACATCCTTAATTTTCGAAAATCATCTATTATAGAGGAGGTGAGATTTTTGTGGAATATTTTAATTATGGGAAAAAGAATATAGGAGATATATTCAAGATTTCTTGGTACCAAGAAAAGTCTTTTTCCTACATTGAAAAATCACTAAAATTTCGACCACCCCCTCTTATAAATAGGGGATGATTAGTTCATTCCCAAGTACAATTCCATGTCTTTGGAAATATTAGCAAATCCACAAAAGGTGGTGCAACAAAGTTTATTTTTCCTTTTGTTAATTGTTAAACGAGTGTCCTTCCACCTGGATAGTTGAGCAAGGGCTAAGGGAATACTTGGGAAGTCCTTTTTGGTTAGTCCGTCCGACCAAAGTCACTTTGCCATCCCGAGAGAATGCGTTCACGTAAACCCGTAGATTCCGCGTCGTGGGTTTTACGTGGCTTTTTATATGCATGATACGTTGTTGCAATTATTATTTGAATTAATATATGATTAATTCATGCTAGTAATAATTAATGAATTAAATTTGTATTTAAATATTCACCCCGAATAGATCTGTGCGAATCATTCCCCAACAATGTTTTTCCCTACGAATATTTTTCTACAATAATATTCCATAATATTATTTGGGATTCCTATTTAATTAAATCTAATTTAATTAAATAGTAATAATAATTAATTCTAAATTAATATATTATTAATTCTCCATAAATTAAATATTAAATCCAGTTTAATACTTAATCAACCAACTATAATCCGTACACGGGAGTTACTTGTTGTGTGACCCATATACCCTCATATATCGAGCGATTAGTCAAACTAATGGTCTTAATTGAACCCTAGACAATAAATCAGACATTCTCAATATATGAGGTATGCGTTTTGAGAAACGCAACTACTACCAGAATCGTAATATGGGCTATTGCAATTTCCTCATTTCATTCACGAATACTCGATTAGTCTTGAACATGATGAAGTGTCTATTCAAATAACTTAATCAATTTATCTCCAATCACTAATTGATCACTTATGTCACACTTGGCCACAAAGTCCAAATTGACGTGCATTGGCCAACGACTTTGATCCAATTATGATGAGAAGATGAATATTCTATCTAAATCCACTTTGAGGAATGAATCATTTTCTTGGCTCAACTACCACACACATGCATTTCGTGATGAACCCAATCCAAGCCATATCTACCCATAGACGGGTGCAAGCGTCGGTCAAGGTCAAAGTTCATCACTCCACACATGTCGTGCGTATTGACCTCAAGTCAAAGGAGTATCGCATCGCTCCCACTAACCGAGATACCCGTAGACACATATAGTAGAATTACATCAAACGGTTGCTCGGATGGGTATACCAATGCCCTCTAAGGTATTTGTGCATCCATCATGAGATACCTAGTATCACGTAGTAAGTGAGATCTTACTACACTCTCTAAGAGTATGATGATGAATCGCACAATCAATCTCCATTGCATTATCAATATCCCATTCTTGATGATCCTCAATCGGGGCTATTTGAGAATCATGCTTAAGTCATCTGAGTTCTCACTTCACTCAATGACAACAGTGATTCAAGGGAACACATATAAGAATAAATGCAAACAATCAAACATAATATTCTAATGAGTGTGATGCCATACATTTAATATTAAATAAACAATAATATTAAACCAACACTGAATATTATCTGAGTATTATGTCCTTACAATGCATTGCCTCTAGGACACTAACACTAACACATAAGGTGTCAACATAAGCGTGGGTATCAAAGGCAGCTGTCTTACACCAATTCCGGTTAGAACATTAGCTTCAAGAACTCTATCACTCATCCTCGTAATAACAACCTATATGAAAAAAAAACAAAAAACATTACATTACAAATTTATAAAATTAATACATATTCAACTTTTAAGAAATGTGAAAAAAATAAAAAAAAGATTAAAATGATAATAAAAAGTTCAAACCTGGTGCCATTGCACAATTCTTGAGTGATCGATTTCCTCAATAACATTATCGGTGTTCCAACATATCTTTGAGATTTGTTTTGCAAGATTATGAATTATCTTCCTAATAAAGATGACTTAGGATTTAAGCCAGTCTCTCCCTATATATATGACATCATGGGATTCATTATTAACACTACAACTAGAAAACCTAGTTTCTCCATAAAATCTAGAATAAGAATTTTCCTAGCAAATTCCGTCTCAAATTCAACGCTGGCAAATCTGTGGAAATCTGTTAACGGGGATACCGTAGTAGACGAAAATCATACAATTTCAGAAGATTCCTCGTTCGTTTATCTCATCTTGTTCATGCAATTATATGTTGCGTTGTTGGTGAATTATCTTATTCTGGTGCACATGTTTACGTGTTTTACGTGCTAGTATATTCCAACAACAGTTACAGGATTCAGTACATACAAATACTGTATTTTTAAGCATTGAAAAAAGGAAGAAAAAATGCCAAAGTTTGTTAACAGTCCTAGTCAATTCACATGAGAAAAAAAAGTTTGTTAACAGTCCTAGTCTGAAATTGACCGGACGGACAAAGAACTTCAGTCACACTAATCATAAAAAGAACTTATTTAATTTGGTTTAAAAAAAACCATCCCAAAGGATCAAAGAAAATAGGTGCAATGCAACTGATACATAGAAAGTGCAAGCCGACTTCTGAAACAAGGAGTTCATTAGCATAAAAGTGTAGTGTAAAGAAATGATAGTCAGAAGAGAGAAAAAGTATTTCAAATGGAAGCTATCTGCATCGACGTAGACCATATATTCCAAATACATATGCTGAAAGATAGAAACATACAGAGTACACCTTTGTGTTTTAAAATTCGAGCAAAATATTATCACACAGGAAATAGTTAGACAACTTTTACTGTAAATTGTTAAAATTGCTTAATTTAACTTCCTGATTTTGTAGCTTAAGAATTAAGGGTTTGTATCCTTTCTGTTTCCATACTTAGTTAAAGGATTCAGTTCATACAAATACTGTATTTTTTAACAGATGTATTGAAAAAAAAGGGTGTTTTCACAATCATATTAAAGTAGGGGTATTTGATATAGCCAATAGATATGGATAACTTACCTCTCTGTGTAAAGTAGGGCACAACATCATCCTTGATTTTTTGTTTATACCCAATCTCTCTTTCCTTAGATCGAATCTCTCCTTCCATGCTATCTGTATGATAAAACATATTACTGCACCATTTTTTCCATTGTTTAAATCACATTATACCAATATCTCAGATCACTTCACAATATATGCTTGCTAACATTTTCATCATTAGACAAAATAAATTCTAATACATCCTCACAATAGAACAGATTACCCAAATCGAAAATGCACTTTGAACAGAACATAACAAAACAGAAAATGCACTTTGAAGAAATATCAAATCGAAAATTACAAACCCTAAGAAAAAAAAAAAAACAAACAAAAAAAACCATGGAATAATAGCAACTTCAAAATTTAAATACAAACTATAAAATAATAGAAGCTAAAAAACTAACCTTTAAATGGTGTACGATTTCCAGATTTTGAATTATGGATCTCGACGAGCCAAGCCTAAACCGCTAAGTGCAATTTTCAAACTCGTGAAATTGTAAAATCCAGAGGGGGACAAAGAACTGCTACTTTAAAGGCGGAGATCGATTTTATCCATTTTGGGCCGGCGATAAATGGGCGGCGAGAAAAGGGCGACAAAAAATCAACGAAAAAGCTCAACAGATATGGGTTTTTAGACGGAAAGGAACTGGAATTTCGTCGGTGAACATTTTTTTGGGGAGGAGGTGAGGGTTTCTTCTGGGTTTGATTGAGTTTTTCCAACAATGAATTGGGGTATGAAGGAGGGAGGTGAGGGGTTTTGACAATGAATTGGGGGAAGAAGGACGGTGGTAGGTTTAATTAATTGCACTCCATTTTTTTGTTTTTGTAGGTCCCGAACGGGTTTTCGTGAGGCAGAAGTCTAGAGGGAAGGGGTGAATAGACTTCTGAAACTTTTTCATGGGATCAGGTGTGAATAGCAAGTTGCTTTGATCAGTCTTGGTGAATCGATTTGAACCGATATCCAACTTATTGATAGCATGAACAAGATATCGATTCGGTGTCTATCGAACAAGCGATGTCTGGAAGATAAGTTTAACCCGTGTGAAAAACCAGTTTACTAAATTTAATTCTAAGTAATGTTTTGGATCGATGACAAAGTGCTTAAATCGATCGATCAATTGCTCCGGTTAAAATCGATCCGGACTTAGAATATGCATGCAATACTTTAAAAGAAGTAATGTCAGATATAGTGTAAAGTAGGTAAATCAAATAAAAATAAAGACACCAAATTTTTATAGTGGTTCGCATAACTTGTCCTCGTCCACTCTTCCCTGTCGGCGGGGCACCAACTAACCAACCTGGACTTAGATTAATGTGTTAGTCCAACACAGTACAACGAGTTCTCACTCAACCAATCCCAGAAGTCAAAACTAGAAACCCTAGTCTGAAATCTTGCTAAACAAATTTAACCTAACACTTGGTTTGGGTATAAGATTTGTTGTGTTCCAACTGTAAATCTATCCTAGTATTTGAGTAGCCTAAGGCTGAAGGATAAGATTTCTATGCTAAGAACTATGGGATGAACACTTAGAAATATTCTTCAATTTTGTGTTCTTCGTGCGAAAATTTGGCTTGCTTGAGCTTGTAGATTATTTCCGTAACCTTACTCTGAAGGTTGATCCCATATTTATAGATCATGAAATCAAAGAGCCAAGTTGGAGAGCAATTTGAATCTCGGATTATTTTAGGTAGCTTGGTGATCCGATTTAGACGTGGTCGAAGGCCATGCCGTCTTCGTGCAACTTTGTCCTTTCTAGCCTTTGCCCTGATACGCCATATTCTACGTCGTTAGATTTCGTACATACATGTCGGTTCCTTAGTGGCTAATAAGTACACTTATTCGGCGCCTTGCAAAGCCAATTTTGTTGATATTCTTCTGGTCTGATTTGCATCGTATGTTCTGGATAAGTAGATACACTTATCATACTTCTGACTTGCTTGATCTGATCAATGTCCCATCGATCGACACCTTGAGTCTTCGATATGGTTGTCTTATCTTAAACCTATCGACTCTCATCGATGTCCCAATATAATAAGTCTTTAGATCTTATCGCCTGGCGATCTTTTTGCTTCTATTGATCTTCACTTCTGCTGATCTTCAATCTAACCTTATACATATCTTCAATCTAGTCTATTCCATCAACTGTCTAACATGTTCAGCTGGTTTCCTATCAATTCATTAGTTGACTAACAGGTTCGACTGGTCCTATTACAACTGTTTTGGAACTTCCATAAAAACTACAAATTTCCCAACAATTTTTTTTTGTCAAAATACCACTCTAATAATCAAGAAGGGTAGATGTGTCTTTCATTCTATAATTTTGTACCTTATAGTCCTGAATATTTGTAGTATGTATCTTAGAGTTCTTTTGTTAGTGACTTTGTAGTGGAGAGTCACTCCCCCTTAATTTATTAGTCTTTTCTTAATCGATTTATTTTATTTTGATTTGTAGGTTTCAACTTCATATTAAAATGGATAAATAATATTTTACACAATAATCTTATTCCAAGGTTTAAGAGAATTTACTAATATACACCTTAAATAATTATTAATTCATATTTAGTGCATTTATGCACATATTTATATTTTTAATTATTAAATATATTATTTATTGAAAATATTGTAATTTTTAATTAGAAAATCGCGTAACACGCGGGCACTATTCTAGTATTTTATAAAAACCTTTATTCTAAACCTCTATTTTTTGGTAGCATATTTGTCATCTATAATGTGTTCAATATTATTAAACTTGATAGTAACATGTGAATTGAAAATTGAACGATGATCAGCATATTCTCTATCAGTGGAATATGTTGCCGCAGGAAGATTCAGTTTATGCAGCAATTCACCGAGGACAACCTTAAAGTGAACTATTACAACGATCTGATCCATTAAAAATAATCTGCAGACAAAACAATCATGAATCGATCACGTCGTAATAGCAAAAAATTCACATAATGACTATTTGCATTCTAAGGAATACATCATCCAATCCAAATAATCACGATTAAATTATAAATAATGATTAGCTAATAGCAATATATGAAAAAGCGTATTATATAAACAATATATGAATGAATACATAATAGCAATACTCAAACACTTTATAATCACTCACCTAAAATGACTTGAAGATGAAGAACTTCAAAATTATTTTGATGTAATAGATTTGTGGAGTTTGAGGAACAATTTATACACAAAAAGATGATGTTGATTTAGAATTAAGAGAAAACTAATGCAAAAATGACTCAAATGATATATTATTCAATACATATTAATAGCATTATTATTTTTCAATCAAGCAAGTAATAAAGAGGATTAAAGAGGAATTAAAACTACTATGATTAAATTGGAGGGAAAAATGAAGGGCCGAGATCGATTGTCTAAGATCCAAATCGACCAAAAACAAAAAAAAGGGAAAAACTAATATCCGTAGGTGTATTATATAGTTATATAAAATAAAAGTTTAGGTTTGTGGGAAGGAGGTAAGAGAAATAAATCTGTATATAACTAATTTTTCTCAATCTTGACTTCGATGATAATTTTTATCTTTTTTGAATTTGAACTTGCTACATCATTGTCAAATTTCAATAACACTAAGGCTCCATTTGGATGGATGGATTTGAAAATTCATGAATTTCACACATAAATCATACTCTCCAATGTATTTACAAATATTTAAATTTGAGAGTTTAGGGAAGAGAGTAAATGGGGAGAGGGGGAAGGGGTAGAGATGAGAGGATTTCACAAATGACTAGGTTTTGATGAAGATTTGAAATCCCTTCATTTTAAACTAGACTCTCAAATCTAAGTATTTGTAAATCCATTAGAGAGTGATGATTTGTGTGTGAAATTCATGGATTTCAAATCCATCAATCCAAATGGAGCCTAAAAGTGTTATTGTTTCCTAATTTAACATTAGAGTTTGTGAAAATATATAATATATTTTTTCCCAGAGGTATTCTACGTATTTTTTCAAAATATTTTTTTCGATCCATTATAATTTGTTAATATATATTCTATACTGTTGGTCCCGGTGCAAACGAGTCTTACACGTGTATGGGGGGATACAATACACGTATTCAGGTGTTTTCCTCGAGATAATCCCAACCGAGTCTGAGTGTCGAGAGATCTGAGTTGCTTGGATCGGATAACTAACTTCTTGAATCCTCAAATGAGAGTTCGGTTTGGTAACTATCTGTTCTAGCTACTTTCGATCGTCTTGAATGGTTGGCCCTTAGTTTATACTCGTTTTAAGCTTTGCTGAAAACCTTCCCTTTATGAAATAGTGATTAAGTTGTGATTCAATTACATGCAACTTCAGTGGATTGATTCCAACTGAATATCAGTGAAAAGTATGCTTTCAAAATCAAGTCAATGCAGCGATTAAGCACGAGATAAGGAAAGCGATAAAGAACACAACAATTATAGTGGTTCGGAGACTCAAGCTCCTACATCCACTCTCTCGATCCTCGGAGAAATTCACTATCAACCGAGCTTTTACGACTACCTCGCGTAGTTTACTTACTCAACTTCGTACTGAGTTTTTACATTACTCCACGTGGTTTACTTACTCAACCCGACCTTGAGTTTTACGACTACCTCCGTAGTTTACTTACTCAAACACAAACAAGCTTTTCGGACTACCCCACAGCAGCTTACTAACTTCTCCTCTAGAGTTTTTACGACTACTCGCGTGGTTTACTAACTCTTTACAACTCTTCTCACCAACAAACACACTCCAACTACCTTCTCAAGGGTTTGGGGTTTCTCGGTTGGTTTCCAACTAGGATGAGATATCCTTTACAATGAAGCACAATGCAAAGGGTTAGGATATCTCGACTAAGCTTTGGATAATTCTTATCAAGCTAGGCTTAGTATAGTGAGCTCTCTTCAATGTAGAAGCACTTGGGAAATTCTAAGTTTTTTGAGTGCTTTAACTTTTTGCAAGAATAAGTTTGAGCTCTTGAGTTCGTATATAAATTTCCGTAACCTTACAATGTAGAGGGTCACCCGGTATTTATAGGCATACACCAAGGTCACTCTTGAAAACTATCCGTTGGAGAGATAACCCGTGAGTTCCCTCTTATGGTGTGTGAGAAATGGCTATATTTAGGGTTTGAAACTCCCTAACACGTTTTAAGCAATAGCCTTTCATGTAGCCGTCTTCACTTTTTGCGATGCGGAACTTTTGTACATCGACATCTTTTTTTTTGACACATCCTTTGTCGATTATCGATATGGTGCGATGTTGTCTTCCTCTTTTTGACTTTTGTCTCCGATTAAAGGTAGACACCTTCAGCGGCTCTTTTTGGTTACAAACTCGAGTTTGATATAACCTTAACAACACTTGACTTAGTTCCTTTTATGCGCATTTGAATGTCTTGGCAATATCTAACTTTCTAAGGAATCGCGTTTTCTCGATGTTGCATCCTTGGATAGATATATTTCAGATTGCCTCGGAACATTGAGTTCATCTTGAGCATTGATGCCTTCTTGAGTCTTGATAATTCTTTTATGCCTTGATATTCTTGATCTTCATCTTGATCTTGATCTTGCGTCTTGAGTCTTGAGTCTTGAGTCTTAGTCGAGTCTTGAGTCTTGGTGAGTCTTCTTTTCTTTTGTCTCTTTCTCGATATCTTTTGAATCTTCTCGTCTTTGAGTCTTGATTCCTCGGTATCCTCTGATTTCTTGAGTCTTGATTCTTGAGTCTTGATCCTATCTGAACTATATCTGCGACTATACATTTTGCGAGATAACATCTGAATATTCTAAAAGCTGAATCGACTCAACTATCAAGATCATTACGAACATGTCATACTTTTCGGGGTTTTGGGATCTAATCAAAATCATATATCTTTTATTAAATTCATCTCCCAACAATTTCCCCTTTTTTGATGATGCAAAACCTATCTTGTTACAAACATATAACCTATACTCGGGTTTTTGGTTTATCTATTACAAGATTGGTTGTCTCCCAACAATTTCTTAAATCGAAAAAACTCCCAACAATTTTAAATCTCCCAATCAATTTAAATCATTTAATCTCTTTAAGTTGTTCATGAATCTCTTTAAATAGTTCATTACCAAATACTTAAACAATTTCTCCCATATAAACATACAATCGGTTCGAGAGACATTCATTCGGGCATATCAAAATAAAAAAGACATGTAAATAAGATAATGAGATATTATCTTTTGAGCATAATGATAAATCTTCATTGATGATTGGTATCCCATTCTGATTACAATGAGTTTATCAACAAAATCAAAAAACAAAAAAATTTAAAGATTACGAATCTTACGAGTCTTGATCTTGATCTTGATTTGGCTCTTGATCTTACGCTCTTGATTTGCTTCATTCTCAACTTCATCGGCCCGGGCACCTCGAATCGAACATTCGAAAAATCTCTTCTTGACTCATTTCTTTCCTTGATGATGTCGGGATTTTTTCTGTTAGACCCAATGACCCGACATCTTGAGCAATCTCTTGAGTAATGGCCTTTCATTCACCAAGCCATTACCAAGTCTTGGAGGAGGATAGGAATATGGACCGGGGGCTACTATCTGTACCTCTCCTTCATCCGCAAAGGTTAATCCGACCTTGTAGATACTTTGGATAGAAGGTTAGGAGATATTCAATGAATGCTTCATTACGATCTGAGCTTTCCCTCTCCATTCCCCGAGAACATCATAATTGAACGGAAGGTTCTCTTGACTTCTTCCCATATATCGTTGAGTTTGATAGGCATCCATTTATCAGCGTGGGGCCACTTTAGTGCTTTTGATGTTCCTTTCCTCTTGCTGCTTAAACTTCACGAATTCACTCATTAAACCTTACGCTCTTCGTCTATCTTCTTTACGATCCGCAGGCGCTCACGAGACCGAAGGCGGCAACTTTCTTAGCTTGTTCTATTTGGAGTGTCTTGAGCATCTCTCGTGTTGAAGACTTTCTTACGAGGTTGAGACTTCAGATTCTTCCGTTTCTTCATCATCGAGAATCGACTTTCTCTGGATTGGCTTAGAAGCCTTCCATGCGTTTGCTTCTGAGGTTGAACAACGCCCAAGGCTTTCCTCTTCATAAAACGATTCGGCCGGCTGGCTTGTTCCAACCTTTGCTCTAGCTTTTCGGTTTCTCTCTTGCAACATCAAGCATGGTTTGCTCGAAACTTCGAGTGTAGATAAACTTTTCTACTGGCGCGAACTTCAACTTCTCGGTAACCCGACTTCTCTTAAGGCTTTGGCTAGATTATACATTTCGACATCTTTACGAGCCTTCTTCTCCAAAATGCGTGCCATGAACTTTACGAGGTCTTCACCTTCCTTTTCCCCCTTCTTGGCACGTAATTTGGAAGAAGTCTGGAAGTCTTGTGTCCATGTGATATTGTTCTTTGCTCACAGGCGAACTTCTCCTTTATCGATCTTGTTAGTCTTCCGGCCTCCTTAGATGGTTCTTGGCCCGAAAAATTCTTGAATAAGTGGGCAAAGCGGCGAAGAGTGCTTCTTTGAACATCTCTGTCATCTTGGTCATGAGCATTGAGCTCATTTCCTCAACATTTTTATCATCACTTCATTCCTCTCTGCCAATTTCACCTCTAAAATCACGGTTGACTCCACAGTGCTTGATTCATTTTAACCTTGAGCTCGACCTTGACTCCCTCCGAACTTTTCATTCAACTTTCTTCCATGGAGGTCATCTGTGAGGTCGAGTGTTTTGGATTAGCACCGACTCTGAAAGAGTGACTAAGACTTTCCATCTTTTGAGCTTGATTGGCCAATGTTTCTTCCATCCCGAGCAATCTTGATCATCATTGGCTCAACCTTCTCAAGTTTCTCCATCAAGGGAGTGAGATCAATCTCGGGAACCTTACGCACCTTCTGTCTTTGTTTGATCATCTGAGCTTGACTTCATTACGAGCTCCGGTCTCCAGCTCCGAGCCTCGATCATTTATCGAACAATTGAAAATTAAAGATAGAACTTTTCGATAACTTTGGCATAATTGTTAATAGTGCCAAAAGGTACACGAAGAGTGCTAACTTTAGTCTGAGGTTGACCAATTCGGGTTGATCGACAGCGAAGTCTCCTTTTCCATCGAGGCCCGATCCTCAACATCTCCTGTTGGTCCCCATCTCCATCTTGAGATTTGTCTCCATTTGCTTGGGGCACCAACCCGATAGCTTTTCTTTTCGGCTAACTTCCTCTGAACCCGGCTCATCAAAATCGGAGTTTTCATCCTGAGCTTTGTCCTACGAACCACGAGAAGTCGGTCGGAAAAAGGTCTCCTCATTCCACCGATCTTCCCCTCTGAAAGCGGCAATATCAAGCATCTCGGGAAGAGTCGATTGAGGATGAACACGATTGTCCTTAATCTGAAGAAAACATCTTGCAGATCAGGGTATGAGCTGAGCTCAGGGTAGCGGTCAAGAATGAACCGTTCCCCCTTGCTCCTCCACTCGCCTTCTTCAGCCTCGCCCTTCTTCCATCTCGGGCTCTCTGGTTCAGTTGAAGCCTGCTGGCGAGGATCAAGTAGTAGATCACTTTCGAGGAGCTCATCAAGAATATTACGCTCCACGAGTCTCGGCGACCTCTGAAGGTTGTGCGGTCGAGTCCCTCGGTTTGCATCTAAGTGGGTTACGGGTCTGGTGACACTTCCTCCAGTTAGTTACGAGTTGGCTCTTCTATTTGTCTGGCCGGCACTTTTTCAGTAGGAATCTCTGAGGCCTGAGTTCCTTTGAAAATTTCCTGAGAAATTTTATCTGAACTTAGAGATGTCTCAAGCACCTCAGAGAAGACCTGCTCCTCAGTCTGTTCTTGTGCCTTTGAGATAACCTGAGCCAAAACTTGGAATGGGCGAACTCTGGCGGTTTGGCCCTCAGGTTGAATCTCCTCAGAATCACTGCCATCTTCATCGGTGAGAACCACCAATCTTCTGCGCTTTGGGGCAAGGTTCTTCTGCTTCATTATTTTGCACCTTGCTCCATCTTTGCCTCCAACAAAACCTTCCCCACTGTTTGTTGAGTCTCTTTTCGGCCCTTGGCCCGGTGATTCTACCTTCTTTTCTCTCTTCCCCCTGATGGCCTGCTTCTTTGCAGCAATGGGTTTAAAGAGAATTTTGGACTTAGGGAATGGGGTCGAATTGGCGAAGATATCCTCCTCCTCTCTGCACATCTCCAAAATATAAGCAATTTTGGTGGCATGGTGGATCTTGCCTTTTATTGAGATCGCCCCATCAACCTTCTTCAAAACTTTGGTCTGCTCACTCACCGTCTGAATCAAAAATTTCAGCCAGTTGAAATCGGTGGTGGGTGAGGCCTCGATTTGCCGCCATCAATCGAGCTTGAGTCTTGATCTGCTCAAAACTCCCATAAGACTCATGATGCTCTTGCTCACAATATCCATCAACACTGCGATATTGTGGCTTTAAGTGCCTCTTATGCAATGTCAGCCTCAAATTTAACGAGATTCTCGGCAATCCTATCTAAGTACTCTGCTCTCTACCGACATATACATAGTAGGATCCTCTCCTCTATCCGAGCTCAAAAACATCATTGATTTTTTTGGAACTATATCTGATTCCCTCTCAAAATCGATGTATTTGGATGATTTGCTCTAAATGTGATCTGATTATCTTAGAATGCATACAACCCTCTTCATCTATCTTCAAGTTATAGATGAATTCGATTACCTCTTTTCGCAAACTCTGAGTGCAGTGGGCTTTGCGACTAGTTGGAGTGAGTTTAGCCCGGTCGAATCATATCTGAGCCTCCTCTTACGGCTTTGAGTTGGTTGTGCTTTCAAGTGAGACAACGAACTTCGTACCACGGCTTGTTGGTTTTGGCTAATCTCTCGAACAAGGTTGGGGCCATTTTAGAGATTGATTGAAGAAATGAAGCTTTAGGGTTTGGGAATTTTACGGGCAAAGGGATTTTTTTTTGCGGAGGATTTGGGAATGAAGGGTTTGATAAAATTTTGGCTTGAATGGCTTATTGGGGTTTATATAGCTTTGAGATCGTGGGGAATCGCGTTGGTTAGGTGAAAAACAACGGTTGAGATTAATCTCCGATTAATCGGTATCTGACAAACGATCTCCGAAAAAAAATAAGCCGCCAAAACATCCTCATTGGTCATTAATGTAGCGAGCATTAAATGATTGTGACCTTCTTTGGAATTTAAAAGCGATCCGCCCAAAAAACATTCCTCGGTGTTTTGTATTTATTGCGAATGATTCTTGAATTTTTACTTAAGCAATAAATGAGTCGCGTGAGTCATTACTTCTTCTTCAGACTAATTTCCCTCTATCGGTCTTCTTGATCTTGACCTTGATAAAATGTCGATATAATATCTTGAAATCTTGAATTGGTTTCGATATATGATTAAATCTTGACCTTGATGAAATCTGAGTTTCACGAGACTCGATTCGATATTTCCATTTTATCTGAGCTTCTCGGTAGAATTACGAAAAAAACTTCATGCATCTGAAAACCTTCAATTTTTTGATTTTTACTCTATACACCTGGTTCTAACATCCCTAATTCAATGAAAGTTCACGAAATCTTGATTCACCAAAAGGTTTTGTCAAGATATCGACTCTTTTGCTTATCGATATGAATTTTCTCCATCCTTATGTCCTTCTTCTCCGACATGATCTCGATGAAGTGATGTTCGATATCCACATGCTTGCATCGGTGTGCAATACCGGGATTTTGTGAAATAGCAATAGCACTATTATTGTCACAAAATATTGGTACTTCATTGGCTACAACTTTATAATCCCTTAATTGTTATGCGAGCGAAAGAATAAAACCTGGCGACTTCCTGCGACCATGTATTAAACCGATGGTACTTGTTGCTTCTTGAGGTCCATTTCTTCAAAACCAAGATATCGACTTACTTCCTAGAAATTGACAAGTTCTGAAATGGACTTCTGTCAATCCTGCAACCTCCATAATCGACATCATCGAGTAACCCGGTTAATTCAAGGTTATCATCAATTTGGATACCATAATCCTCTATTCATTTGTGCCTTTAAGATACTTGATATCTTTTTGGCGACCTCCATGTGACTAGCCTTAGGATTAGCTTGGTATCTTGCACATATCCCAACAACAAATGTTATATCCGGCCTACTTTAACGTGAGATAGAGCAATGATCGATGATTCCTCTATAATCGGTATGACTTCTTGATTTGCCTTGAAATCGGGATCCATCTTGTAGTTAGTATTCATAGGAATCCTAAGCGTATTGCAATCTGTACACCATATTTAGCAATCGGATCTACGGTGTACTTTGCACGGTTGATGAATATTCCTTCCTTTGATTGTTTCACTTGAAGACCTAGAAAGAAATTCATCTCTCCCATCATTGACATCTCAAACTTGCCTTTCATCGGTGTTGAAAACTTTTCACCACGGTGATGGTTTGGAGATCAAAAATGATGTCATCAACATATATCTGAACTAGTAAGATATCTTCCCCATCCTCTATCTGAGCGAGTTCTATCAACGATCCTTTGACAAAACCATGGTCGATGAAAGCGAAAAAGTATCATACCATGCTCTGGGTGCTTGTTTGAGACCATACAAAGCTTTTACGAGCACTGTAAACTTGGTCATTCTATTTGAAACCGGGGAGGTTGTTCCACATAAACCTCTTCTTTAAGCACACCGTTTCGAAATGCACTTTTCACATCCATTTGATGGTATGTGAACTTCATGTGGGCGGCATATGCAAGAAACAATCGATGGCTTCTAGTCTTTTAACAGGTGCAAAAGGTTTCATCATAATCGAAGCCTTCTTCTTGGGAATAACCTTGTCTGACTAGCCTTGCCTTGTTTCTCACAATGTTGTTGTTTTCATCTCTTTTATTCTTGAAAACCCACTTGGTTCCAATGACATTGTGCCTTTACGGTCTATCTACCGGCTCCCATACTTCATTCCTTGAGAATTGATTATTTCATCTTGCATAGCGATAATCGATGAGAATCTTGTAGAGCTTCACCAATCTCGGTGGGTTCTTTCTCGATAGGAAGCGGCGAGAATAGTGCACTCTCACCATGGAACCTTCTTGTTTTAACACCTTGGTTAGATCACCCACAATCGACTTGTAGGATGACTATCTAACCATTTCCTTCTTGATGTTCCCCTTCAATAATATCCTCAACATTTGAAATGTTAGGTTCGATTAAATCGATAAACTTCGAGGAACAACGAAAAAGGAAAAAGGAATCATCTTCCTCGGGGAAATTCTATTGAAACATTGTCGAGAGACATTTGTTCCCCTTTGGTTGATAGATTAAATTTTGCTCATTTGTGACCACATCTTCATTGGCATCACATACACGAGTGCGAGGCGGTGTCTGCATTTCGGTTGGTCACCTTTGGAGTGTTGGTTTTCTGAGTCTCACCATCCCGATTTCCATCCTGAACTTCTTTATCTGAGTCTGAGTCACTCCAATCATAGATAGTGGTGACTTCTTCTTTTTTCGAGTTCGATGGATGATTTATCTTTACATTTTGGGCTTAATCTGGTGATCCTCTTAGTCGGTTCATCTGCATCATGTTCTGTTTCTTACGAACACAAGTAGATTCATCAAAAACAACATGAGGTGTTTCCTCCACAATAAAGTCCTACGATTGTAAACTCTGAAAGCTTTCTTGACTTGAATATCCTAAGAATATTCCTTCATCGACTTTACTATCAAATGTTTTCAAGCCCGATCTTTACCATTATTGTGTATGAAACACTTGCAACCAAACACACGAAAGAAAAAACAAGAGGCTTCCTTTCATTCCAAAGCTCATAGGGTGTTTTGCCTTGACTCTTGGTCAGCATGGATCTGTTCTGAGAGTAGCATGCAGTGTTGACAGCTTCAGCCCAAAACCTTTTAGGAATGTTAGCCACCAATCATTGTCCTTGCGAACTTCTTTTTTCAGTCCTGTTCCTTCTTTCACCAACACCATTTTGTTGAGGGGTCCTTGCGGCTGATGTTTCATGTGAAATTCCATTCTCTGCAATAATGTCGGATATGATATGATTTATAAACTTCGGTTCCTTTGTCGGATCGATTTTGACCACACTCGATTTTTTTCTCAATCTTGAGCCTTTTTCAAGAACTCTGGCAGCTTTATCTGAGTCTCTTTCTTACTGAGTAAGAATATGACCCAAGTATATCTTGAGTAGTCATCAACTACTACCAATGTGTATTTCCTGCCATTAGTGCTCACAGGTGTTATAGGACCAAAAAGATCCATATCACGATGGCGAAGTATTCTTCGGTTAGAAAACTTCTACTTTGCTTTTAAATGATGCTTTTATTTGTTTTCCTTTCTGGCACGCATCACAAATATGTTCCTTACTGAACACTTCATTAGGCAACCCTCTCACAAGAGCTAATCTTGCAAGCTTGTTTGAAATTTAGGTGATTCATTCTTTTATGCCATAACCAATTTGGTATCTGTGGAACTTTTAGCAACTAAACATGTATCTTTAGGAGTTGAACTCCAATCGACAAGATACACATTCCCTTTTCTTGTACCCGGTCGATAATACTTTACGTGATGTATCATCTTTCACAAAACATAAGTTCTTAGAGAACTCAACATTGAAACCTTTATCACGCAAATTGGCTAATTGAAAGCAAGTTATGCTTCAATCCGGATACATATGAAACACCATGGATATGAATGAGTCGATTTCCAAAGTTCCATATCCTTGATCATCCCTTGAGTTATCTCCAAAAAGTGATCTGTGGGCCTCTTTGTTCAACATAGTCATTTGAGTATCTTCTTGTATCTGTCATATGTCTTGAACATCCTTTGTCAAGATACCATATATCGGGAGCTTTTTCATCTCTGCTCATCGATTGCCATGTGATCTTTAGTCGATTCGATGCCCTTGTTTTCTCTCTGAAAAATAGATCAATTCTTAGGTACCCAATTTGTGTAGGGTCCTACAAGGTTAGATGTACCTTTAGGAATCCAAATCTGCTGACAACTCTAATCACTTTAGAGTGGCTAATTTGTCTTCCATAAACATCAACATATACATCCACTACTCTGGGTGCCTTAGCAGTTTTCTGTATATGTGTGCTAGCTTTAGCATGAACATGTGCCTTTGAATTCTTCTTTGGTTCAGGCCTTATGTTCATTTGCTTTGGCTTCTGTGCTGCCGGTCTAAATCTTTGTTGACTTCGGTTGAGATAACCTTTACCCTTAGGCAAGTGGGGTTCGGGTTATGCATCTTTGAAATCTGGGTCTTCGAAATCTTGAGGACTTGGTCTCTTGATTGAGAATGTCTCTGTTTGAGTGTTTCTCATCGAGGATTCCTCGATGGTTCGATGTGGAGCCTTTCGGGTTTTGCATTCTTAGCTTTGAGGCTTTGAAGTACTTACTGAAAACTTTCCAATATGGCCCTTTCGGGTTTTCTAGCCTTCACGAGGTTTGGGCTTTCTAACTTTGATCATTCGGTTTCTTTGAGACCATAGGTCCTTTTCCCTTGTCTACAACCTTGGGCATTACTTGATTTGAAGTGTAGGTGCCACTTGGTTTTTTACAAAGATAGTCTTCTTGCTACTTGATGCGACATTTAGATGACCTTGTGAGGTTCCCCACGGAATAAATCCCAATCCATTTTTTATAGTCCGCAGATCTCTGGTAACTCTGAATTTCATCTATTACATTAGATGCATTATTCAATAGAGTTAACTTCTTACATGCACTATCCTCACGATTCTGTAGAGTTTTATGCTTCTCGGAGAGGTCATTGAACTTCGATTACGATTAAATTTGAATTTCTTGATGGATTTCTCTAGCTTTTTCGATTTAGGGACATTATCAACTTCTCTTTCTCTGAGAGTTGTACTTTGAACATCCGGTTCATCGATAGCTCCCATTAATTGAAAGTGATTTCAATATTGCTAAAGTCTTTCCATTTTAGATTTTTTACTTTTCGATTCCTTATTTTGCTCTTGAGTTCTATTTAGCGATCCTTGCAAAACAACATAGTCCTTCATCATCGATTCTCAAAAAAGAATCCATCGGTCAAAATAGTTGTTTTTCGATGGAACTTGAAAACTCTTGTGCTAGTGTAGGAGCAACAACGAGAGAAAGAAGAGTTTACCTCCTCAATGGCCATCGGACACGGATGTCATCACTTTCCTTTGTCGAGAATATCTCATCTGAAGAGCTAGATCCCTCCTCGAGTGTTCTTCTTACGCAACCATGGCCTTTTTTGCTAGAGAACTTACGGTCTCTTTTTAGCTTGCCTTTCTCTTCTCTCCTTAGCACTCAAATCTGGACAATCATACTGGAAGTGACCTTTCTTCTGGCAATTATAGCATCTGTTGGTATCATCATCCTGATCATTTTCTTCTTTGGACTTGGAGTCTTTCCTCTTGGATGAAGATCCTTGACTTTCGGTCCTTCTTCTTCTCGGTTGATATGTCCTCGGGTTTCTTCTGGTACTGTGGTTCTGTAATAATAGCTTTTGTATTTTCCAAATCTACTATTAAGTCTATCAAACCTCCTTGCCATCAGTGCTAGCTTTTCCTCAAGCTCATCCTGATGTTTGGCATGGGGGTTCTCAGACTCTCTAGTTTTACAGGTTTTATCTTTGGCTTTTAAAGCCACATTTTTACTCGATGAAGAAGAATCATCTTTCTTTGTCGACCTTTTTTTGGATTTCTTATCAATTACAAATTCATAGGCCTTGACTCGAGAGAAGACTTGTTGGTAAGGCATTGAATTAATATTCTTGGTGTTTTCAATCACCCTTTGCATGAATATCCCATTTCTTAGAAAGACCTCTAAAATTTTCAATGCAACTTCTCTCTGTGGATATTTCTTTCCAAGTGCATTTAGATCATTCATGATCTTTAGTGAATCGACTTCCAATTTGTCTATTGATTCACCATCATCCATTTCAAAACTATCAAACTTTCCAATTGCCCTTTGAAAGTTTGTTTTCTTTTATATGATCGTGCCTTGGCACATAACAACTAGTGTATCCCAAATCTCTTTAGCGAATATTACGGTGAGAGATCATTCCCATCACACCATCATCAATTGTCTTTGTATAGTGTGTCTTTTTGCAATGTAGTCTAGATTGACTAACTTTCTCTCCTCGAGAGTCGATTGGTCATCGGACTTAGGAAATTATGTTCTAGGATCAATTCTCTCATCTTACATTCCTCTGGGATTCACTTCTGATGAAATTGGAATGGTCCTTGAGACCACTCTCCACATCACGCTCATGTTTGGAATCTGAGATGAGCTGCATTCTCGATCTCCATAGGTCATAGTTCTCCCACTTTGAGAACATGGGAAGTTTTTTGAAGACATTTTTATCGATCTTTTGAAAAGAAAAAATTTAAACAAATAAGATCGATTCGGATAGACCACAAGTATTTTTTTTAAATAAAACTTTGGTCAACAAAGGCCAGTGGTCAAGTTGAACCCTTTGCTCGATACCACTTGTTGGTCCCGGTGCAAACGAGTCTTACGTGTATGGGGGAATCTGCGTGTTCGGTGTTTTTAAAACTTTTTCTTCTTGAGGTCGGCTTGGGTCGAGATAATCCTGAAAGATTAGGTTACGAGAAAGCCACATATCGCTCTGAGTCAAAATCTCTTGAGGCGGTGATCTGAAATTTTTCGATACCTCGGATAATCCCAACCCAGTCTGAGTGTCGAGAGATCTGAGTTGCTTGGATCGGATAACTAACTTCTTGAATCCTCAAATGAGAGTTCGGTTTGGTAACTATCTGTTCTAGCTACTTTCGATCGTCTTGAATGGTTGGCCCTTTAGTTTATACTCGTTTTAAGCTTTCTTTGAAAACCTTCCCTTTATGAAATAGTGATTAAGTTGTGATTCAATTACATGCAACCCGATTGGATTGATTCCAAGCGAATATCGATGAAAAGTATGCTTTCAAAATCAAGTCAATGCAACGATTAGCCACGGATAAGGAAAGCGATAAAGAACACAACAATTATAGTGGTTCGAGACTCAAGCTCCTACATCCACTCTCTCTCCGATCCTCGGAGAAATTCACTATCAACCGAGCTTTACGACTACCTCGCGTAGTTTACTTACTCAACTTCGGCCGAGTTTTTCGACTACTCCGCGTGGTTTACTTACTCAACCCGACCTTGAGCTTTACGACTACCTCCGTAGTTTACTTACTCAAACACAAAAACAAGCTTTTCGGACTACCCCCATGGCTTACTAACTTCTCCTCTAGAGTTTTTCGACTACTCCGCGTAGTTTACTAACTCTTTACAACTCTTCTCACCAACAAACACACTCCAACTACCTTCTCAAGGGTTTGGGGTTTCTCGGTTGGTTTCAACTAGGATGAGATATCCTTTACAATGAAGCACAATGCAAAGGGTTAGGATATCTCGACTAAGCTTTGGATAATTCTTATCAAGCTAGGCTTAGTATAGTGAGCTCTCTTCAATGTAGGAGCACTTGGGAAATTCTAAGTTTTTTAAGTGCTTTAACTTTTTGCAAGAATAAGTTTGAGCTCTTGAGTTGCGTATAAATTTCCGTAACCTTACAATGTAGAGGGTCACCGATTTATAGGCATACACCAAGGTCACTCTTGAAAACTATCCATTGGAGAGATAGCCCGTGAGTTCCCTCTTATGGTGTGTGAAAATTTATATTTAGGTTTTGAAACTCCCTAACACGTTTTAGGCAATAGCCTTTCATGTAGCCGGTCTTCACTTTTTGCGATCTGGAACTTTTGTACATCGACATCTTTTTTTCATGACATCCTTCCTTTGTCGATTATCGGTATATGTTGCGATGTTGTCTTCCTCTTTTTTTGACTTTTGTCTCCGATTAAAGGTAGACACCTTCAACGGCTCTTTTGGTTACAAACTCGAGTTTGATATAACCTTAACAACAACTTGACTTAGTTCCTTTTATGCGCATTTTGAATGTCTTGGCAATATCTAACTTTCTAAGGATCGCGTCTTTTCTCGATGTTGCATCCTTGGATAGATATATTGAGCCTCGGAACATTCGAGTTCATCTTGAGCATTCAAGACCTTCTTGAGTCTTGATAATTCTTGTGCCTTGATATTCTTGATCTTCATTCTTGATCTTGATCTTTCGTCTTGAGTCTTGAGGTCTTACGAGTCTTGAGTCTTACGAGTCTCTTGGTTAAATACTTTTGAATCTTCGTCTTTGAGTCTTGATTTCTCGAAGATCCTCTTGAGTCTTGATTTTTATCTGAACTATATCTGCTGACTATACATTCTGCAGATAACATCCTGAATATTCTAAAACTGAATCCTGACTCAACTATCAAGATCATTCTGAACATGTCATGCTCAGGGGTTTTGGGATCAAATCAAAATCATATATCTTTTATTAAATTCATCTCCCAACATATACATATATATATTCCAAAAAGTGAAAGTCTTGTGTGAAATATTGTACACTAATATTATATGCAATACAACATAAATAAGGTAAAAATTGCCTAAATTTCGCGAGTCAGGGCGGGCAAGGAGCGGACAGTGGGCTTCAGGTTGGCGCATGTGTATTATAGAAGGATATCTTTATCAAATATGTGTTGTAGCCTAGTGGTTAAGGATTGTTGTTAATGAATATGGTTGCAGGTTTGATTCCTACTGAACACATAATTTTTTTTTGGTCAAATTTTTGTGTGTTACTACATTTATGTATAAGTGTTACTACATTGTTATATTGAAAAACCTTCATATCTTACGTAACACGTAATAAAACATATCGTAACACATAAATATTCATAAGGTAACATGGGTCACAAGGTAACACATTATTGTTCATATGGTAACACATGAATATTTACATAGTATTACGACGATATATGAACAGTGTTACATATTACTAAAAAAACATGTGTTCCTACATGAACAAAAAGTGTTACCATATGAAGAAAAACGTGTTACCACGTAAACAAAACCAGAACAAACGCGTAAAGAAATCCCAATCCAAAATTACAGATTTACATAACAACTTGATGTGTTAATACATGAACAAAAGAGTGTTACCCTATGAGCAAAAGAATGTTACTACATGAACAAAAACCAGTACAAACGCAAAAAAATCATCACTCTACTATTATAGATTTACAGAACAACGTGAAAAGAGTGCAGAAAGATTAGAAAGACTACTTCATAAAATCATAGGGAATCACCAGAATTTGCGAGGATGAGAAAATTGAAGAAAACAAAAAGAATATGGAAGAGAAAGAGAAATGAAGAACAAAAAAGAAGGAAAAAATCTAGAGCACCACCATCAAAAAATCAACGGCGATCTGGTCGCGTTTGTTGCAATGAGAGAAGAGGAAGAAAAAGAAATATGCCATGTGACTGAGCGTGAAGATGAAGAAGGAAGCCCATTAACCCGCCAACAATCTACCTAACTCGACTTGTTGTGTGACCCGCGAAAAAAAAGCTCAATTACACATATTACTTGTATGCAATATTGCATACAAGTTTTTGTTTTTCAAAAAAATTTCCCATATTCCAAAGATTCGTTTCCCAATTTAACTATTCCAAATATTTTTTCTCAATTCATCATATGAAAATATACTATATATATTCCAAAAAGTTTAACCCAATCAATTATTATTTATTAATATTTATTCTAACAAATTTTTCCAATAATATAATATACTAAATATTGCAAAGATTTTTACCCAATTAAATATTATTTATTAATATTTATTTTAAAGATTTTTTTTTTCAATAATATTCTATATACATGTTCTAAAACTGTGCCAAACGGACTCTCTAAATACAAAAACAACACCTGAAAAGTCAACTTTAGCAGTCAGTTACAAAAAATTTAACTTGGGAAGATAGAGTAGTTACCTTAACTTTGGCAGGTAAAAGTGGATAATTGGTTTGGAGAATGATTCTAATCTATTTCAGAAAATAGTATGAGATGTGAGAACATGTGTATATGAAACAGTAAAATCATAATATTATTTTCTCATCCAATTGATTCATATCGGCCCTGGAATGACTTGTTTCTGGCAGTCTCAATTCTTTTTTATGTTTTCTTGACAGAGATAGATAATCTATTTCAATAAGTTTTTTCTATCACATGATACATTTTTTTTCATCTCTCTATCAAACAGAACAATAATTACACCTTCTCCAATTCAATCTTGAGGACATGGGAGATCAACGCTAACTCGCTTGTCGGCGGAAAATACCCTATTTTTAGGATGAAAGATCCCCACCCATTTAAATCACATTAAGGGGGAAAACATGTCTCGAGCTCATAACCTCTAGATTTTAGGCAGTGATGCTGAGTTTGAATCACAAATAACCCCACACATTTAGTCTTAAATAGATTTAGTCCCATAAGTTTTTTTTATCGTCGATTTAGTCCCAATAACTTTGACAATGTCCAATTTTAGTCCCAAATTGGTCGAAACAACATCATTTTGCCATTTTTATTTGGGGCTATCTGGCGGATGTTGTGGCTGGACTGCCACACATTTTTCTTTTTAACAGTTGAAATTTCAGGCATATAATTAAAATTTTAAACTTGAAATTAAAACATAATTGACGGCAAGAGTTAGTCAAACACACTTAAAAATTCACGTAACAGTACACGTGGCAGTCAAGTCACAACACCAGACAGAAAGCCCCAAATAAAAACAGCAAAACGACGTTGTTTCGGCCGATTTGAGACTAAATTAAATTGGATATTGTCAAAGTTATTGGGACTAAATCGACAATAAAAATTTAATGGGACTAAATTTATTTGAAGCCAAAATTATGAGATCATTTGTGATTCAAACTCTAGTGATGCTCTAACCACTTGAGCTAAGTCACTTTGACGACAATCTCAATTCTTTTTTTTGCCTAAATATGTCATATAAAATATAGAATGAGCCAATAGGTTCAGAATTTCTGATAGCAGAGAGTTGGGGTGAGAATATTGCTATAACATAAAAAAACCACGTAGCTTAGTTGTTTTGTATCTGTTGAATGCATTTTCAGTTACCAAAAAGCTTTCCAAACTCTTAACAGGTATAATAAAAGAGTGATGTTTGTGTGCACTAACTGCTGGATTCAATTTTAATTTAGTTGAATCATGAATTCTAAACTCTATACCCTAAATCTAAACTCTAAACCATGAACCCTAGATTCTAAATCATGAACTATTCGGGTTGAGTTCGGGTTGGGTTCGGGTCGGATCGAGTTGGGGTCCAGGCCGGGTAAAAAAAACTTAAATTAAAAAAAATTCAATTACACCAATTCTAAATTGGTGCAAATGCCAAAATTACCATTCTTCAAAATAAAGATAGCTGATCAAGCAAATTACATATTTTTGCAAGAAAAGTCAATTATCTCTTCATCGGGAGCCATCCACTTCAGCTCAAGTTGATCATCATCTCTCAAACGAAGAGTATTGGAGTCTCTTGATACGGCCAATCAACTGGTAATTTGGTATTCATTATCTGCAAGAAGAGGATCAAAAATTCAATCAAAATAATTTATGGATATTTATTCTAAAGATTTTTTTTTTCAATTTATTATTATTTATTAATATTGTTTCAAAAATTTGTTTTCAATTCGTATGGTAATACAAATTTGCATTGTATAAATCATATCAAAACAATTTATTGATATTTATTAATTTGCACGGTATAATTTTTTTTCTCAATTCATTATTATTTATTAATATTTGTTCCAAATATTTGTTTCCAATTTATTTTTAAATTTGACAATAAATTTTGACGGGAAAAATTAATGGTTTCTAAATTTGAGACGATTTTGGACAGTTTCTGCTTTTATATATGTATATATGGATACACGCACATATATATAATAAGGCGGACCATTTCATACACACTTGTTGTTGGTAAAAAGGCGTGCAAACAATTGTATATTCACGTCAATAAAATAAAATGTGAAATTCGAGAATGAATTGTAGGCGCAAATCAAACATAAACATATCATAAGTTGATATATATGCCCAATTTCGTATAAAAATGAATTAATTAATTATTTTTACATAGCAATATATCCTTGATGCAGTGTTCTTAACATTTTATTGCCAATTTGTAATATATTGATGGTGCATGACAACTCTGTTGACATATGTGATTTTCTGAGTGGGTCAAAGTTACTTTTAATAATGCTGTCTTCATCATATAAACAAATGCATGTTCATACTTTTCAGTATATTCATCCCGTTTTTCAATGTCTACCCTTCAGCTTTTCACTTTTATCATGTGATAATAAATTGTGTTGATGTGAGATGCCATCTATATAACACTATTGGGGTCATAGCTCACTGATTTTTTCTACAGGCATAGGCATCAGTCATAGTGTGGACAGAGAATTAAATAATCGCTAGTTTTTACTGCAGGCATATGCATCGATCATAGCTTTAACAGTGAATTAAATAATCACAGATTTTAATTTAAAAATTATTTACAACCCATAAATATTCAACTATTAATAGAAGTTCACAATTTTAGTTTTAATATGTATTTTCATTTCACTCAATGCTTCTTAATATTCCAATACATGAAACAATTTTGTGCATGGGACGATGGACGAAATATTTGGACCATCGGTTTATACTTTCTTTGGTGGAACAACATGGCTAGGGCGATTGGGATGGGCGTGAAGAGCCCAATTTTCATGCTATGACATATGTGATAGGTTCTGTGAACGAGACCTATCGTATGAATTTTTCTCTAGACGATGTCCGTGCAAGAAGGCGTTCCCTTGAGGATTACAACTATTTTAAATCGATTGATTGATTCTCCGGGGGTGGGATGAGGATAGGAATAAGGATAACCAAGATTGTGGAAATACTATATAAAGTTACCTCCAAGATATATATTAAAATGAATGATATTAGATTAAAAGTTACCCTATATATATTAAAATGAATGACTGCATTAGATTAAAAGTTAGGGTGGGGACTAACCTTGATATAGTACTTAATCTTGGTTCGGTATATAATGTTATTACTATCCTCATCCCACCCAACACTCAAAGAATCAATCAACTGGCTGAAACAATCGTACCACTCTTCAAGGAAACTCCTTGCAGGCATCGTCTAGAGAAAAATTGCACCGTAGGGTCTCGTTCACTGAGCTTATCGCATATGCCATAGCATGAAATTGGGCTCGTCACGCCCATGCCAATTGCCCTAGCCGTGTTGTTCCACCAACGAAAGTATGAACCAACGGTCCAAGTATTTCGTCCATCGTCCTGTGCACAAAATTGTTTCATGTATTGGAATATTAAGAGGCATTGAGTGAGATGAAAATACAGATTAAAATTGAAAATTTGAACTTCTATTTATAGTTGAATATTTATGGGTTGTAAACAATTTTTAAATTAGAACCAGTGATTATTTAACTCACTGCCCACACTATGACTGACACATATGCCTGCAGTAAAAATCAATGATTATTTAATCATCTGTTCACTCTATTACTGACGTCTATGCCTGCAGAAAAAATAAGTGAACTTTGAACCATTAGTATTATGTATATGACATGTCACGTCAACCCA
Source organism: Stenogyne calaminthoides (assembly GCA_037126765.1). Classification (NCBI taxonomy): domain Eukaryota; kingdom Viridiplantae; phylum Streptophyta; class Magnoliopsida; order Lamiales; family Lamiaceae; genus Stenogyne; species Stenogyne calaminthoides. The sequence goes on from JBBCBC010000015.1 coordinate 4,871,324, forward strand.
ATTTATTATCACAGATGTTGCTTGCTGATAAACCACGTGCTATGTGAAAGGAAAATGTGCTATAGCCGTATTAATTCATTAGTCCAACTGTCCAAGAACTAAAATTATCCTAATTACAAATTGTTTTCACATTATCAAAACTTAATTGTATTTGTCAATAGTGTATGTGAATTAGGTTGGACCCTTTGTTTTATTTTACTAATATTTTTTGGAAATTTTAGGTGCGACGTTTTAGAGTATTTAATAAATGGCATCTACACATAATTGTTGTTTTTCAATAACCAAATAAACAATTTTAGCACAACTTTTTTTTTTCTTTTTTATAATCAATTCTAGGATATCTTTTTAATTTTACAAATATAACCATACTTCCAGTTTGTATTTAAAAATATCCTCCATCACATTTTCAGAAAGGTAAACTTTACGTGTATGTGGAATTACAACGTGTAAGCCGACGTGCAACAAAACAAAGAAAAAAGAAAAGAATATTTGACTGTTATTTCTATCCTAATTGCTATCATATTGAGGGATCTCATCCCATGTATTAGCTAGTACTCCCTCCGTACCAAAAGATTTTGCACTGTTGATTTTTACACGTGTTTTGACGAGTGAATTTTATATTAGTAATTAAAATGATAAAATGATTTTTAAGGAGTGGTATGATAGATGAGGGGTTTATCTATCATACCCCTCCTTAAAAGTCACTTTATCATTTCAATTACTAATACAAAACTCGTTCGCAAAAATGCGTGTCAAAGTCAACTGTGCAAAATTTTCTGGGACGGAGGTAGTATGACGTAGTGGGTGGGTCACTTCTCTTGTATTCAGTTATAATTTGGACTTTTGGGGGTAATCCTCGTATTCTTTTAATAAATTTTGCCTGTATTTTTTTTGAAAAAAAAGAAAAAAACCGATACAGGATGGAGTTCAACGTCTACGTAATACGAATCTTGTGGAAAAATGGGACACAAAATGTTTTCAATTACTAACTGAAAGTTGGGTATTGTTTGTTAAAAACTTAAAATTAAAAGTATATGTTTAGAATTAATTGATAGAAATATAAAAGTGTGGGATAAGAAATTTAAAAATTAGTTGATATTATTTATTTAAAGAAAATATTATAATTCAAATTATGAGACTAAGATATGTGAACTCTAATAAAAATATATGGGAAAAGGGTCAAATAAGCCCTTAAACTTATACCCCCAGATCAAGTAAGCCCTTGAACTTTTTTTTTTGTTCATTTAAACCTTTTTTCTTTGATAAAAAGATCAAGTAAGCCCCTAAATTTATTCACCAGGATCGAATAAGATCTTGATCTATTTTTTTTTTCATCTAAACTCTTTTTCTCTTTAACTGGGATTAAGTAAACTCTTATATTCCTGAAAATTAAACATGTAGGCCATTTTTTTAAATTTTTTATTGTAAATTAATTTTTATTTGTTAGAATATTATATTTTAAATATCTCATCCATACAGTATAATTTTAAAAATATATTTTTGGATGTTTCATGAACAGAGGAATAAAACAAATTAAATTAATATTTTTCTCTAAATAAATTATTTTTTTAGCATTGATAAAAGCTTAGGTCTTATGTATCTATGTATTAAAGTGATTAACTTTAAAAAATCATTATTTTGTTTGAATATCATGAAGAAATTAAAATGTACAGTGTACAATAGATTGATTAAATTTATTTAGATTTTTTTTACAAAAATTAACTCAAGTAAAATGTATTTTAATAATGAAACTTAAATCACCGAAAATACTTTATATATTTTAAAAATATTTTATTTAAAGAAAAAGCCTTTTTTTTATTCTTCTCTACATGTGAACAACATCCACATATATAATATAAAATATATATTTTAAATAATATTATATGCATGAGATATTTAAATTATAATTTTCTCACAATATAATAAGCAACTGAGAAAAGTGGTTTACATGAAAAAATGGATTATTTGATCCAAATTAAAAAGTATAAGGATTTAGATGAATAAAATAATAGATCAAGACCTTATTCGATCCTGATGGATAAGTTTAAGGACTTATTTGACCATTTTATCAAAGAAAAATGATTTAGATGAGCAAAAAGAAATTCAAGGGCATACTGAGGGGGTGTTTGACACAACTTATAAACTGTTTAGGAGCTTATAAGTTCATTAATTTTGTTTGATAAAATAAGATGTCTAACATTTTATAAGATCTAAAAATAAGCTCTTTAAAGATTATAAGCTCCAAAAAAAATAAGTTGGGATATCCCAACTTATTTTACAAAATTTAAATAAGCTCTATCATATCTCAACCTAGCCCCTTTTTTGTTTTCGCAAAAAAAAAAAAAAAAAAGTTATTTTCTGAAAAAAAAAAATATTTTCGAAAAAATAAATATTTTTTTTTCTGGGAAAATATATTTATTTTCGAAAAAAAAAATATTTTCTGGAAAAAAAAAATTTCTTTAAAAAAATTATTTTCTGGAATTTTTTTTTCAATATTTTCCATTTTTTTCTGGAAAAAATATTTATTTTCGAAATAAAAATTTTCTGGAAAAAAAATTATTAAAAAAATAAAAAAAATTATATTAATTTTAAAATTAAAAAATTAGTTTTTAAAAAAATACTATTAAAGAATTTATAAGTTTTATTAGCCAAACACTTTAACAACTTATAAGCTACTTAAAAATTACATCTTATAAGCTCTCAAAACAACTTATAAGATGTTAGAGCTTATAAGATGTTTAAAATAAGCTTAGCCAAACGGGCCCTTAATCTTAAGAGATAAGTTTAAGGGCGTATTTGACCCTTTTTCCCAAAATATATTGATCTAAAGGTTGGTGACACTTAGGGGTGGGCGTTCGATCGGTTTGGGGCTATTTTTTGACCGAACCGAACAAACCGAAATCGAACCGAAATGGTGAATAACCGAAATAAACAGAACCGAACAAGAAATTTGGTTTAACCGAGATTTTTTTTTATTTGTTACCGAACCTTTATCAATTTAATTTGATGCAACTAACATTGAAATTGCTTCCAACATTGAAATTGCAACTAACATCAGCCACTGTCATCTAATTTTAACTGATTTCATCATCTCCCATTTACACACCCATATGAAAATTACTTCCAAAATCACAAATTCATACCTCTGCAAAATTTTGATACACACATGTTCATACCTCTGCAAAATCTAACCAACATTTTTAAAAATAAGATTTAATTTGGTCGGATCAGTGTCTGCGTGGTGGCCGCCTGGCCGGGACGGTCTGGCGTTGGCCGGCGGAGTGCATCGGTGATCGCCTAGTCGGGCGCCTTGGGCGAAGGGCCGACTTATGGTGGCCGATGGGCCTTGTGGCGGCGCGAAAGGAATGGATTATGGGCGGTGTGGAGTGGTGGGAGAAACGCCACTCTTGACTTTGGAGTTGGGAACTGAAAAAATTGAAATTTGGATTGGAGACCGTAATTAGGGTTATTTAATTAAATTTATGTTTAATATTTTTTTATTATATATATATATATATATATATATATATATATATATTTTGGTTCATTCGGTTTTTTTAAAATCATAACCGAACCGAAATCGAAAAACCATTTTTTTTTAAATTTAAACCGAACCGACCGAAAAAAACCGAAAAAACCGAACCGATTTGACCAAAAATCATTGGTTCAGTTCGGAATTCGATTTTTTCGGTTTTATGCCCACCCCTAGTGACACTTGCAATAATGGTAATAGTGGAACATGATGTAGCCATTTCACTTCGTTTTATAAACGTGTTGAAAAGTGAACCCTATTTGGATTCTTTATGAATACGAATAAATTGTTATTGAGTGAATTCTATTTAAATCATTCATGGATACAAATAATGTGTTGAAAAGTGAACCCATTTAAATTATCCTTTATGAATACATAACTTAGTGAGTCTAATTTATACATGCATTTATAATATATTTTAAAATCGTTCAATTTATTATATTAAAAAATATAATTTATTAATTTATATCGAATCATGCAATAATTTTTTTCATATTAATAATTATACGGTTTAATATAAATAAATTATACTTTTCAATATAATAAATTACACGATTCTAAAATACACTATGAGTGCACAATATACCTACATGCATAACTTAGCCCAAATTATGGGTTTGAGAAGTGAACACTATATAGATCCTTTATGGATACGAATAATGTGCAAGAAATTGAACACTATTTGGATCCATGGATTCCAATGATGTGTTGCGGGAATGAACATGATATCTATATATATATATATATATATATATATATAAAAGTACAAACCGCCCCAAATTAAAAAAATGTGGTTTTCAAAGAGGTTTTTGGAAATATGTAATAATTTTAAACTTCGGTTATTTTAACACTACTTTTTTTTTTCATGAACTCATAGTCAGGGACAGATCCAGAAATTTTCCATAACGGGGGCAAAAAAAAAAATCTTTCTGTCCCAACTCTTTCTTCACGCCACTTTTTTTTCTCGTGTTTTAACGAACAAGTTGTTTATTAGTATTTGAAATGATAAAGTGACTTTTAAAAAGGGGTATAATAGATTTATCTCTCCTTTATTATATGTCTCTTTAAAAATTATTTTATCATTTTATATATTAATAAAAAAATCGCTCGCTAAAACACGAAAAACAGTAACAATTAACAAAGAGTTGAGACGAAAATAAGTATAAAATATGAAAAAGTATTATTAAAAAAATAAAAAAAACTTGAGACGGAAGTAAATATAAAATATGAAAAATTATTATAAAGAAAAATAAAAAATTAATAATAATTGGGCTGGGAAGGATTTGAACCACAAACTTTTCATTGTTATTTAGACTACTCAACCACTTGGACACAACCCCATATTCCATCATATTTCACATAATATAGATATATTACTTAAACGAATTTTTTTTATGGGGGCACATGCACCCCCACTCGCAACGTGGATCCGTCTCTGCTCATAGTTGTTATCTGTTTTCATTTACATTTCGACGTGTTTCGAAATTTTCAATACTTAACAAATGAATTTAATTTAAAATTATGCATTAAATATGAATTAGTTAAAACATTATTCTTAAAAAAAAATTCAAAAATTATATTACTCACTATTAAAATAATTATTTAATACACGGGTTCAATTACTAATATAAATATTATTCTACTTAGACTTTATCAATGTGTTGGATAGTGATCATGACAATAATCGCCCCACTTGAATTTTTTTGTCACTACGTCTACGGATGCGAATAACAGTCAAATCATGGTCTATATATATTTAAGGAGCTGAATTGTTTGTTACATATATATAATATTACAAAATTGTTATCCTTAGAATTTAACAAAACATTTATTTCGACATATCAAATTACATGTAATCGGATCTGACTACATAGAATAACAACTTGGGGAGAAAAATATTTCACTACAAAGTAATCCAAAAATTTACAACCAAATACAAAGTGCATAATTTTTTTGCACTTTAGTTCAAATTTGAACTAAAGTGTCACGTACTTTAGTTCAAATTTCTGCACTTTGTATCTTATTGTAATGATTTACTCAATCTTTTATTTAATTGTAATTTTTCCTAAGAACTTATCCTTTCCACACTGCTCATCCTTTCTACCAAATTGGAATTTGAAAAAAAAAAAGTACTTGGTGAGGAAAATAAAAAATTAAATCAAATTAGTAGGTTAATGAATTTCATCTCATAACATTTCTACCATTATAACGCATCACACATGAATTTCTTCATAAAAACAACTGTTTGGAGAGTCAAAGATTGTCAAAAAGAACCTCATGTTTGGAGCATAGTATTTCTACCTCTACAAAAGCTTGAAATGCATTAAACACCACCCAAAAATCATGCCCTTGATTCCACATCTTCAACACTAGTCTCTTCCTTAATACTTTGATCATGCATATCCCTCGTGAAGCTCGTCGTCGTGTCCAAGAAATATAGCACGAACGACATTATAAAGCAACAAACGAACATGGGAATTGGCCCAAAAATCCACAAGAACAGAGGAAACGACAAGTAGAAAGCCCGTAAACCAAGCGACCAAAAGAAGCTCCCTCTATTCAAGTTGTTGGCAACATACTCGATAACATTCCTTTTGTTCCGATACGCAGGCACTGTCACGAGAAAGCTAACGTGCGCGTAGTACCTTATGGACTGCACGTTGCACAGAAAGGCCACGAGAAAGCAAAGCAAGATAGCGAAGAATTTGATGGACGATGTGAGTGAGCTCTTGTTTCCGTACAGTAATACTGATGATGGAGAGCTTGATTTGTTGGTCACGAATACACTTATCAGTGAGCTCAGAGTGATGGCTGTCGTGGCCAAAAGTGTCGACGCCATTATGTTGTTGCGGATTGTTTGGACGGCTAACACGCCGTTTTTCAATGGATCCTGGAAATGAAGACCAAGTTAACCATATGTAAGTCATACAGGTGAACCTAAATTGGAAAAGTTGGCAAGTTATGAGGATTGGACATTCGCGTGACTTTAAACGACACAGTTCTCAATTATTCGGCAATTTTGGACAAATAATTTGAATGTAGGACTAAATCGAAACTTAACTCTTTAGGAACCAAAATAGACAACAAACAAGTTAAGAGAGAAAAAACCTTTTTAACTTTTAATTTTTGACAGCCTTTTTAACTCTTACTTTATGTATCAGCATATGTATATTCTGAAAAATTTCTTCATACAAAAAATCCTTACAGAACATTATCAACTTGAAACCATTGACATACGCTGAATTCTCTTTCTATGACATTTTACCATATGGTCCATACCTAATCAATTATCCAAAAGCAAGTAAACAGAAAAATTACAACTAGAAGGAACAAATGCAATCCAAAAAATTCTCGTACACACCAATTGCACCGTGTAATCGATTTTTTTTGTTTTTTTTATAACAATATTAGTTTTTAAATAAATAGTATCACAGTGTTACCATTGAACAATACTAATTGATCAATATCAGTTATTTTCAGTGAACAACATTAGCTATTTCTACTGAACAACATTAGTTATTTCTACTAAATAATACCAGTTATGCACCAATTGCAAGGTGTCACTGGTGCAAAGACAAGTGTTACTCTTGCAATCATGATAATAGAATCACATGAATGGAATTGGAAAATATGTAAGAATTATCATGAGATATAATTCGTACTCATGCCACAACTAAAGATAAATTAAACAGGGTTTTCCCTAATTTCCAAACACAACTTATAAGATACCTAAATATCCCAAACCATCCAGCTATTAACAATCATCAGCTATCCAAATTGTATATTTTACATACAAAATCATATATATGTATCCATCTGCTAAAGGTTATAAATAAACTCTGTCAAAAATGTAGAAAAAACAGAGGAAAAAAAGAGAGAGAGAGAGTACTAACAGCCATGAAGCAGAAAACCCATTTATGGCGGCTCTCAGCGTTGATACCAATTACAGTTCTTCTGGGATTCCGAAGTATGGTGCAGAGAAGCCATATATGATACCCTAAAATCAAACCCATTCCAAGGGGCACCAAAACTAAATCAAGCTGCTTTTCCTCCATAATCAAACACACAAACCCACTGATTTTTCCACCAATATTATTCTCTCTTTTTATCAAACTGTAAAGTTCCGTCAAACTAATTACCTCTATGCCTAACATTTCCCCACGGGACTATTTCCACCAAATTTACTATATAAAACTAAACAAAGTATAAAAAATATTACTCCCTCCACCCACCTTTTATTTGAACATTCTTTAAAATAATTTTTTTTATATTTATATCTTTTAAACATCTCAATATTATACCTTTTGTTATTATTGTTGAGTGGATCTCCTGTGCACCAAGTGCGCACCGTGCATTCGGGTATAGGAGTGACCCATTAAAAAAAATGAGACATTACCATTAATGAAAAGGAGGATCCACAATAAAAAATGGGGTAGGGTCAAAGTTAGTGCACGGATCTAGAGTCTGTGCACCAAGACCTTGCCATTATTGTTTTCACACTAAAATCAACTTTATCTCATTTAATTTACACAAAATATCATTGCTTTACCATTTAACTCTCATAAAAAAACTAATTATCCCTTTTAATAATAATAAATAATTCATATATTAAAACCCGTACAAATAATAAATATTCAGATAAGAGCGGGATTGTGGGAGCAGTATAAAATACTCCCTCAGATCCAGATCAATTTTCACATCTGAGTGAAAATAAAGAAAATAATGTCTTGTTTTATTGGAGTGATAAAGTAAGAATATTTGAATCAAATCAACTTTAATTGTGTGGATGTGAGTTAATTGTGTTAGAAAAAATAGTGACATAAATAATAAATAAAAGTATATTATGATGATAAGAGTTATGAGTAAAATTTTCTTTTTGGGGTATGAGAACAAATATGGACAAACCAAAAAAAAAATGAAAATTGATTTGAGATGTAGGAAACATATATTTCTATGAATAGGTTTTCTATGCACTATGTGCACCATAAAATTAAAGGGTATTTTAAAACTTGTAATTTGTTTAACTTAATAAATTGATCTCTTCAATATAAATTAATTGAATGTTTTAATAAAATAAATTGCACATTAAGAAAATTTATCTGAATTTCACTGTGACCATCAACATACAAGACTTTTACTATTTCTATGCAATACAAGGTAAGTAAATTGTTGGTTTAAAAAAAAAATAGAAAAGGTAAGTAAATTGTATTGATTACGAGTGATTTTTGGTAATATTTACTGAAATATTAGTGATTATAATCATATTGATATGAAAACTACAAGTACATTAAGTGATTATAATAATACTAGACTACTACCTCCGTCCCAGATCAGTTTTCACAGTTGACTTTTACACGTGTTTTTGTGAGCGAGTTTTGTATTAATAATTGAAATGATAAATTGACTTTTAAGGAGAGATATTATAGATAAGGGGCTCATCTATCACACCCCTCCTTAAAAGTCACTTTATCATTTAAATTACTAATACAAAACTTGCTCGCAAAAACGCGTGTAAAAATCAACTGTGAAAACTGATCTGGGACGGAGGGAGTATAATTTTGTGTATTAAACATGTTGAAAATAAAATTATATTATAAAATAAGTTGCCCAGTGTAGACCATTGTTTTATGATCACACGGAAGGAGCGATCTGGGAGTGGTAGTAATCAGACAAATCCTGGTGGGCTGTCCAGAGTAGGCCACCGATGTATATGTATTATATGCTCGTGCTGGTATATAACAGTGAGTCTGGGGCCCTGAGAGTGTTTCATAAACAAATTGATGATTTCAAAAGATAGTATATGAGGAGGATTTTTAAAAGATTCACTGTATCATGCATAATTTTTGCTTATATTTTTTCATTAATCAACATACTATATAATAAAAAATATATTACATTTAATGATGCATATTTTTATAATTTAATAATAAAAATATAATTATAAATAAATTAAATAAATTTAATTAAAAAAATAGATGTTTGAAATATTTAGTCTTGAAGTGGAATAACTCATGTGGTCAGAGCACTATTACCTATGCCGATATTGTTTACCCTAAAAAAATTTGAAATAAAATAAAACAAACAAAAAATTGATGAAATTAGACAAAGTAAAAAATAACAAGGGTAAAATGGCCCAAAAATGATTTCCAATCAGTAGCCATTTTTTAATATGTTATAGAATATAGATTATAGATTAAGTATATTAATAATCTAAATTTTTTGAAACATATTGCAAGTTTGTATTTATATTAATATTTTACAAGAATATGCATTAAATGACTATATACGTAATTAAATAAAATGATAAAAATAATATTTATACACATAATAAATATATATTTATTGTTATATAGTAACTTTTTTAATGGGTATTAAATATCAATTATCAAATATCATTAAGTGACAAGTAAAATGAGATGAATGGAGTAAATTCTATTCAAATCATTTTACTATAATTATAAAGTTGCCTTTTCTCTCGCATATACACAAAAAAGTAATTCTTCTATTTAATGCTTCCCACGTATATACGCATTACATCTCCTTCCGGACTTCCAGTTGTTCCAGTCGCTAATTACCTTTTCTTTTTTTAAAAGGCGACACTATTGAAATTTACACTATTTTAGTTTTTTTTATATCTATCTATTTTATTTAGTAGTTGGGAATCAACACCATCTCTTTAATCATTATATATTTCTAAATACTTAATTTTCATGCAATGCATTATTTATAGTATTTTATATTAATTAAATTTTAATCTGAATCATTTTTTAAGGAGTAACTTTAGGGGGTGACAAAACAAGGATCATAATTTTTTGGGCTGACAAAATAATGATCGTGACTTTAAAAAGTAGCAATTTTAAGCTAAATTTTTCTGAATGATTCTAGGAAAAAAATATTTTTTTAGGTTAGTAACTTAGGGGAGATTATGTATTAAGGACAATAATTTGTCGGGCTTAAAAATGAAGGACAATATATTTTAAATTTATAAATGTATGACAATATATTTTAAAATCTATAAATGTTGGACAATCAAGTCCGAATAAGCCCAAATCGGACTAAAATGCCACGTGAGATTGTCCTACATTTGAAGATTTACATACTTGCGAATGTAAGAAACTATATTTTCAAAATTGTAAATTTAGGACAGTCTTGCAAATTTCAGCCCGATTTGGCCTTATTCCGGCTCGCTTATCCTACATTTACAGATTTTAAAACATATTGCCCTATATTTACATATTATAAAACATATAGTCCTACATTTTCAAGCCCTTAAAATTATTGTTCTTAAAACACAAACCCTAAGGTATTAACCTAAAAAAATATAATTCCCACAATGACTCTAATTTGGCATGGAATTGCTACTTTTAAGTTACGGTTCTTGTTTTGACAACCCAAAAGTCACGGTCCTTAATTTTGTCATCCCTCCAAAATTACGGTCCTTAAGAAAAAATATTTATGTTCTTCTACCCACTCATTCTCTCTTCTATTGTGCTTATACCCCCCTAATTAACTTATAAAAATAATACAATATCACTTTTGATTTGATATAAAATTTCATCCACCCATATACTTGTCCATCCCTAACCAAAGGGTTTTAAATAGAAAAGGGCCGGTAACTTTGCACATTTATTGAAACTGTCCCATATATATCACTTGTTTCAATTTAGTCCCATATGTATTCAATTTGTGCCAATTTAGTCCCAAATCGCCAGAGACCTGTCAAACCAGCAAAAAACGACGTCGTTTTTGGGGCGTGTGATAGGTGCCCCCTAATTTTGATCGGAAAAAGCTGTATCATGCACCGATTTAGTCCCAAAATAGGGGCGCGTGTATCAAACGCCCAAAAACCGACGTCGTTTTTGGCTGGTTTGACTGGTTATAAAGACTCCACATCATCCAAAAGTCAAATGAATAAAGTTTGACCAGAACTAATACTTTTACTCAGCACAACTAATACTCTCTATTAGCTGTGCCTTATATATAGATTAGATTTCAGATTAGTGATACTCACTTGTTCATTTCATCTTTGCTTTCTAGAGTTTGTTAAGAACGGCTATTGTATTCTCTCAATTGTTCATCTGTATGATTAAGATTCTTTTCATGTATTGATTCCAATCTTGATACTGGTCTCCGACGATTGGGACTAAATCGGCACAAATTGAATACATACGAGACTAAATTAAAACAAGTGATATACACGGGACATTTTCAATAAAGGTTCAAAGTTATTGAATTTTTTAGTTAAAATCCCTAATTAGACTACGCAAAACATAATTCTTGTTGGGAACAGTTTTGGAATTTCTCTCTGAAATTCCTCTTATCAATCAATGTTGGTTGAATCCATTAATCTTTTTAATGGAATATATTTTCCAAAGGAAAAAGAAATAACACAAGATAGTTGAAAAGAGGAAAATAAATACTTTTCATCATATAACATAAATTTCCAATAAATGAATTGGTAAGTGGTAAACTAAATATTAAGGAGCTCCAATGCCCTCAAAAGGGTTTTCCTAAACCTATTTAAATCAAGTTTAACATCTTGACCATCCAAATACACCTTACTAAAAAAATTAAAATTCTTACTAACCCCTTGAGGATTTAGATAAATTTTACTATTAGGAGGATACTTCCCAAACAAAGAGCTTTCACTTAAGGTCACATTGTACCTTAAATACTTCACCTTATTACTTTCCACAGCACCTTCAAAGCAAACCCTAGCCAAATAATCCAACCCGAACGGTACGATTTGGATCAAAACCGCCTTCTCACGAAGAAAAACCAAGTTCGAAAGACCCGCCCCGTGCACTCCAACCATTACGTCGAAAGAATTAACAAGTTTGGCGTTTAATACCACGTTCGAAGACAATTCTTTCAATACAACGTCGAATCCCAAACTTCGAGCCATTTCCCCGACTTGAATTTCGTTCACCAATTTTCGACTTCCTTTCCTCGAAATAATTAGCATTCGAGTGTATTTACGAGCACGTTGCATGGGTTGTATGTCCAAATGAAGGAGATTTGTGAAGTTTCTTCTTGAAAAATTTGTAGATTCTGATGGAATAATCTCCAAGTCTTTGTAAGCTTTGAGGCCTACAATCACTTTTGAAAAGCAAAGTACTTTATTTTCCTTATCAATGTCGTACATGTCATATTTGGATAATTTGTCCATAATGCCCCTATACTTTGAGTTCCATGCAAAGTTGTAGCCACTCACTAGGAAGATTATTGACCGGTTGAATTGATGAGAAGTCAAGAAGAGCGGGACGATGACGTCGGTCATGGCGTGGAAGTGGTTTTCGGCGAGGCCTGCGGCGGAGAAGAGGATGGCCGGGGTGTCGGTGTGGTGACGGGTGCAACGAGGGGTATTTTCGTCTTTTTTTATGATTTTGAAATATGTGACTTTCTTCATAGCACCATAATTGTCTTTTCGTGGGTAGGGTTTTATGTAGAGTAAGTTTGGGTTGTGGATTAGGGTTTGAAGGTGTGAAAATGGTGGAGGAGAGACCGTGGATTCTTACGTCGTCGTTTAGTTCGTATAAATCGGTTCTATTATTTGAGAAATTGGGAATAATTATAGGGTTTGGTATCTCCAATTGATCTGATCTTGAAGTTGAGATTTTGGATGTGTAATGGGTCGTGCTCACCACATTTAAATCTGGCAATAGAAGAAAAAGTGTGGAAATCATCATGAGATAATAATATGTCAATGATATCTCGAATTTATTTCATTAATGAAATAAAAAATATTAAATTGACTAAGTCTTGTATGCATTCAGGTGCACTGTGCACTGATAGTGCATTTTGAAACCATGCAATTTGTTATATTAAAAAATGTGACTTGTTTACACTGAACTGTGCAATTATTAATATGGAAAAAATAGTTGCACGGTTCAATGTAAATAAGTTACATCTTTCAATATAATAAGTTGCATGTTTTTAAAGTGCACCATGAGTATACGATGCATCTGGATGCACATGAGACCCACTCATCTTATGAAGCACAAAATTACCTTTTTTTTTTTTTAAAGCGAAAGCTGATCAAAATTACTTATATTATGGTATTTTATTTTATTCAAAATTTACATCAAGTAGAAGAGAGGATCAGAACCACAAAACTAAACATAAAAAAATCACAAAACCCTCCTATAAAAGTTATTTATAATATCAAACTGATACCACTATATTTATAAAATTGATACAACTATTCTTATAAACTAATATTAATAGTATTTAATATTATAATTTTAGTTTATAAATGTAATAATATTAGCTGTTAAGCGTAGTGATATTAATTTACATATATAACAATATAAATTTTATATTAAGAACAAATTTAATACATATATTACTCCAGAAAAATAAGATATATAAACTTACAAATGGGTAGAGGTCCAAGATAAGGCTTCATAGCTGTGTAAGCGATAACTGCCAAAAAAAAGCAACCCATAAATGCAACAAATGACGACGTTTTGTCCTTCTGCCTTCTAGCCATCTTCTCATTACCAAATTTTCTTCTCGCTGCACATTTTTAAAGATAATTGGTGTAAGTAAATAGTAATATAATTAAATAGCGTTATGACAAAAACTCGTATGAGACGGGATACTAACACTAATCAACACCCACAATTCAAAGTGTTAAAATGTCAATGCACTCCGTCTCATCGTTAATTAGACCGTCTCACGCAAGTGTGCCTCAATAGTTATTGTTCTAAAAACACATGACCTGATCCTTTTACCAAATACTAATTTCACCAGCATATTCTATGTGACTTCTCAAATTTGAAAAATATATTGCTTTTTATAATAACTAATAATCTAGCTAATTTATCATTCTATATTCATTTTATAATATAAGCTCAACTTTATTAATAACATAATTGTTAGTGAGTGTGTTACAAAACTATATAACGTTATAATCATTAATAAACATTCTCATGTCAACCACATTTTATTGTTTTACTGAACATGACAAATATTTCACTACTACCTATGTAAGCAAAAGTAAGATACTTGCAAAATTTAAACTCAAAATGAATGAATAAGAAACTAAAATAGTGAATATTGGACTCAAGAATTGCAGAACATGATAGTAGAATTTTATAAAACTGGCAGAAATAAAAAATTCTACGAATTATATTTACCCATTGGATCGCTCTTATCGTCAATCCTAACCATGTGTCTTCAAGAAAAATAGAATGAGAAATACTAATATATATAGTGCAAAATTAGGAACATCAAAATGCTTTTACCTATATATGGACTATATAATGCTTGAAAATATGGCATGTTACATTTTATCACATGCTAGCTGCTATTTAGTTATGGAAAATTCATTTATCTCGTTCCAATGCAAGTTATAAGGAAATTAAGTATTTCGATGACTAGAAAAAAACACTATAGCGGAAACAAATCAATTTAAAAGTTAAAGATCGATAATATTAGCATATTTTTCAAGATTGCACCACCTTTTCCCTTTTTATTGGTTAAGATTTATCTTCTTTTGACATGATTTCATTTTTAATGGACTGATTTTGTTCCATGTGAAATTCAATTAAAACTTGGTAAGTCGATATTTATTCTTAATTGGAATTGCGAATGGTCTATCTTGTTACTATATTAGATGACTGATTCTTCATTCATAATTATACTATACATTATGTATTAGACAAAATTTGTGTGAACTTCCGTCTATATTGAACTCTATTTTTTTTAATATCACTATTATGGGGTTAATTGCAATACTGGTCCCATGTGAATTTTGAGTTTGCATTTGTAGTTCCACGTTCTTTTTTGGTCATTTTTTCGGCAGAAATGGTCCCAACTGTTAAATACTTAACAGAATCCGTCAAGTGGCCAAAAAATGTGGGAAAATCGATTTTTTTGAGGGAAACCTGTTTTAAGTCAGATTTTTTGGGGGAAACTTGTCTATATTACTGCTAGCACCCCCAAACCACAAAAACACTCCAAAAAAATTCAACTAAGCATCATTTATCTTTTATATATTAATAAAACACATTTGACACATGTCCTACAAAATAAAGTTCAGTACAACATGAAATCACATAACATGATAACAATACCAAAAAATCAATTAACGAACATTAGAACATAAAGTAAACATGAAATAAACACTAAAATTGTGATGTAGACTCCATTAACACACAAAAAACACTAAAGTGGTGATGCTAGAAGAATATTGAAAATCTTTCTCCACAGGTACCAACACAAGAAACATAAGCATATCATCTTGCACAATGGATTGAAAAAATAAGGAATTGGGAAAAGTTCAATTAGATACAGAAACAGAACCATGCCTTGTCATAAAAAACCACAAGCAAGGGCTTGAGAGAATATCAGAATTGACAAAAAATCATCAAATAATAACAGTAATCTTAAACCATCAAATTTTGTGTGCACTAAAATGCAATTACAGGTTTCATGTTATTACTTAGAAATTGGTGCACGAGCAAAACATCGGCAGAAGCAACCTAAAATGCGACAATGCTCTCAGGTGCCAACTATAATGCTACCAATAATTTTAGTCAGCATAGAGCCTACCCAAAAAGATAAAAAGTTGTAGACTACAACGCCTAGCTAATTTTTCTTTAATTAGACTCATACCAGGAGAAATCACCGGGTAAAGCATTATGATTTCCTCTAGTTAACTAATTCTTAATAAAAGGGAAGCCTCCAATTACATTGTTGCATTCCAAGAGCATGGGAAAAGAATGCATCTTGGGACAATTCTGGTTCGCCTAGGTGCATACTAACTAAGGAAGTGCTCCAGCAATAATGAAGAGCTTTGTGGTTCTCATACCAGATCAACTAAGGCATTATTCTCTTGGTCCTGTTCAAATAGTTTCTAGACATCACATGAAAGGCAAACAATTATATATATACGACACTCCATAGATAACAATCAATGATATATATATATATATATAAATATATATAACATCAAACACCAAAACACTTTAAAAGTTTTGATCAAAAGATCCATTATCTTAAAACATGGAGTAGCAATGCCATCAATTCTCAACAAGCCCAACAAAATCTTAATGAGAGAATAAACTCAAAAATAAACTAGCATTCGATTCGACAAAAAATAACCCTTGCCTCACATTCTCACCACAATTTTTGAGAATGCAAGAACAGAGCCTACATCCCTGAGCACATCAATCTCCTTTTTCTACGGAAGGAGCATCCCTCCGTGAGCCTGGCGCGCCAACCGGTGGGTTGGCAGAGCACCGTCTGGCAGTTGCCGCACACAACAACCGTCTGAGAATGACTGAACACAGTGGTTCTGGGCACACACAAAACAACCAATAACACAGATTAAGGGGGGTGTTCTTCAAAATTTATAAAATCACTTAGAATTGAGTGCAGTAATTTGAATCAAAAGCAAAATAGCAAATCAAAACAGCAAAAACAGAGAAATCACTCACCTTTTTTTTTAAAAAATTCGAAAGTCGGCCTCTATCCCTGCAAACTTAACGAAAGTCGGCCTTGTCGCTGGCGATTTCCCCAATTTTCGCTGGCGTTTTCCCCAATTTCAATGAGCTTTAGCGATTGCAATTTTTTGGGGTTTTCTAGATACGATTTTTGTGGGATTAATCGTATGGGTTATGTGGGGTTTGTGTGTTCATCATGATTTCAGAGTCAATTTGAGTGTGAATCGAAGATGATGTTGCGATTTTGGTTTGGAATCTTGAGTGAGAAGGGTTTCGCGTTTTGGAAGAGTGAAGAGAGAAGGCAAACTGATTTCTGATTTTGAAATTCGATATTTTGGGGAAGTTAACGGGCCCGTGTGGTACACGCACTTTACCACGTTAGTTTTAGACGGAAAATTCGTATGGGACCGTTTATGTCGAAAAAAAGGATCATTTTCGTGAGGGTATATTCTCATGGGACCAGTATTGCAATTAACCCCACTATTATGTGCAAAAATTATCATTGTTGTGCACAAAAATCATATCATTGTATGAAAAGTAAAATATTTTTTTAAACACTGATAGTTTTTGTGCACAACATAACATTGATAGTTTTTATACATAACAGTCATAGAGTTCATGTATAGACTTGATTCACATGGGTGTTATTCTATATTTTAATGTAGAAAATTAGTAAGGGGTGAAACCGCCTTTTGTTGTGTTCGTTCCCTTAAAAAATCAAGAATATTCTAGCAATGGCTCGTTGTATTTGCATGCCTATACACTCTCGTGACATTTGTTTGCGCTCAAATCATGATTCAGCTTGAATATAAGTATAAATTTACGAGAATGTATAAGCATGTAATTAAATGGAAAGAAACATTGCAAAATGCGTCATGTTTCTCAATATCGATTGTTTGAATGCTAATGTACAAATATATATTTAGTGGTTTTGGAATATATAAATGTATAATGTGGCTCTATATTGTGAAGTTCATCAAAAGGTAGTTTATTTTTTCCATTACATTAGCTGGTACCATACATATTTTGCTTCTGATTTTCTAGGTTTAAGGGTGTTAGGAAAAAAATGAAGTTTGAGACTGGATCTATTTAGGGCCAAAGTTGTGATTTAAACCGATGTGATGGTGTTAAGATCATATATTGGTTCTTTAGACCCCGTTCATCTTGTAGAAGTAGGATGGATGATGGCCAAAAAATCGCGTGCACACTACTACACATTTGAGCTTGGAGAGCTCCACTTGGACAACCTTTTTTTCGAATAGCTCTCCAAGTGGTCCTTTGGAGAACGGTTCTATTAAAAAAAAAAAGACAGCGGTTAAAAACCGATGTCCAAGATCAAAGCTTAGACAACGGTTCATAACCGCCGTGCAAGTGTAATTGGAGAACGGTTTTGAATCGCTGTGCAAGTGAATTAATATTTTTTGTTTTATTTTTTTGTAAAACTTGTATTTTTAGTTTTATTTTTTTGTTTTTGTAAATTCTTTTTAGGTACAGTTCAAATATTTTATTCTTTAAATTTTCATGATATTTTTTTTTAAAATTCGTCTTATATAATGAGATTAACACAAACTCTTATGTAAAACTTGTTCATAATATTAAATTCATACTATTACACTTATGAACTTGTATCACTATTAATTCTTATAAATTAATACCTATAATATTTAATATTCTGATAAATTAATTCAATTTTGTCTAAGTATTACTTATTTAGATAGAAAAGTACTATTACTTGTTTAGATAAAAAAGTATTACTTGTTTAAATAGAAAAGTATTACTTGTTTAGATAGAAAGGTATAACTTGTTTAAAGAAAAGTATTACTTGTTAAGATGAAAAAGTATTACTTGTTAAAAGAAAAATATTACTTATTTAGATAGAAAAGTATTACTTGTTTAGAAGGAAAAGTATTACAAGTTTAAAAGAAAGGTAGTACTTTTTTTAAAAAAAAGTACAAGTAAAAAATATAATTTTAATATAATATAATATAATTTAATTTAAATTTAAATTTATATATAAAAAATTATTATATAAAAATGTGATTGAATTAATAAATAAGATAATTGTAATAAAGAATTTTTTAAAAAAAATGTAAGAAAACTTGATTTTTAGAACATATAGAATTAATTTCATTAAGTAAACGTAAAAGAAAGCAAGTGCCCGAGCGGAATTGATCCCCGCTCAGGCGCCCAAGGTCCCGTGTTTGATCCCCCATGGGAGCGAAAAATTGCCTCAATTAATTGGGGCTAAAAACCGCTGTCTAAGCAAGTGCCCGAGAGGAATTGATCCCCGCTCAGGCGCCCAAGGTCCCGTGTTCGGTCCCCCATGGGAGCGAAAAATTGCCTCAATTAATTGTTGCTAAAAACCGCTGTCTAATTATCAATTTTGATACTTAGACAACGATTTTTAACCGCATTCTAAGTTCATTTTGCACAACAGTTTTTAACCGCTGTCTAAGCATATATTTTGGACAACGGTTAAAAACCGCTGTCTAAGCTCCACTTTTGCTTAGACAACTGATACTTGGACAACTGTTATAACCGCTGTCTAAGACCTTTTTTAAGGGTTGTGCAAAACCAAATCTGTATTAGTGGCACTACTACACATTTAAACTTGGACAACTTCACTTGGACTATCCTTTTTAATAATTGCACTCCAAAGTATCACTTGGAGAGCGATTTCAAATAAAATATTAAAAAAAAAATTGATTGGATAGCGATTATTATCCGCTCTTCAAAGTATACTTGGAGAGCGGTTTTAAACCGCATTCAACATAGACTTTGGACAACGGTTATAAATCGCTGTCCAATTGTTTTCCACATTTAAGACGCGTATACACAAAATTAAGCTCAGACGTGTTATTGTTTCTCCCAAATTGCAAACCCTCCTCCGTCGAGCGACATCATCCTCCCTCCCTTACTTGCTGCCGCCGACGCCACCACCGCAAAGACTCATTTTGCCGCCATTTGGTTCAAGCCGCCGCCATCACGCCCTTGCCTTGTGTCGTCCGCCCTCTCACGGTAAGAATTAATCCTTAATTTGTTTATATAGTTTTTGGGTTTTCTTTTTGCCCTTGCTTTAGATGTGAATAGGTTGTTTAATTTAGTTTTTGGGATGTCTAATTGCAAATATTTTGAATGCTCTTGTGAGTAGTTGTGTGGATTAAGATGTGAATTTATATATTATTGAGTTGGTTGGTGATTTTTATGCTAATTTAGAGATAAACAATTGATGCACTCCAAGTGTTTGATAATATGCTTGTGTGAGGATTTAAACATAAATTAGGATTAATACATTAGGATATATTTGGGTTATTGATTTGATGATTTGGTGAATGGATAGTATGTTGCTTTAGATGATTGATGGTACATTAGGATACATTGTCTTGAGAAGCAACAAAAGCTTAGGTACATGCAATATACAAACCTTAGGTACTCTCACATTCTATATGCAAGTTTTTGTTAGACTCATTTTGTGAATGGGTCAAAAGGTGGAAGGATTTCATGGAAACCAAGTTCACACAAGTGTTGTGAGTTGATTAGTTGATTAGGATTTGAAGTAGTAATCAAGTTATAAACTTTTGTTGACTTGGTTAATCTTGACTTGATCTATCCAGTGTGCTTTTGTGGATGATCAATAATTTTACCAATTCATAAAGGTATAAACTTCCAAAATTTGGTGTGACATCAGTGTACTATCTCAAAATTAGAAAATTAAAATGAATGTAGATTAAGTATGGTTAGGTATGAATTTGTTTTGTTACGAAATAACCTTCAATAAAAAAATGATTGTTTTATACATTAGGATTGAAATACTTTTAGGTTTAATACATTAGGATACATTGTCTTGAGAAACACTTCATATTGTCTTTCATATAGACATCTCTAGTTCTATATGGATCGAAAGTGGGTTCGAGCAGATCGGTTATCAGAGAAGTATAGGAATGGGGTGGAAGAATTTTGTAATCATGCAATTAGACACTGCACCCACCATCGATACATTCCATGTCCTTGTTGGAAATGTATGAATGGAAAAACTGTTAGTGGTCGAGAAAGTTTGTTCGACCACTTGATGATTCACGATATTGATAAAACATATACCATTTGGACATCTCGTGGTGAGACAAGAGATGAATGTAGCTGAAGAAACCTAGGAACTTACTTTAGGTTTGAAGATACAGTGGATGCGGATAGTTTCGAAGATGTAGCGAGTGTTGATACATCGAGAGGGGATGGCGATGATCTGCGAGATCACCCTTATATGTTAGAGAAGTTAAGGAATGACACTGGATTACCCCTTTGGCCCGGTGTTGGGATTATACTGGAAAGTATGCTTTTACTTTGTATAATCAAAACTGAATTTCGGACTTATTTACTGAAATAAATTATTTATCACCGATGCTTTAAATATCATTGAATGTTACATATATTTCTTTGCATAACTGCTCAATAAATAGTCGTGTTACATTGTAGTTAATTTAGTGATACCGGATCACGAAGATTAAATTAATGATTCCTTGTAACCAAAAAAGTACACCATTCACGACCTAGATGGAAATGAACAATCCATCGTGAAATGTTGAAGTGTAAGGCTCAGATTGGCTTGTCTTGACCAAGAGATTACACTAGTGCATGACTGATGCACTGAACAGGACCTACAGGAGGACAAATTCTTGAGCACTGAGCTAGGAAGAATTAGACCTCAGTGGTTCGTTATTTCTTAATCTTCGTCCCTTAAACAGGATCGCGTGTGGTTAGTAATTATTGCATTGACTTATTACGGGTAGAGAATCAACGAGATTCAATACTTTATATCTTGGGCAATATTATTGGTCACATGCGATTGCTAAGATTTAATACGGAGAATCGTGTGCAAGTACGCTTGTTCGATTTGCCCCCTTGGGAGGTTCATAAGATTTATCATACAAAATCTTGCAAGTGGAACTAGTTTCCGGTATGGATAATAATGTTGAACCGTTCCTTAACCAAGGACAAAATATATTAATTAATGGAAAGCTATTTCAAAGGGCTTGAATTAATTAATGGGGCTAGATAATCTTAAACACGAAAATAATAACCGGAGCCATATTGAATTGTAATATGGGTTAAGATGGATAGTGCAATATTAATTATGTAGTGGGATTAATTAATATTTATGGGCTTGAATAATATTGTGGCTCAATATTGATAATTCAAGATCCATTGGAAGGTCCAATCTTAATTCTCCTAAAGACCCCCCAAGTAGCCCAACATAAAGTCCAATAACTGAAAAAAGGTGTTTAAAAATAAAATAGATTTTGTTGCTTATTTTTCCTCATTTTTTTCAAAAAATATGAATAAAAGGGGAGAAAGATTTTCTTTGAATTTTGTTATGGAATGAAGATATGTATTCTTGGAATACAAGATTATCTCATTAAATTCAAGAAATCTCCCACTTGGTTATTTATATTGCGATTTTCGAAATTTATGAAATAAAAGGGAAAGAAAGATTTTCTTGATTTTCTTGAAAAGATATTATGGAAGATATGTATTTCTTGAAATACAAGTATATCTCATAAATTCAAGAAGATCCAAATCTTGGTTTCTTGTTCCTATTATTTTCGAAATATTCCATAACAAGATGAGGTGGGATTTTTGTGGAATATTTTAATTATGGAGAAAAGAATATATGAGATATATTCAAGATTTCTTGGAGATCAAGAAAAGATTTTCCCACATTATTTTTCCCCAAAATTTTCGACCACCACCCCATCTATAAATAGGGGATGATTTTTTCATTCCAAAAATAAAAAAATAAAAAAATTCCATGTGCTGGAAAAATTAGTAAATCCACAAAGGTGGTGCAACAAATTTTTTATTTTCCCTTTTGTTAATTGTTCGCGAGTTTCCTTCCACCGGATTGACGAGCAAGGACTAGGGAATACTTGGGAAGACTTTTTGGTGTATTTTTATCGACGAGACCATTGCCACTCCAAGAGGTTAGTTCACGAAACCCGTAGCAATTCGCATCGTCGTAGGATTTATGTGAACTGCTTATATGCATGATTTGTTGTTGAATTATTATTTGAATTAATATAGGATTAATTCATGCTAGTAATAATTGTTAGAATTAAATTTGTATTTAAATATTCACCCCGAATAGATCCGCAAATAATTCCCCAACAAGCGGTATCGAGCCTCGGTTTGCTCAATTTTAAATTGTAATTTAATTAGTTTTCATTAAATTTGAAATTGGATAGTAGAATTGCTAGATCTTTCTTGCGGTATCCAATTGTCATGGAATTTAATGTGTTTATTTATGCATGCATATAAATTGTGGTTTTTAATTGATTAGTTTCGATTAGTTTTTTGCCTCGTGAGAAAATCCACGAGTAGATTAGGATTTGTTTGATTTGATCAATGTAATAGACTAGTCTAGATCTAGGTTTATTTATTTTTTGTAAATAAATTGTAACTTAGAATCGGAACGAGGCGAGACGAAGAATTAAAGGATAGATCGAGCAAATCAGACACGGCATCGCGCAAATGCGCGGAAACGAACGTACGATAGGAGGCGTCGCCATCGACGATGGGACGACTAGGCATCGATATGGGGATGACGGCGTCGGGCGGATGTGGCCGACGTCATATGGCGGACGCCGAGGCAAGATCGGGCGCTGATTGCGCCATAAGACCATGGGCGGGCGGCGGCCGGATGGGCGGGAGAAAGAGGCGGTCTTGAGGGGCCGCTTCGCCGGTACCTCCGATCGGCCGGCGATCCGCTGGCGAAGCGTCTGTGTCGTCGCTGCTTAAGCGACCTACCGAGGCGTCTTTGAAATTTCCAAATCCGATTCGACCAAGGGGCCAAAGGGATCTTGGCGTGCATCCCTAACATGCGAAGCTACTTGGCGTGGCGTTTGAGCGGAGTTCTTTTCGAGACGATCGAGTGGGAGAAATTCAAGACGGCGTTTCTTCAAAATCAAGCCAAGAAAAATCAAACCATGACAATTGAATAATTTGTGCCCAATATGTTTATTTTTCCGCTTTGCTTGATTTATTGTTGTGATTTCTTGTGCTTTATTTAATTTGTTTAAATGTGTTTGCATGTGAATTGCCCAATGAAAAATCTCACCTTCAAAAAATTACTAAGTATGTTTAAATAATTAATTGACAATTTTATTCCGGATAATAAAATTGAATTAATTTTGACCTCCATGATTTATTTATTTGTGAATTCTTTTGGAGAAATTCCCCCCACGGGACGGTCAAAAGATAGCTTTCACATGAATAAATTCCAGATGGATGATTGTGGATTACTACTAGTGGCGACGATGATCCTCCCCACGAGGCTCGTTCAAAGCAAAATAATAATTCTATATTTAATCATGGTTATTACTTAGGTATAAAATTGATATGCATATACTTCCCCGAAGTCCCTGTCAATTTTATATTGGTCAAGTGGGAGCCAACTATTAATCTGGATATTAAAGGTTTGTAACTGTTCTTGTTTGTAACTTTTTTTGAATGTGTTTAAATAATGACCCACCCCACGTGGCTTATTTAAACTGTTTTGAGATGTTGGCTGATGCATGTTCATATTTTTTTGAGATTTTAGTATGAAACATGTGATCGAACCTTGTGATATATTTGTGCTTATGCATATTATTATTTATTTCAGTTCAGCATGTCGTAACCTTTTAATCCACTGCTATTATACTTAAAGTCAATAGAATAAGTATGGAAACTATATTGATTGGAAACGAAAAATTATAATTGTCCTAACTGCACAAAAGCACAAGTGGATTCTTGACACACCAAAATCAGATGAGCCAACTGACGAGTAAAAAATGCGGGACCCGTCAGATCACCTTGCGAGAGATTTCGTCACTGAAATGGTGGAGGGCAAACCCGTAAGGGATTACGTTCTCAAAATTAATGGCCCATCTGAACAAACTTGAGGTTACGAGTCGCATTATAATCTGGAGACTTCGGATAATTTGGTACTTCACTCTCTGCCCAAAAGTTTCTGAGCATTTTGGCCTCGCTAGCTGATTTGTTGCAAGCTTTGGTCTCGGCAGATATGTTGATGGGGCACCAAACTCAAGCTTTGAATGGCAAGTGGTCCATCTTCATCTTCTAGGCCAAGGGTAGGCAAGAAGAAGAGAGAACCAAAAGCCATAAGCAATAAAACTCAACTATTGCCAAGGGCAATGGTAAGATGAGGAATGCTTGTGGTGTCAAGGAAAATCCAAAGAGGAAGTGCTTAAGTGCGGTGAAAAGAGGACAATGGAGGTTTTCCTGTTCCAACCCCAAAAGGGCCGGAAAGAAAGGTAATTCTCACACACTAATTGTTGAAACTTGTTTAGCGGCATATACTTCTCATTCGTGGGTAGTTGATACGGGATCCACTAATCATGTTTGCTTCACGGGTTCAAACTGATCCGACAACTTAGTGGCAGTGAGATCCTCATCACACTTGGCAATGCTCTGAGTGGCGGCTAAAAGCGATGGGAGAAGTGCACTGTTTTTTTTGAAGACGAGTTTTAATTTTAAGAGATGTTCTTTATGTTCCCAGTTTTAGAAAGAATTCACTTTCAGTTTCTAAAAATTCTGTTAATGGATACTTTGTTTCTTCTAATAAGAATGACATCATTTCTTGAAATTATGAGTGTATCTGTTATGGGACATTGATGGAAAATCTCTATACAATTAAACTGTGCACACCACTCACGAAATGCATTCTATAACACATCAATCAAGCTTTAGATAAAAAAAAACGTGAACAGAGACACTTCTATGGCATCTAAGAATGGGACATATTAATCCAAAGAGGATCCAAAGGTTGGTAGAAGACGGTTCACTGGAGTCTCTCCAAGTTGAACCAATTCCAACCTGCGAATCATGTTTGGAGGGTAAAATGACCAAGAGGGCATTCAGAGCCAAGGGGAATAAAGCCAAAGAAGTGTTAGAAATCGTTCACACAGACGCATGTGGTCCAATAGGAGGTTATGAGTATTTCATCACTTTTATTGATGACTACTCAAGGTACGGTTATATTTTCCTTATGAAGCATAAATCTGAGACCTTTGAAAAATTCAAAGAATTTAAGGCTCAAGCGAGAGAATCATAGGGAAAAAACGTACCAAGTCTCTACGATCCGATCGTGGAGGCGAGTACCTCAGCGATGAGTTTTTGAACTACTTGTCTGATGAAGGGATTGCATCCTAGCTGACTGCACCCGGAACCCCTCAACAAAAAGGGGTTGCAAAGCGAAGAAACATAACTCTTTTGGAAATGGTTAGATCAATGATGAGTTATGCGGATCTTCCCAAGTTGTTCTGGGGTCATGCCTTGGAAACAACGGCTTACATTCTGAACTTGGTGCCATCCAAATCGGTTCCCAAAACTCCCAAAGAATTGTGGACCGGGCGCAAGCCTAGTTTGAGACACATGAGAATTTGGGGGTGTCCGGCCTACGTGTTGGACAAGGAAGCCGGAAAATTGGATCCTCGATCAGAATTAAGGTTGTTTATAGGATACCCCGAGGGAACAAAAGGGTGTATGTTCTATGGTCCCGAAGATCAAAAGGTGGTAATAAGCACCAACTTTAGATTTTTGGAAGAAGACTATATGAACGAAAGAAGACCCGAAGTGAGATTACCTTAAATGAGCTAAGAGGGCTAACCTCATTGCTAACCGCATAAGATGACATACCAAAACGACACACTTTCTGGCAGGAACCTCGTCGTAGTGGGAGGGTTGTGAGACAGCCCGAGAGATTCTTGGGGATTGGAGAGTCCTCGGACTTGATTTCCGGACAAGACGAATCAGACCCATGGACATATGACGAGGCAATCCAAGACAAGGATGCAGTTTCTTGGCAAACAACAATGAAAGCCGAAATGGGTTCTATGGATCATAACAGAGTGTGGGAGCTAGTCGAACCACTTAATGAGGTCAAACCCATTGGTTGCAAGTGGGTATACAAGAGAAAAAAGAGGGACCGGACGGGAAGGTGGAAACCTTCAAGGCAAGGCTTGTGGCAAAAGGTTATACTCGTAAAGAAGGGGATCGACTATGAGGAAACTTTTTTGCTGTGAGCAATGCTCAAGTCCATCCGAATTCTCTTGTCGATTCTTTACACATTTCGACTTTGAAATCTGGCAAATGGATGTCAAGACGGCTTTCCTTAACGGAAGTCTTGATGAAGAAATCTATATGCAACAACCCCAAGGCTTCATTGAAAAAGGCCAAGAACACCTAGTTTGAAAGCTCAAGAAGTCCATTTACGGACTCAAAAACATCCATCGAGCTTGGAACCAATGTTTTGATCATGTTATAAAGTGTTATGGGTTTGATCAAAATGAGTTCGAAAAGTTGTGTGTACAAAAAAAGCGTGTCGGAACTGCATTGGTATTCTTAGTACTATCGTGAGATTTACATTCTAATCATCGAGAACGATGTAAAGGTGTTATCAGACGTAAGGGCATGGCTTTCAAAACAGTTTGATATGAAGGACTTAGGGGAAGTCGGGCACATCCTTGGGATCAAGATCACTCGAGATCGCAAGAAAAGGATGATAGGCTTATCGCAAGCTTCATACATAGACAATCGCCTTGAAATGATTCAAAGATGCGATTCCAAGAAAGACTTCGTACCTTTCAGACATGGAATCCATCTATCCAAGGAAATGTGCCCTAAGACACAAAAGGAGATAGATGACATGAAAGGCATTCCTTATGCTTTGGCTATCGGAATCCTTATGTATGCAATGTTGTGCACGAGACCAGATATCTACTTTGCCGTTGGCATGGTGGCAAGATATCAAAGTAACCCGGGGAAAGAACATTGAACCCGGCGATTAAAAAACATTACGAAGTATCCTGAAAAGAACTTCGAGATAGAATGTCGGTTTATCAGTCAGATAGTCTAATCCCCATCGGCTACACGGACTCGGATTTCCAATCAGACTTAGATTCCAGAAAATCTACCTCCGGTAGTGTGTTTTGCATGGGGGGAGGAGCCATGACATGGAGAAGCGTTAAGTAGAAATGCATTGCAGATTCTACCATGGAAGCCGAATATGTAGCTGCTTACGAGGTAGCGAAAGAAGCGGTTTGGCTCAAGAACTTCCTAGTGGACTTGGACGTAGTTCCGAATTTGCCCAAAGACAATCACTTTGTTTTATTGTGACAATCTTGGGCAGTTGCAAATTCAAGGGAACCAAGAGCCCACAAGGCCAGCAAACACATTGAAAGGAAATACCATCTTATACGAGAAATCATTAAGAGAAGAGATATAGAGGTGGCAAAGATCGTGTCAGAAGATAACCTAGTTGATCCATTCACAAAGGGTCTGCCTCAGAATACATTCGAGAGACATGTGAAAGGAATGAGTGTCAAGACCGTTGCCAATCTGCTTTGAGTATAAGTGGGAGATATTATTAGGTTCGTGTAGGTGACATTAGATGTCACGTATTAGGAACTGCATGAGACATGCTGTAGTATACTTAAAAGCAGACTTTGAGTATAAGTGGGAGATTGTTGGGATTATACTGGAAAGTATGCTTTTACTTTGTATAATCAAAACTGAATTTCAGACTTATTTACTGAAATAAATTCTTTATCACTGATGCTTTAAATATCATTGAATGTTACATATATTTCTTCGCATAACTGCTCAATCAATAAATAGTCGTGTTACATTGTAGTTAATTTAGTGATACCGGATCACGTAAGATTAAATTAACAGTTCCTTGTAACCAAAAGTACACCATTCACGACCTAGATGGAAATGAACAATCCATCGTGAAAGGTTGAAGTGTAAGGCTCAGATTGGCTTGTCTTGACCAAGAGATTACACTAGTGCATTGTTGGGGAATGAGTTGCACAGATCTATTAGGGGTGAATATTTAAATACAAATTTAATTCATTAATTATTACTAGCATGAATTAATCCTATATTAATTCAAATAATAATTGCAACAACATATCATGCATATAAAAAGCCACGTAAAACCTACGCACGAATCTACGGGTTTACGTGAACGTACCTCTCGGGATGGCAGTGGCTTTGGTCGGACGGACTAACCAAAAGGACTTCCAAAGTATTCCCTTAGCCCTTGCTCGACAATCCGGTGGAAGGATACTCGCGAACAATTAACAAAAGGAAAAAATAAAGTTTGTTGCACCACTTATGTGGATTTGCTAATATTTCCAGCACATGGAATTGTACTTGGGAATGAACTAATCATCCCCTATATATAGGAGGGAGGGTGGACGAAATTTGTGTTGTTTTTGAATGTGGGATAAGACTTTTCTTGGTCACCAAGAAATCTTGAATATATCCCATATATTCTCTTTCCCATAATTAAAATATTCCACAAAAATCCACCTCCTCTATTTTATGGAATTTTCGAAAATATTAGTGTGCAAGAATCCAAGATTTGGATCTTCTTGAATTTATGAGATATTCTTGTATTCAAGAAATACATATCTTCCATAATATCTTTTCAAGAAAATCAAGAAAATCTTTCTTGCCCACTATATTTCCAAAATTTCAAAATTTCATTATGTATAACCAAGTGGGAGATTTCTTGAATTTAATGAGACAATCTTGTATTCCAAGAATACATATCTTCATTCCATAACAAAATTCAAAGAAAATATTTCTCCCTCTTTTATCCATAATTTTCGAAAATAAGAGGAAATATAAAGCAACAATATTTATTTTATTTTAATCACCTTTTCAGTTATTGGACTATATGTTGGTCTACTCAGGGGGCCTTTAGGAGAATTAAGATTGGACCTTCTAATGGATCTTGAATATCTAATATTGAGCCACAATATAATTCAAGCCCATAAATATTAATTAATCACACTACATAATTAATATTGCACTATCCATCTTAACCCATATTACAGTCAATATGGCTCCCGGTCATTATTTCCCGTGTTTAAGATTATCTAGCCCATTAATTAATTCAAGCCCACCAAATAGCTTTCCGTTAATTAATATCTTTTTGTCCTTGGTCGAGAACGGTTCAACATTATTATCCATACCGAAACTAATTCCACTTGCAAGATTTTGTATGATAAAACTTATGAACCTCCCAAGGGGGCAAATCAAACAAAAGCGTGCTTTGCACACGATTCTTCGTATTAAATCTTAGCAATCACATGTGACCAATAATATTGCCCAAGATAAAACGTATTGAATCTCTCTCGATTAAAATACCCATGATAAGTCAAAGCCATAGTTACCAATCCCACGTGATCCTATTTAAGGGACGAAGGTTAAGAAACAACGAACCACCGAGGTCTAATTCTTCCTTGTTCGCCCAAGAATTTATCCTCCTCAGAGTCCTATTCAAATAAGATCACCATGCACTAGTGTAATCTCTTGGTCAAGACAAACCAATCCCGAGCCTTACACCTCAACCTTTCGCGATGGTTGTTCATTTCCATCTAGGTCGGTGAATGGCGTACTTTTAGTTACAAGGACCGTTAATTTAATCTTCGTGATCGGGTATCACTAAATTAACTACATTAACACGCATCTGAATTATTGAACAGTTATGCAAGAAATATATATAACATTCAATCATATTTAAAGCATCGCTGATAAACAATTTATTTCAAAGAATAAGTCTAAAATTCATTTCGATTATACAAAGTAAAAGCATACTTTTCAGTATAATCCCAACAATCTCCCACTTATACTCAAAGTCTGCTTTTAAGTATACTACAACACGTCTCGAGTAGTCCGTGACATCTAATGTCACCTACACGAACCTAATAATTTCTCCCACTTATACTCAAAGCAGATTGGCAACGGTCTTGACACCCATTCCACTCACATGTCTCTCGAATGTATTCAGAGGCAGACGCTTTGTGAATGGATCTGCCAGGTCGCCCTCGACGCGCTATCTTTGCCACATCTATATCTCCTCTCTTAACGATTTCTCGATAAGATGTCTTTCCTTTAATGTGTTTGTTTGACTCGTGGACTCTTGGTTCTCTTGAATTTGCAACTGCCCCTAGCAGATATTGCTAGACAAATTCAGAACACCATCCAAGTCCACTAAGAAGATCTAGAGCCCAATCGGTTCTTTCACTGCTTCACAAGCAGCTACTTACCCGAGTCCCATGGTTGAGTCAGTGATGCATTTCTGTTTCACACTCGTCCATTTGATGGCTACACTTCCCAAATGGAAACACACTAATCGAGGCAAATAATTTATGGAATCTAAATCGATTGGAAATCCGAGTCCATGTAATTATGGGGATTGAGTATCGGATGATAAATCAACATTCTATCCCGAAGTTCTTTTCGGATACTTGTATGTTTTTTAATCGTCATTCAATTTGCTTTCCTGGGTTACTCGATATCTTGCTACCATGCCTCACGGCAAAGCATATATCCGGTCTCTCATACGCATTGCATACATAAGGTTTCCCTACAAACCGCACAAGGAATGCCTTTCATGTCATCTATCTCCTTTTTGCCTTTAGGGGACATTTTCTTGGATAGATGGATTCCAAGTCCGAAAGGTACAAATCCTTTCTTGAATCTTGCATCTTTGAATTGTTTCAAAACCGATGTCAACGTGATGAATACTTCATGATAACCCGATCATCCTTTTCTTGCGATCTCGAGTAATCTTGATCCCAAGGATGTGTTCGGCTTTTTCCTAAGTCTTTCATATCAAACCGCTTTTTTTGACACCATGCCCTTACGCCTCGACCACACCTTCACATCGCTTCCCGATGATCACAATGTCATCTACGATAGTACTAAGAATACCAATGCGCTTCAAACGCTTTTTATACATACAACTTTCAAACTTGTTTTGATCAAACCCATAAGACTTTATTACATGATCAAAACTTTGGTTCCAAGCTCGATGCCCGTTTGAGTCCGTAAATGGACCTCTTGAGCTTTACAAACTAGGTGTTCTTGGCCTGCTTCAATGAAAACATGGGGTTGTTGCATATAGATCTCTTTATCAAGACTCCTCATTAAGAAAGCCATCTTGACATCTATTTGCCGACTTCAAAGTCGAAATGCGCAAAGAATCGATAAGAGAATACGGATGGACTTAAGCATGGCTACTGGCTAAAAAAAAAAGTTTCCTCATAATCGATCCCTTTCTTTCGAGTATAACCTTTCGCCATTAGTCTTGCTTTAAAGGTTTCAACCTTCACGCCCATCCTCTTTTTTCCTCTTATATACCCACTTGCATCTAATGGGTTCGACCCATTAAGTGGTTCGACTAGCTCCCACACTCTATTATGAAACATAGAACCCATTTTGGTTTTCATTGCTGTTTGCCAAGAATCTGCATCCTTATCTTGGAATGCCTCGTCATATGTCCATGGGTCTGATTCCGGGAATCAAGTCTGAGGACTCTCCTATTCCCATGAATCTCTCGGGCTGTCTAACAACCCTCCCACTATAACGAGGCTCCGATTGTGAAAAAACGATCATTTGGTATATCATCATATAATACGGCACTGAGGTTTGCCCTCTAAGCTCATTTAAGGTAATCTCACTTCTGGGTTTTCTTTGGTTCTATAGTTTTCTTCCAAAATCTAAAGTGGGTGCGGATGTCCACCTTTTGATCTTCGGAACTATAGAACATTCACCCTTTTGTTCCCTCGGGGTATCCTACAAAACAGCCTTAATTCTGATCGAGGATCCAATTTACCGGTTTCCTTGTCGAACACGTAGGCCGGACACCCCAAAGTTCTCATGTGTTTCATACTAGACTTGCGCCCGGTCCACAATTCTTTGGGGTTCTGGGAACTGATTTGGATAGCACCAAGTTCAGAATGTAAGTCGTTGTTTCTCCAAGGCATGACCCCGTAATCCACTTTTCTCAGATAACTCATCATTGATCTAACCATTTCCAAAAAAATTCGCTTTGTTTTCCGCTCAAAAACCCCGTTTTGTTGAGGGGTTCCGGTGCAATGAGTTAGGATACAATCCCTTCATCAGATAAGTAGTACAAAAACTCATCACTGAGGTATTCTCTTCCACGATCAGATCGTAGAGACTTGATACATTTTTCCATATGATTCTCTGCTTGAGCCTTAAATTCCTTAGAATTTCTCAAAGGTCTCAGATTCATGCTTCATAAGGAAAATGTACCTTGAGTAATCATCAATAAAATTACTCATACCCTCCTCTTGCTTTGGTTGACATTTGACTACATACATCTATGTGAACGATCTCTAACACTTCTTTAGCCCCATTCCCCTTGGCTCCAAATGCCATCTTGGTCATATTACCCTCCAAACATGATTCGCAGGTTGGAATCGATTCAACTTGGAGACGCTCCAGTGAACCATCTTTTACCAACCTTTGGATCATCTTTGGATTTATATGACCTAATCTTAGATGCCAAAGAAGTATTTCGTTCACGCTTTCTTTTGTCGGAAATAGTTTATGTGTTATAGGATGCATTTCGTGAGTGGTGTGCACAAGCTAATTGTATAGAGATTTTTCTATCAATGTCCCGTAACAGGTACACTCATCATTTCAAAAATGATGTCATTCTTATTAGAAGAAACTTAGTGTCCTTTAATCGAATTTTAGAAACTGAAAGTGAATTCTTTCTAAAACTGGGGACATAAAGATAATCTCAAAAAAAACTTTATCTTCAAAAGATAGGTGCACTTCTCCCACTGCTTTAACTGCCACTCATGTAGCATTGCAATGTCTGCTACTTGCGTAGTATTGCAATAATCGTTACTATCGTAGCATTGCAATATCTGCCACTTACGTAGCATTGCAATGTCTTCTACTTTAAATAACGTTACCCAAAGATGAGGATCTCACTCCCACTAAGTTGCCGGATCATTTAGAACCCGTGGAAGCCAACATGATTAGTGGATCTCGTATCAACCACCCAATGAATGAGAAGTATACGCCGCTAAACAAGTTTCAACAACTAGTGCGTGAGAATTACCTTTCTTTTCCGTCCTTTTGGGGTTGGAACAGCAAAACCTCCATTGTCCTCTCTCACCGCAGCCTTAAGCACTTCCTCTTTGGATTTTCCTTGACTCAACAAGCATTCCTCATCTTACCATTGCCTTTGGCAACAGTTGAGTTTTATTGCTTATGGCCTTTGGTCCTCTTTTTATCTTGCCTACCCTTGGCCTAGAAGATGAAGACGGACCACTTGCCGGCCAAAGCTTGAGTTTGGTGCCTTATCATCATTTCGCCGAGTCCAAAAGTTTGCAACAAATTAGCTAGCGAGGCCAAAATGTTCAAAAACCTTTCTCGGGCGAGAGAATGAAGTACCAAATTCATCCGAGTCTCTAGATCATAATCAGACTCGAAATCTCAAGTTTGTTCAGATGGGCCATCTATTTTGAGGACGAATCCCTTACGGGTTTTTCCTCCACCATTTTCAAAATACGACATCTCTCGCAAGGTGATCCGACGAAGTTCGCATGTTTTGACTCGTCAGTTGGCTCATCTAATTTTTGTGTGTCAAAATCCACTCGTGCTTTTGTGCAGTTAGGACAATTATAATTTTCCAATCAATATAGTTTCCATACATATTGTATTGACTTTAAGTATAATAACAAGGATTAAAAAGTAACGACATCTTTAACCTAAATAAACAACTATATGCAATAGCACAAGTATATCACAAGGTTCGATCACATTTCATCATATTTTAAAAATCTCAAAAAATATGAACATGCATCAGCCAACATTCTCAAAAGCAGTTTAAATAAGCCACGTGGGGTGGGTCATTATTTAAACACATTCAAGCGAGTTACAAACAAGAACAGATTACAAACCTTTAATATCCAGATTAATAGTTGGCTCCCCACTTGACCAATATAAAAATTGACAGGACTTGAGGAAGTATATGCATATCAATTTTATACCTAAGTAATAACCATGATTAAATACAGATTACTATTTCGCTTTGATCGAGCCTCGTGGGGAGGGTCATCGCCGCCACTAGTAATAACCCACAATCATCCTTTCGAATTCATTCATGTGAAACCTATCTTTTGACCGTCCCGGGAATTTCTCCAAAAGAATTCACAAATAAATAAATCATGGAGGTCAAAAATTAATTCAATTTTATTATCCTAATAAAATTGTCAATTAATTATTTAAAACATACTTAGTAATTTTGAAGTTGAGATTTTTCAATTTGGCAACCCTCATGCAAACACATTTAAACAAATTAAACAAAGCATAAGATAAAGACAAATAAATCAAGCAAAACAGAAAAAAAATAAACATATTGGGCACAAATTATCCAATTGTCATGGTTTGATTTTTCTTGGCTTGATCTTGAAGAAACACGCCTCAATTTCTCCCATTCGTTCGTCTCGAAAAAAAATTGCTTGTCTCGAACCGCCACGCCAGCGGCTCGCGAATGGATGCACGCCCGATCCGCCGCCGCCCACTGCTCGGGCAACCCTAAGCGACCTCAAGATCCGCCCTAGCCAAGACGCCACAATGCCCAGCACGCTTCGGCCTCGAGCGATGGGATCCTCGGCGGCGACGCGTGCATCCGTCTTGTAGCGTGCTTTCGCCCCACTCTCCTCGCATCGCCGCCTCGGCGGCCTTCAGCGTCTCCATGGCTCGTCTTGTGCTGCCCGCGTCTTGGCGCCCTATCCGCCTTCGGCTTTGGCTGGGCACGAGCGCCGCCTTGTATGGCCCTCGTCTTCCAAGACGCCCGCCGCCTGCCCACTCTCACATGTATAAGTGTGGCGCCGCTGTACGCCCTCGCTGGATCTCGATTTCGTCCTTTAATTCTTCATCTCTTCGTTCCGTCCGGGTTACAATTTATTTACAAAAATAAAAAACCTAGATCTAGACTAGTCTATTACATTGATCAAATCAAACAAATCCTAGTCTACTCGTGGATTTTCTCACGAGGCAAAAAACAAACCCTAATCAATTCCACTAATTAAAAACCACAGTTTATATGCATGCAAAATAAAACATTAAAATCCATGACAATTGGATACCGCAAAAACAGATCTAACATTCTACAATCCATTTCAAATTTAATGTCTACTTAATTAAATTACAATTTTAAAAAATTCAGAGTCTCAAACAAAGTGGCTCGATACCGATTGTTGGGGAATGAGTTGCACGCAGATCTATTCGGGGTGAATATTTAAATACAAATTTAATTCATTAATTATTACTAGCATGAATTAATCCTATATTAATTCAAATAATAATTGCAACAACATATCATGCATATAAAAAAAAGCCACGTAAAACCTCGCATCACGAGAATCTACGGGTTTACGTGAACGTACCTCTCGGGAGGGAAGGGCTTTGGGCCGAACGAACTACCAAAAAGGACTTCCCAAGTATTCCCTTAGCCCTTGCTCGACAATCCGGTAGAAGGATACTCGCGAACAATTAACAAAAGGAAAAAATAAACTTTGTTGCACCACTTATGTGGATTTGCTAATATTTCCAGCACATGGAATTGTACTTGGGAATGAACTAATCATCCCCTATATATAGGAGGGAGGGTGACGAAATTTGTGTTGTTTTTGAATGTGGGATAAGACTTTTCTTGGTCACCAAGAAATCTTGAATATATCCCATATATTCTCTTTCCCATAATTAAAATATTCCACAAAAATCCACCTCCTCTATTTTATGGAATTTTCAAAAATATTAGTGTGCAAGAATCCAAGATTTGGATCTTCTTGAATTTATGAGATATTCTTGTATTTCAAGAAATACATATCTTCCATAATATCTTTTCAAGAAAATCAAGAAAATCTTTCTTGCCCACTATATTTCCAAAATTTTGAAATTTCATTATGTATAACCAAGTGGGAGATTTCTTGAATTTAATGAGACAATCTTGTATTCCAAGAATACATATCTTCATTCCATAACAAAATTCAAAGAAAATCTTTCTCCTCTTTTTATCCATAATTTTTTAAAAATAAGAGGAAATATAAAGCAACAATATTTATTTTATTTTAATCACCTTTTTCGCCATATTGGACTATATGTTGGGCTACTCGAGGGGGCTTTTAGGAGAATTAAGATTGGACCTTCTAATGGATCTTGAATATCTAATATTGAGCCACAATATAATTCAAGCCCATAAATATTAATTAATCACACTACATAATTAATATTGCACTATCCATCTTAACCCATATTACAGTCAATATGGCTCCCGGTCATTATTTCCCGTTAATTAATATCTTTTGTCCTTGGTCGAGGAACGGTTCAACATTATTATCCATACCGGAAACTAATTCAACTTGCAAGATTTGGTATGATAAAACTTATGAACCTCCCAAGGGGGCAAATCAAGCAAGCGTATTTTTTGCACACGCGATTCTTCAGATTAAATCTTAGCAATCACATGTGACCAATAATATTGCCCAAGATAAAAAAAAGTATTGAATCTCTCTTTGATTCGCTACCCATGATAAGTCAAAGCAATAGTTACCAATCCCACGTGATCCTATTTAAGGGACGAAGGTTAAGAAACAACGAACCACTGAGGTCTAATTCTTCCTTGTTCAGTTCTGAAGAATTTATCCTCCTGTAGGTCCTATTCAGCGCATCAGTCATGCACTAGTGTAATCTCTTGATCAAGACAAACCAATCTGAGCCTTACACCTCAACCTTTCGCGATGGTTGTTCATTTCCATCTAGGTCGTGAATGTCGTACTTTTAGTTACAAGGGACTGTTAATTTAATCTTCTGTGATCGGGTATCACTAAATTAACTACAGTGTAACACGTATGAATTATTGAACAGTTATGCAGTAAATATATATAACATTCAATCATATTTAAAGCATTAGTGATAAACAATTTATTTCAGTAAATAAGTCTAAAAATTCAGTTTCAATTATACAAAGTAAAAGCATACTTTTCAGTATAATCCCAACATGCATGACTGATGCACTGAACAGGACCTACAGGAGGACAAATTCTTCAGCACTGAGCTAGGAAGAATTAGACCTCAGTGGTTCGTTATTTCTTAATCTTCGTCCCTTAAATAGGATCACGTGTGGTTAGTAATTATTGCTTTGACTTATTACGGGTAGAGAATCAACGAGATTCAATACTTTATATCTTGGGCAATATTATTGGTCACATGCGATTGCTAAGATTTAATACGGAGAATCGTGTGCAAGTACGCTTGTTCGATTTGCCCCCTTGGGAGGTTCATAAGATTTATCATACCAAATCTTGCAAGTGGAACTAGTTTTCGGTATGGATAATAATGTTGAACAGGTTCCTTAACCAAGGACAAAAGTTATTAATTAATGGAAAGCTATTTCTGTGGCTTGAATTAATTAATGGCCTAGATAATCTTAAACACGGGAAATAATAACCGGGAGCCATATTGACTGTAATATGGGTTAAGATGGATAGTGCAATATTAATTATGTAGTGGGATTAATTAATATTTATGGGCTTGAATAATATTGTGGCTCAATATTGATAATTCAAGATCCATTGGAAGGTCCAATCTTAATTCTCCTAAAGGCCACCCAAGTAGCCCAACATAAAGTCCAATAACTGAAAAAGATGTTTAAAAATAAAATAGATTTTGTTGCTTATTTTTCCTCATTTTTTTCGAAAAATATGAATAAAAGGGGAGAAAGATTTTCTTTGAATTTTGTTATAGAATGAAGATATGTATTCTCGGAATACAAGATTATCTCATTAAATTCAAGAAATCTCCCACTTGGTTGTGATTTTCGAAATTTTTGAAATAAAAGGGAAAGAAAGATTTTCTTGATTTTCTTGAAAAGATATTATGGAAGATATGTATTCCTTGAAATACAAGTATATCTCATAAATTCAAGATGATCCAAATCTTGGTTTCTTGTTCCTATTATTTTCGAAATATTCCATAACAAGATGAGGTGGGATTTTTGTGGAATATTTTAATTATGGAGAAAAGAATATATGAGATATATTCAAGATTTCTTGGAGATCAAGAAAAGATTTTCCCACATTATTTTTCCCCAAAATTTTCGACCACCACCCCATCTATAAATAGGGGATGATTTTTTCATTCCCAAAAAAAAAAAAAAAAAAAAAATTTCATGTGCTGGAAAAATTAGTAAATCCACAAAGGTGGTGCAACAAATTTTGTATTTTCCCTTTTGTGAATTGTTCGCGAGTTTCCTTCCACCGAATTGACGAGCAAGGACTAGGGAATACTTGGGAAGGCTTTTTGGTGTGTTTTTATCGACGAGACCATTGCCATTCCAAGAGGTTAGTTCACGTAAACCCGTAGCAATTCCGCATGCGTAGGATTTATGTGAACTGTTTATATGGATGATTTGTTGTTGAATTATTATTTGAATTAATATAGAATTAATTCATGCTAGTAATAATTGTTAGAATTAAATTTGTATTTAAATATTCATCCCGAATAGATCCGGGCAAATAATTCCCCAACACCCGGGTGTAAGAAGGCAACAAAACTATCAGCTGTTTTGATATTGTTCAACCTGAAATTAGCTCACTAGTTGTCCGATGCGTGCTTCACAAATATGCTGGAAGCAGTTAGTAGTATATTGCCTGATGAAAATGTACTGCCTACGAGAGCATATGATGCTAAAAAAAATACTCAAGTACATCGGGTTAACACATCAGAAAATTCATGCTTGTTCGGGTGGTTGTATCTTATTTCGGAAGGAGTATGCAGACCTAGATGAATGTCCCAACTGCGGGGAGAAGCGATATAAGAAAAATAAATATCCCGCGAAGGTGATGTGGTACTTTCCAATAATACCAAGATTCAGGAGAATGTATAGTAGCGCTGTGGATGCTAGACATTTAACTTGACATCATGATGATAGGATCAAAGATGGAATGTTAAGACACCCTGTTGATCCACCCCAGTGGAGATATTCGATGTCAGGCATCCAGAATTTGACAACGAGCCACGACACTTGCGTCTTGCACTCTCAACTGACGGAATGAATCCGTTCGGTATCCAAAGTACCAACCACAGTACATAACCAGTGGTTCTGTTAGTTTATAACCTTTCATCCGAGTTGTGCATGGAGCGCACTTACATGATGTTGTCTATGTTGATATCAGGACCCAAACAACCTGGTAACGACATAGATGTATATTTGACTCCTTTGATAGAGGACTTGAAGCTCATGTGGGATGAGGGTGTCGATGTGTATGATGCTTGTAGAAAGGAGAATTTCAAGTTGAAGGTCATGCTGTTTGGAACTATCAATGACTTTCCGCCACGGAATCTATCCGATATAGTGTGAAGGGGGCCGATGCATGTCCTTGTTGTACCAAGAAGACACATCACATTCACTTGAGTCATTGTAGGAAGACCGTTTATATGGGACATAGGAGGTGGTTGGACCCAACACATAAGTACAGAGCAATGGCTGATGCATTCGATGACACAATCGAGAAAGATGAAGTACCATGTTTATTGTCAAGTTCAGATGTATTGAATGAGATGAAGAATATCAACACACAGAGAAAACACTTCGCAAAGAGTGTCCCCACTAGAGGTTGGAAGAAGGAATCAATTTTCTTTCAATTGCCCTATTGGGACACTAGAGGTTGGAAGAAGGAATCAATTTTCTTTTAATTGCCCTATTGGAAAGAGTTGTATGTTAGACACTTCATTGATCTAATGCACGTGAGAAGAACGTTTGTGCCAGCTTGCTCAATACTCTGCTAGCTGATAAGAAGTCCAAGGATGGTTACAATGCAAGAATAGATATGATTGATATGTGAATAAGAGCAGAACTAAAACCTGTGCCTAGAGAAAGACGAGCACCATTCTTACCTCCTGCTGCACACACCTTGTCCAACAATGAGAGAAAAGAGTCACTTCAGACACTAAAGGTTGTAAAAGTACCAGGGGGTTATTTGTCCAACATACAAAGACTTGTATCATATGATGGCGTGAGACTGATGAATCTGAAATTGCATGACTATCATGTCATCATGGAGACTTTCTAGCCCATTGCAATACATTCTATCTTGCCTGAAAATGTGCGCATAACCATAACAAAGTTATGTTGGTTCTTCAAGGCAATGAGTAGCAAGGTCATAGATCCTAGAAAATTGCTTGGAATTCAGAGACAGATTGTGGGGACGCTCTGTGAGCTTGGAATGTATTTCCCTCCATCATTTTTTGACATAATAGTTCACCTAACCGTTCATTTGGTACACGAGACAAGGATGTGTGGTCCTGCTCGTATGCGATGGATGTATGGTGTAGAGAGATATATGAAAGTGCTCAAAGGATATGTGATGAATATGTCCAGGCCGGAGGGATGCATTGCAGAACGCTATTTAGTAGAAGAAGCAATCGAATACTGGTCTAAATTTATTCCGAATGTCGATGCAATTGGACTTCCAATTACCCGGTACACCAATAGGATGGATGGTGAAGGCATTACCGGTGGTCAACCTGTAAGTGTTAGTATGGAGAAACTAACACGGATGCACTTGTGCGTACTTCACAACACGGTCGACACACTTTCTTTTATTGACCTGCACATGCAAGCACTTTCTGAGATATTTCCCACCAAAGATAGATCATGGATTGAAGTTGAGCACAATCGCACGTTTGTTGACTGGTTCAATGGTTATGTAGCAAATATGTTGTCATAGAATAAAGAATTAGTGCAAGAAAGAGTTAAGTGGTTATCTAGAACTCTTGATAGGCATGTGTATTCACATTCATACAAGTGTTATCTTATTAATGGATACACATTTTATACTAGAGATCATGATGCCACAAGTACAATGCAGAATAGTGGGGTGTCCATTACTGCAACTGCAGGAAATCAATCGATTACTACTTACTTTGGACAGATTGTCAACATTTGGGAACTCGACTATATTGTTCACCGCCAACCAATCTTCGAGTGTAGTTGGGCGAGGATCCCTAACGTGGTCCAAGTTGAAAGTTCTGGGTTCGTACGCGTTGATTTGAAGAATGTGGGATACAAAGATGACCCTTACATAGTGGCCAGTCAAGGTCAACAAATTTTCTATGTCCCCGACCCAGTTAATAAGAAATGGTCCATTGTGGTTATGTCAAACAAATTTAACAATAGTTACCAGATTAGCGACCACGTCGATGAAGATGTTGACACAATCGATGATCCTTTTCAGAACTTCACTCCTTCTGTACCCTCTTTCGATGATCCTCCAAATCCACGCCCGTACTAGAGAATAATTAGAGATGAGGATGAATATGGAAATCCGGATCTTGTTGACATTTATGGTCATGAACAAGAAAAGTCAACCAAAAAGCGAAAAAGAAAAACAAGTGCTAAAAAGAAATGTACACTTTATTTAATGTTGTTTCTTCTGATTTATTGAATGTTATTTCTTCTGCTTTATTAAATGTTGTTTCTTTTTATTTATTAAATGTTGTTTCTTCTGCTTTATAGGATCATGTCTTATTTGCCCTATCCCGAAGATGATGAAGATTATCATGATGGAGATTATCATGGAGATGATGGCACATATGATCGACATCATACATATAACTTGGGACAGGTGACACTGATGATCCCACCACTAGCAACTCGGGGAGAAGCGCACGAGGGGTATATCCACGATGGCTTCTTTGAAGAGAGCTCATAGCAAGGGGAAAACACTTAAGGTAATTTTATTACAATTGAACAGTTGAAATTGTAATTATATTGATTGATAGTTGAACCTAATTAAATACTATGTTATTGCAGTTATCATTCAATGAGTATGGGCAACTAATAGGAAAAGAGAGTGAGAAGTTATCCTTCTACCTTGGAGCTGCAGTCAGGAGAGTTATCCCTATTGTGCTGCCAACCAAGGACTGGCGTAGCGACAAACTGGCTCATTTGAAGGAAGTTTTATGGGATGAGCTTTCGGTACGTTAATTATATGCTTATGAAAGTTGTTGTATGGTTACTAAATTTACTAAATTGTTATGGTATATGCATATAGACTACATTCCTCGGCCTTGACCATGCAAAGAAGAAGCAAATACTTATGCAAGCTGGGGTAATGGCCAAGAATTTTCGGTCTTGGCTGAGAAAAAGCACATGAGACCCTATTACTTGTCATTACTCGCCTAGGCCGCCTAAGCTTTATGAGGATTGCCCTATGGTGGCCCAGTACTAGGAGGAGTTTGTACGTAGAGCTATGGCTGATGATTTCCAGGTAAAATTGATC
Organism: Stenogyne calaminthoides; assembly: GCA_037126765.1. Lineage (NCBI taxonomy): Eukaryota > Viridiplantae > Streptophyta > Magnoliopsida > Lamiales > Lamiaceae > Stenogyne > Stenogyne calaminthoides. The sequence continues at coordinate 4,914,487 of JBBCBC010000015.1, forward strand.
AATGTCATTTCCTCTATTCCTAATGCACGATGCTTTTCAGTGTTTATCGTATTTCTATTAATACACTGTAGAATCAAAGTAAGAAAAATTCTGAACAAGCTAAGGCGATGGAGGCGCGATATCATGGATAGTCCAAAGGTTATGCATGCATAAGGGAAGATTTGGTGAGATTAAAATCCTAACTTTTATTTTATTTTTATAAATTCACTTTTAATATATCTAATAAAGGGACGCGTTCATCACTATCGTAGAAAGAAGAAAAAAAGAAAGCTGGAGAGACTGCGCCTGTTGTTACACATTTCGAGTTATTTCATGCTACCAGAAAGACTTGAAACTATATTCTCGATTCCAGTACACATCGTATCATTGAAGAAGCGACAATCTATCCATTAATTTATCTTTGAATTACAAACTATTATTTCTAAACAAATAATTAAATAATAATATTTTGTGATTCAGGAGCACATATCTCAGACCATGACGGCCGATGACCTCCGCATTATCAGTACTGATGATCTGCTTGCATGGGCTATAGGTCGTCAGGAGCATCCCCACCACTTACGAAGTACTAAATATGGTGTGACGAAGACATCATTGGCGATGGAACCAGTTCTTGCGACCATGGATATGGTGGGTAGACTTTCGTATCAGGTTGCCATGTTGGCTAAACAGGTGGAACTTTTGAGGTCCGAGAGAAGATCGAGTCACGGGGTGTCGTTGAGTGGAGCAAGCTGTGAAAATATTATCGCTGATGCTATGTTTTTCGCTGATGCTAGAGACGACTTCGTTGATCCACTTCAAAATGTCTCCCAGGTATCAGACGTGTCTCGCATTTGTTTTAATTAAAGACTAGTATATTAAAATTTTCTAACTAAATATCTTCTTCGAACAACTACCGACCTTTTGCTACCTTTATTTGGAGGATCCTACTCGGTTGGTGGCCACAAGAATGTTGCACAATAGCTCCAATGGAATGATTCATGATCGTCCCCTCACTCCTGGTTTCGTGAGGGTCACGCTCGATGTACCCGTAGTCAGACAAGAGGATTCACCGGTGCCAAAACCAATAGATGATGCCATCACAATCGGAACATCGGTCGGGCACTTCCTCGAATGGCCGAGGAACTTGGTCTCTCTCACCAAGAAGGTACAATATATGTTATTAAAGCTCATTATCTTATTTGTCGTTCTAAATAATATTATAAATTGATTGTAGAAACTGCCGACACCACAAAAGACTAAATAGAAATCAAGGGGTGTCATAGACAGTCAGAGGGAGAGAAAGAGGGACTCCACTATTGGTGCGCGCAGACGGATACTTGGTTATCCCTTGCATGGAGACTTAGATCACGACTTCACTGTACAGACTACGGTGAGCATGATGGTATCGTCCCATACTTTCAATACCGTCACAGTTCCCATGCTTGCTCACTTTCATCGGAGTGCTTTTTATGAATTCATCGATCGGGAGCATGTGCTTGAAGTTTTGCACGACCAGTGGTTGAGTGCAACCACCATAACCTTTTACCTCAAGTATGTGCTTACTAATTCTCAGTATTTATTTTCTATACAGTTTAATTTTCTTTTTAAATATTAATTAACGTATGTTGGTTAAAGATATTTGGGTGAGGTATATCTCTCCAGAGATGTCGAGGCAGGTGGAATGTATTCCTTTGTCTCTCTCCAAGTGTGTTACTTCTTGGGTGATAGGTTACAGTCCATAGAGGGGATGGTTGCACATATGCTCAATTATAATGGGAGAGATCATCTCGTTTTTTTGGCCAACAAATGTGGGGTGAGTACAATAAACATTTCGTTAAAATTTGTATTCATATAAACTTGTTGTTAATTTTAATATTCTTAATATAATATAGGAACCATTGGGTGTTGGTCGCCATAAACATGAGTACATTAATTGTGCATTTTATGGACCCAGCTGTGGATGGGGTTGTTGCAAATCGCCCTGATCTCATGTCATATATGGAAACGTAAGTTAATTTTTAATATTCTAATATAATGATTTTTTTTAGTTTTAAAATTATGCATATGTAATATATTTTTATTTTTTAATTATAATAATAATAGTGTGATGAGGATGTATCGGAGTCGCCTTCCGAGTTAAGGCTCAAAATATAATTTCAATAAAGTGAACTTGACAAACATTAAGGTAAATTTAATTTAGTAAATTATCAAATTAATAAAAAATAATCATAATTGTAATACGTGATTATAATTGCTAATCAACAGGTTCCGAGGCAACAAGATGGTAACCACTGTGGACATTTTGTGTGTTGCTACATTGAAGATATAATTTGCACTTCTCGAACGACCATTCCTTACAATGTAAGTCAATTTATCTATTTATTTAAATTATTATTTATTGAATAAAAATTCATACTATATATCTAACTATATTGATTGATCGTTGTTTAAAGTTTGTCTATGAATGTCCACTCCATTCTTACTCCAACAAAAGAATGGAGAAATGGAAAAGAGATTGGACGAGGTATTTTTACAATCGATTCTTGTATTCTATAGTGGTATAACTTTTGGTAGCATGTAATTAACTTATATATTTGTGATGATATTTCATATTTTTGGTGTATTTAATTCATGATGTGTATGTTCATTTATTTGATGATTTGGTATAGGACGTATATATATTATAGTGGTATAAGTTTTACTTTTTGGTTTTGGTTTTGTATAAATAGGATTTCTAAAATATAAAAAAAATTATAAAATAAAATTTAGTTCTTGGATAGCGGTTATAAACCGCTGTCTATCCAATATTATAAAAAAATTATTAAAAAAAAATTAGGCGTTTGAAAACCACTGTCCAAGGGAGGATTTGAACAGCGGTTCAAAACCGTTGTCTAAGCCGCAATCTTGCACAGCAGTTAAAAACCGTTGTCTAAGTTTTAATTTTAGACAGCGGTTTTTTAACATCTGTCTAAGCTTAGACAGTTGTTACTTGGACAACCTTTATAACCGCTGTCTAAGGTATTTTTTAACAACTGTGTAAAGCCAAATCTGTATTAGTGGTGAAAGGGGGATGAATGAAGGAGAAGATGGGAGACGATTTATGAGGTAGACAACAGTGTGGAAGGCATAAGGCCAAAAAATGGGGGGAATCGAGGCTTGATGAAGAAGAGCACAGGCAGTTTCAACAATGTGATGATGGCGGCGTTCGACAATCTCATTGTGCTCTGGCGTATAAGGCAGATTGAGGCGATGAGTAATGCCAAGGGAGTCAAGAATCCGTTTGAGGGCAACAAATTCCCCACCCCCATCGGTGTAAAGAGTTTTAAGAGACGAATTAAATTGCTTTTCAACACTACGAACAAAGGAAAGAAAGATAGTAGCAACATCGGATTTAAGTCATGAGGGAAAAAACCAAATGTATTTAGTGAAGTGATCAACAAAAATAACATAGTACTTGAATCCATTAAAAGACGCAACAGGACTAGGACCCCAGACATCGAAATAAACAATATCTAAGGGAGCCCGACTCTCAATACTAGAAATATAAAATGGGAGTTTATGACTCTTATTACTTAGACACGACACGTAATTAAAGGAAGCTGGAAGAGAGGAGGCAAGCGGTCAGGAGCTAGTTCTTCGTTTGAGGGGACGGATGACCAAGATGACTGTGCCAAAGCAACGAAGATACTCTAGTTATGGCTTAGAAAACAAAACTGGAACTTGAACTAGGCGAGGGTGGTGGCCATTCATAGAGATTACCCTTAGCTTTGCCCTGAAGAAGGGTGGCTTGGGTATGGAGATCCTTAACAACAAAATAAGATGGAAATAATTCAACAGATGAGTTGTTATCACGACAAAATTGGGAGACATAGATTATATTATGTCTCATAGAGGGAACATGAAGAACATTTGATAAGGAGAATTTATTAGATAAAGTGGTGGAGCCAATGTGAGAAATACCAAGATTAGTGTTGATACTTAGGACCACATCATTGGGACCATTTTAGAGCTGGTGGTACGACAGATTCGAGAGGTTCGAAGCAACATGATTAGAGGCACCAGAGTCAAGGAGCCATGGTGAGGAGACAGACGGTGGAACATCCGAGGGGGACATGCGGGTTGTATTCACTAATGGACGAGCAGGACGGAGGGCCGGGAAGAGGTCCCAATATTTATCAACAGTGTGACTAGCGCGGTGGTAGTATTGGCATTCAACAGGATCACGAGGGCGACCGCGCTTAGTGTCACGTGGAGGCCCCCGTGCGGTAGAGGCGGTGGTAGGGGCAGGAGGCCCAGGGCTGGAGATGGCGGCGGACAACGCTGAGTGGGCTGAGCGGGCGCGGCAGACTTCGGTTGACGGTTGGAGGCAGAAAAGTGTTGGTATTATACTGGAAAGTATGCTTTTACTTTGTATAATCAAACTGAATTTTGGAATTATTTACTGAATTAAATTGTTTATCAATGATGCTGTAAATATTATCGAATGTTACATATATTTACTGCATAATTGTTCAATAAATAGTACGTGTTACATTGTAGTTAATTTAGTGATACCAGATCACATAAGATTAAATTAACAGTCCCTTGTAACCAAATGTACACCATTCATGACCTAGATGGAAATGAACAATCCATCATGAAAGGTTGAAGTGTAACGCTCAGATTGGCTTGTCTTGACAAAGAGATTACACTAGTGCATGTCTAGTGCACTGAAGAGGACCTACAGGAGGACAAATTCTTCAGGACTGGACTAGGAAGAATTAGACCTCAGTGGTTCGTTATTTCTTAATCTTCGTCCCTTAAATAGGATCGCGTGTGGTTAGTAAGTATTGCTTTGACTTATTGCGGGTAGAGAATCAATGAGATTCAATACTTTATATCTTGGACAATATTATTGGTCACATGTGTTGCTAAGATTTAATACGGAGAATCGTGTGCAAGTACGCTTGTTCGATTTACCCCCTTGGGAGGTTCATAAGTTTTATCATACCAAATCTTTCAAGTGGAACTAGTTTCCGGTATGAGTAATGTTGTGTTCGATATAATAAATCAGGATTAATCGAACATCAAAGAGCGACACGTGTAATATTCGAACAAAATAATCATGCCTGGTGGATAAGTTACTTTTTGTTCGCCAACCGATCAGAAATGCTCAACCCGACCCTTCAACAAACGATCCGCTACTCAGTCAGAAAGAAGGAATTAGATAAAAACTAAACCGAGAAGGCCATAAGCAAAACCGAGGATTCAAAGGCCAAAATACTTTGAAATCCTGAAGGGTCGAGTGCTCGACACTCAAATATCCCGGCGACCCCAAATATCCCGAGGGCTCAATTATTCAAGAGGCGAACAAAACATCCAACCTAACAAGAGATTTATTTGGACGATCAAAAGAGCATCCTACGCATAAAGCTAAGACGAAGATCAATCTAGAAGACGGCCGAAACATGGCAACACCACCGGGGGTTTCTTGCATGATCTAAAGATTCCAAATCATGCTATACCAATCCAGCTCATGCTTACCGGAGTGCTATAAAAGGGAAGAAAAAAGAAGAAGAGAGAGTTCAGAAAAATAGCCTACAAAAATCCCAAAGAGGAGAGGAACTAAAAAATTCGAGTGATCATCCACATATACAAAAACCCTAGCACTCATTTTGCTAACAGGAAAAATTATCTTTATCTGCATCGATTCATCTTCATAAGATGTATCAAGAACCCACGCGTGTGAAGCTCGTAATACAATATCCTCGCTTGGTATGCCCCCCAGTAGTCATTTCTTGAACCGGGTCAACAAATTCATCTTATTTACCGCTTATTTTACACGATATGTTTTGTTTTATGAAGTTGTTACCAAATTAGCCACATAATATTCATCAACTAAAACGACTCGCGACAATTGACGCTAGAAGGAGGGTATATAAAAAAACCAACCCATACATGAACCCCTAGTTAGCCGAGGCAGAAAAAAGAAATAGAATGCCTCAATCTAGGAACACACAAACGGAGAGGTCGGAACAAAGCCGACCACATGACCGTAAAGAGACCCAACGTCAACCTCATAAAGATCAGGCAGTGGAGACTATCAATCTTGAGGATATAGCCAATGATCCGGCGGTTATCAAGAAAGCCATCACTTTCTTGTTGCGAGCACGTAAAAGAGAGGGCGAAAAAAGAATTGGCAAAGTTAGAAGCTCAAAAGCATTAAGAGCAACACTGCGATACACCGGCTAACGAGCAAGTTAAAAAAAAACCGCAAAGCGGCCAAGAAAAAAAAGCGATGATAAGTCGGATGACGAATGCAACCCTACGCCGGATGACGAAATGACCTCAAGGGTCTAGACCATCAGCGTTTGACGCTTAAGGCTCTCCGCCAAAGACCGAATCGCCAATAATAGGCGACAGATCCGGAAAGGGACATCCAATAGAGATGCCCGCACATTCGTGATCTTCATAAGCATCCGCGATGCCAACAAAAATCGGCGGAACAAAGTTGTCTATCCATCACCGATTAGGTAGTCAAGCACAAACTTGGAGAGGGGGATCGCCTATCACGAGCATGATCCACGGATCCCCGACGGGAAACATCCCCATCTAAGTCTATCAATCCCACAAAATTTGGCGGAAATGCAAAAAGCCATCGAGGGATTACAGTCGATCCGCCGCGACTAAGAGCCACCCTCGAGCACCGCACCTTCCGCCATTATCACCAAATGATCATGGCGGCGCCAAGTACAAGAGAAAGTCGCAAAGACCCGACCGCCAATTCCCATTTTTGATGCCGAAGTCGGATCCTTATGTCCATCTCAAAGAAATATTCGGGACTTTATGATCGCGATGGGGGCTACAGACGCTACGCAGTGCCGATCATTCCCCATGACTTTGGGTGATCGGGCACATAGATGGTTTTCTACTTTACCCGCTGTGTCCATCACATCTTTCGCACAAATGGGGCGGCAATTTTTGTCCCACTTTTCATCCATGTGTGCTCGCCCTGCGCCGAAACAAAGGTTGGCACATTTTTCCCAACTAAAAGGTGAGTCTGATCGAGCATACATAGAAAGATTTGATAAATGTTTGTATGATGGAGCCCCAGTTGAAGAGGACGCTAAGATCCTCGCGGTGGTCGGAGGCCTGACTTTAAATATAGATATGTGGAAGGCCATGCATCAAGATTGGCCAAACTCATATTCAGAGTTTCGAGAGCGAGCAGCTAAAATCATAGCCATGCAAGATTTGCTCGCACAATCACAATTAAGACAGGAGCCTATCGCTAGGAAAGTTTTCGAAAAGAAAACGACGAAATGAAGGGGGCATGCACTTTTGTGCTCTTTCAAACCTTTTGAGGAGAAAATGTATAAACGCCTCACGGAGTCTCTCATGCTAAAATAAAACTATCTTTAACCAAATTAAAGATCGGGACATGTTGGACAGACCAAGAAGAATTGTAATGGATAAGCGTCGACTTAACGCTTCCAAATATTGTAATTATCACGAGTACATCGGGCACAATACTGAAAATTGCCGCGATTTACTCCGCCAACTTTGGAAGCTATATGAAGAAAATCGCTTTTCCCGTTCTTAAAAAAGCAAACGAGGATTCGCGAACGTAAAAAAAACAGAAGACCGGCGGGGAAAGCGAAAGGCCAACAAACATTTGATAGTGATCCCAAGAATCACGTAAGAGATCCAAACGCCCGTAAGAGGGCCTCCTATCAGGAAGAGGTCGAGAAAGCCAAGAAATCCACATGATACGCCCCGAATATGGTCCTCCGGGGTGGATGTTACCCGCACCAACGTTATCTAACAGACGCAAAAAAGATGGAGATGCGTGCACGCAGACATCCATCGGTGAAGGTGGCGAAGCGATCATCTAGTTCCCCACCTACACACCAAATCATTTTTTCGTGAGGACGATCTCGGCGAATTATAACTCCCCACAACGACTCCTTCACCATCGCTGCTCGCGTCTCCTTGGGTTGAAGGTACATCGCCTCTTATTCGACATCGAGCTTATCGCGAACATTTTGTTCGTCAATACCCTTCGCCAGATGGAAAAACAAGTTTGGGATTTGAGCGCTTATATTGAACCATGTAATCATACTATAATGGGTTTTGGGGAATCAGAACCCGACCCTATGGCATGATTAGGTTAGAGAGTCGAGCTAGAATCCACTTTGAATTCGGACATTCGACGAACTAGGATGTTAGATTTTGTAATCGCCGATGTTCGGGGTCTACTTTATAACGGGTTTCTAGGTCGCCTGCTTATTCAAGAATTCAAAGCGGCTGCTCCACGACATTACTATTGTGTTAAATTTCCGACACAAGATGGAACGGGAGTGTAAAAGGAGATCAAAAGAAAGCTCGAGATTGTTTGCTATCATGTGTACCGTAAAAACAAAATATTGTTAACATGATGGAACAAACGAGAGATTAATGAGTCAAGCCATGAGCAAAAAATCCCGCTTAAAACATTTTCCTCAGCCAAACATAAGTTCAACGGGCATAGCTTCTCGTCCGAAAGCACGTAATATCGCGAACACGATTCCGGTTAGCAACTAGTTCCCCGCATCTCCTAGATCAAATGAATATCGACCTGCCGAATGAGCAAATCGGACTAGAGCCCTCGCATAGGTTTTGAACCCACGGAGGTTGATGACGACCAACGGGGTCCATCCAAGATCCTCGGTGGAAGCAAAAAAAAAAGCAGCCCCCTGTTGAGCAACCGGAGCCAATCAAGATTGACCAAACACCGAAGTTAGAAGTGTTCGTTGGCTCGAAATTACTGAACCAATCCGAAACAAATGATTGCTTACCTTCAAGCAAACTTAGATGTGTTCGCATGGTCACACGAGGACATGGTTGGAATAAATCCGAACGCATGCCCGCCACTCCTCAACCTTGATCCAATACAAGCTCCAGTTGTCCAAAAACGCAAAAGTTTAGTCCGTAAAAATATGCGGCGATGAATAATGAAATCAAAAAGTCGCTTGACAACAAACCGATCCGAGAGGTAAAATGCCCAAGATGGCTTCATAACCCCGCTGGCTCGCTCAGAAATCCAATGGATCTTGGAGACCGTATTGATTTCACCGATTTGAATAAGGCATGTCCAAAAGATAATTTTCCGATGCCGCATTGATTATTTGGTTGATAATACAAACGCCATGAACTCATGACATTCATGGATGCATTTGCTTTGTTATCACCAAATACCCATGATCCCGACGATCAAAAGATACGGCATTCTCGCGTGAAAAAGAATATGTACTTCGCCGGCAACGCATGCCTTTTGGACTAAAGAATGCCGGAGCAACATATCAACGTTTGGTGAACAAAATGTTCGAAGCGAATACATCGGGGTCGACAATTGACGTTTACATTGACGATATTGTGGTAAAGAGCGAACATAAGGAAGACCACATCATCCACCTCACACAAACGTTCGATATACTCAGAAATACAATATGAAGTTAAATCCCAAGAAATGTAGCTTTGGGATTCACTCAGGAAATTCCTGACATATGGTTAGTCAATCGGGGATTGAAGCGAACCCACAAAGATTCAAGCCATGCTCGATATGCAAGCCCCCGTGAATTTGAAAGAGGTCCAAAAGTTAACCGGACGAATAGCCTCCGCGAGTTTCCGTTTATATCACTTAATCGGGACAAATGTAAACCTTTCTTTGATGCATTAAAGAAGGGAAATTTCAAAGGACCGAGCATTGCCAAAATGCATTTGAATCATTGAAGTAGTACCTTGCAGATACTGTGAACCGCCTAAGCCTATCCCAAAAGCGAACAACTCTATCTCAGATCTTGTCGCGTCCTAACATGCAATCGCTATGTTGTGCTCAGACGCGTAAGGGACCACACATTTGCCCGCCTACTATGTTAGCCAAGTGCTAAAGAGGTCGAGCTCCCAGATCCTCCATCGAAAAATTAGATATCGCCAGAATGAGTGTGCCAAAAATTGCGACCATATTTTTTTCGACCACTCGGTTGAGGTATTGACCGCGATTTCCATTGCGCCAAGTCCTCCACCGACCCGATACTTCGGGCAAAGTTGCTCAAATGGGCGGTGGAGTTAGGACACCAAAGATTACGCTCACGCCTCCACGAACAAGAATGGCGGCCAAGCTATGGCCGATTTCATGGTTAAATTGACATATCCACAAATTCCTGAAAAAGTTGTCGATCAACCATGGCACATGTATGTTGATGGTTCATCAACAAGTTCAAGAGCCGGTGCAGGCGTAGTTCTCATCAGCCCAACCAAACAAACATTTACAACAGCCATCCGATTTGATTTCCCAGCTACAAATAATGAAGCTGAATATGAAGCATTGATCGCTGGACTACAGATGGCAATGACAATGGGAATCAAGAGGCTGATGATCTATAGCGATTCACATATAATTGTTTATCAAGTAACAGGCGAGTACGAAGCCCGAGGCGAACAGATGACACAATATCAACAGCTAGCAAAAGAATTGCTCGAGCATTTTGAACAAGTTTTTATCGAACAATTACCACGATTGGATAATTCTTTTGCTGACGCTTTGGCACGCCTAGCAACAGCAGAAGGAGTGACGAACACAACAGACATTGTGGTCGTCACAAACACGCCCATCGGTTCGAATTATGATCGCCCAAATAACAAAGTTTAACAAGAAACTTGATGACTCGAATAATGAGTTACTTACAAAAAAGGGACTTCTCCCCGAAAAATAGGGCACAAGTCGCCGCCTCGAAGTTACTGATCCGCTCGATATACTATTATAGACGAGAATTTGTACAAAAGAAGCTTCTCACTTCCACTTCTGAAGTGTATTACTCCTGAAGAAGGACATGTATTCTGCAACAAATCCATGATGGAGTATCGCGAAATCATACGGGGGCTCGCCCGCACATAAAATAATCGTGCAAGGTTATTATTGGCCAACCTCAAAAAAGATTCGCCGATATGCTCGCTACAGGTGTCATCGATTGTGTACATGCTCCGCTTATTCATAGCCCACCAAGAATTGGTGTCGGTTTATAAATTACTGCCTTTTGCCAAATGGGGATCGATTTGATCGACCCATTTCATCACGCACATCGGGAGTTAGATATCTTTGGTGGCCGTTGATTATTATACTAAATGGGCGGGCGGCCGAGGCCATTGTCAAGATCACCGAACAAAGGATGTGGAACTTTGTTTGAAAAGTATCATCTGTCGATTTGGGCTTCCCCAATCATTGGTCACCGATAACGCAAACAATTCGATGGAAGTGAATTGCATAAAATTGTGCTCATTAAGCATAAAAAGCACTACTCGACTCCATATTATCCCCTACCAAACGGTCAAGTTGAAGCCAGATTAATAAAATTATCAAGCATACCCTCAAGGCAAGACTTGATAATTCCAAATTCGAGGATGGGTCAAGAGTTACTGAAATATTATGGGCTTATCGTATAACTTTCGTAAACGCCAATCATGGAGACCCCGTTTGCTTTAGCATTTGGTCGAAGTCAAGTATACCCGCAGAATCAAGATTCCAAGTCATCGAACAATGACTTTCGGAGAGCATATTAATGACCAAGATGGCTTCATACGAATACTGCACTCTATTGGAAGAAAGCAAGACCGGAGGCCGATTTCAAGAATGCTATGTACAAAAAGAGATCGTAAAAGTTTTACAATTCCAAAGTCCTAACGCCGCAGTTCAATGTGGGCGAAGTTGGTTTTAAAAGGCGATCAATGGGGTACTAAGTGGTGTATTCGGGTCGAGCATGGGAAGGTCCTTTCAGAGTCACAGAACGTTTGCTAAACGGGGCATATGACTTGGAGACCTGAATGGAGTCCCATTGTCTTACTCGTGGAACGCGTCAAATTTGAAAAAATACTATCAATAAAGGCGAGCATAGTATCGGCCGAACAAAGTTAAAACAGCTAAAGCGAGCATATTGTTGGCCGAACACAATGTTCTGTATAGCTGAAACGAATACAAAGGGCTGAACACAATCAGCCATTCAGTTCAAACGAGTAGGACGACCATAAAAGAAGAGTATATCATTTTCGATGCATATCTTCAAGAAAGATGCTGGACAACACTATCGTTAGACAGAAGATACGTGTCAAAACGGGTTGTCAGCGGAAGATACATGTCGGAACGAGTTGAAAAGTGGTGGCAGCCATGCAGGGATAAGTTAATTTTTTGAGCAAGAGCTGTCAAAAAGCCGGACAGATGTCAAAAGGGCAAACAAAAATAAGAGAGCTAGCACCAGCTACCAGTACCAGCACTAGCTTGGGATAGTTCTATAAATAGGGGCATACTGATAGCTGAAAAAAGCAGAGGAAAAAAATGAAGAAGAAAAAAGGAAAAATATCATGATTCTCAAAAGGAAAGTTTCCATAAGATGCCCCCAGACGTAGAAGAAAATTTCCGATTCAAAGAACCATTCAAATTTGAATCAAGCGTCCTGACACGAGTCTTTTACCTCCCAGATGACTATGCGAAAGCACAAAGTTGAAGCTCGTTATGACTCAAGATGCTCTACAGAGTCATGATTGCCACTCCACGTTACTCCATCGCCACGCAAAATAAGTTCATGAGTCCCCTATGCATCCCCAAAATCTCCTCCGGCGAGAGGGATGTCATAGTGTCCGGCCAAAACAAGATGCGGATGCCGATGCTCGTGCATCTACCGAGGGGGATGAATGGTGCGAAATAAAGTTTTGTCAAGACCTATTTTAAAGGAAAGCGTGAATGCTGCGCCATACGCTCAATACGCCAAGATAACCACAACTTGTCCGGAGGGACAAAAGTTTATCTTCTTCCGCCGCCGAGCATGTTACAAAAGAAAGAAGGGTAGACAGGATGATGTGCCCCATCCTTGTCAACATCAATTCTGCGGACAAGGTGAGGCCAGTTCGTGTCTACTCAAGACAAGGTTTAAATTCAAAACCCAAGTCTGATGACAATACGTTGTGTAATAGATAGTCTTCTTCAGATATGAAGGATGTAATAGAATACAAAGTGTTGCAAAAGGAAAAAGAAAGATATATGTACTTTTGTTCGCTAAGATTTTCTAGTTAAGCCTATTTTGAGGTCGCACCTAAGCCGGACGACCCGAACAAAGATGAACGAGCCCAGGTCTATGTTCACCGATTTAACGAGTTCATACTCGATTCCCCGCAAAGAAAGAGCGAAGTAATGGGTACGCAGTCGCATAAGACGACTAGTACTTACAGATACCCGTAGCACAAGCGGGTGACGAGTGCGGGGTCGCAGCTAAATAAGACGGCCCTAGTACGAAGTGATCGCACCTAAATAAGACGATCGCCCACCAAGAAAGGGGGGGTTCATAAAGTAACCTATCTGGTCGCACCTAAATAAGGCGATCAACCGATTGCAACGTCAATAAGACAATCAAAAATGAAAGAAGTCAGGAGCGGGCATAGGCAAACCCAATGTTCGAATTCATTCAAAGAAAAGTGGCAAAAAAAGCGGAAAGCAATAAAAGTTTAACGCAAAGCAACAAAGCAAACATCAAGCAACACAAGTATCAACATTCATCCTCAACAAACAAAGTTAGAGGAAACATTTTGAGATGTAATCCATTCGTCCCAATTGTAAATATGTTCAACAAAAGACAAGAAATCAAAAGTGTTAAAGACGTTGTTCGAACAAAAAAGTGAAGAAGACCAAAAATTACATAACGATGTTCGACAAAAAGAAAAAATAAACATCAAGGAACAAAGTCAAAATTGGGGGTAAACGGAGAGAAACATCGAATGAATTGTGCTCACCTCTCAACACCAACTCTTCGATATGGTCAAGCACCAAATGCTCAAACCGGTGGTGCATTCTCGCTCAGAGGTCCCTTTGCTCGCCCCGCACCTTTTGATCGGTCCTGTGCTCGGTCCCAAGATTTTTTTGCCGCAACCTCAAATATATTCATGTCCGAGCCCTCTTCTCATCCGAATTGATCATTAACTTGATCCTTCGGAAGAATCGGAGAAATCGCACGGATCATTTAAATCGACATTGAAGGTTGCGATCCGAGGGGTTATCAATCGTGTCTTCACGAAAAGTGGATATGAGAGGAGAAATTTGTTCGCCGCTGAGTGTCCGCCAATGGTCGAACATCATCGGCGAAGGCGAAAATATATGAGAAGTTCGACATAAGTCGACATACTCATCATCGCGCGCTTTTGAGTTTTCGAGACCTAAACGAGTATTAGTCTCCTCAAAGAATGATGAAGTTTGTTGGCGAAAGGCGCGCCCTCTCACTTTCCATTTTTTCAACACCACCGAGTTTACGGCTCAACATTCATTTCTTCCCGAGCTCTTCAGATATTGATCACCTCCTCCCGAGATCGAATCGGTGCCTCTCTTGTTTGACGAGCATCTTCTTGAGCCAAAGTAGCATTCTCTGGAATCGGCGGGCATCCTCATGAGCCCGGGATGGGCGCCCGACTTGTCTTAAAATAGTTTGCTCTGAGCCAATCTCGCTTCATCTCGACCTCGCTCAAATCGACCACCTTATCTTCAAAGTTCTAATCAAAGCCAAATAATTGCTTGGAGGTTAGCGGATTGAGCATAAGCTTTCTCAAGAGCGACCATAGATTGGCCCTCAAGCACCAAAGACTCGGCCCCAGACACTGCATTTCCAAGGGGTGGGACCAGTGAGGACTCCTCCGCATCGGAGAGTCCACGCCGAACAGAGTCCGCAAGCTTTCTCAACATGCTCCTAACGCTCGAACTTTAAGAACACTCGGCGCAGCAAAAAGTAATTCTTCAAAGTTGGGCATTAAGGGCGACAACCCGCTCAACCTACAATATATATATTTCACCAAGTGAGTATAGAGATATCGACCGTAAACCAAAGCAAAGAACAGGCGAGCAAAATATACCGCCTTGGCACGAGCCGATCCCATCCCAGAATGATTTATCTTCGAGACGGAGCTCGGGATCTAATGGAGTCCATGATCGGGGTCCACCGAGGTGGAGAAGATGTGCAACTTCCATTTCAACAATCTGCGAAATGGGACCGACAACGAGGCTGCCGCCTGATCGCCGACGATGGGGTCCGAGTCGACCTAACTCCATCGATTACTCATCCGAAGTTTGTTCGTTTGGCCTGTTCGCTCGGCCCTGCCTGCCGATCTCCACCCTTGGTCTTTTTTTCGGTGGTGGAGCTTGTTCGCTAACCCCATGTTCAAATTTAACGGGAGCCCCCTCTGGTTTCGACTTGATTCTCCAGACGAGATGAGGGTCGTTTAGCCCTGCCGCCTCCCTCTACCTATTTGTTTGAAGCTTCTCGCTCGGCTTGAATCAAAGAAGCTCCTCGTGGCCTTTTCTCCGAGCCATCTCGGTGTGTTCGGATGTACTCACAAAGAATGGTCACAAATGGGAAAGTCAGAAATAAAATGATTCAATGAGAACCAAAGGATAACAAAATAACAAAAAGGCACAAGACATACAAAAGAAAAAGACAATCCTTACCAAAAGAGGATTAATAAAGAATAAGATGATGAGGAGGCACGAACAAACCTCCTTTCTTTCTCTAATCGGCAAAGATTCGAGTTATCACAGATCGCTCGAACGAGATTCCAGATCAATTTGCCAAACGTTCTTTGAAATAGCCGCCTTTTGTCTCCTTGTCCGATTCTTGTTAGAATCCCCGAAATAAAAAGTGAGTTAAAATCGGTTCAAATTGAAGAATGAAAGATACAAAATCACTTACTTTACACACCAAGTCATTGGGGATGTCTAAACGAGCATTTGGTTCGCTTCCCGGAGGTCGGGCTTTTCCAAATGCCCCCCCTTAACTAGAATTTTTCATTCCAATCACCAATTTTGTTCGCACATCTTCAATGATTTTGCACTTAGCATTGGCTGCGCATAAACAACCATCCGTGTTCACCCCTGACGACGAGTCAAGTGCACCAATCGAGGAAGTTCAAATTTGCCGAGGATAATATCTTGGTTTCATTTTACCAAACAAGGTCAAGAAACTCATAATCATATGCCATCCATTCGGTTTGAGCTGAGTAATGGTAATGTTCCATTCAACAAGCAAACGGGTGATAGCCTATGAAGAGGAAATCGGAGGCCGAACTTCCATGGTGTCCAAATTCAACGCGACACAACCTTCGAGGTTGATCAGCCCGCTCATCGAGGACCCGGTGCCTTAAAAAAAACATCCTTGGGGTTTTCAGAAAATTTTATCAATTGAGCGAGCATATCTTCATCAATTATGCTCGCTATTTTGCTCGTTGGGTACTCGTTCTCTACCCTATTCCTACGAGGTTGCTCGGGCAAATCGAAACTATAACGAGCATTATAATCGCTATATGTTGGACTATGAGGGACACCAATAGGTATATCAAGTTAAAAGCTTTGCTCACCATCTACTCCTATGTTCGATCCGATTAAATTCCATTACCGCCAAAATTTCCCCCACAACATTGTCATTTCTATCTACATTAACATTATCAACAGACCCTAGACCTAATCAATTTGGGGCGAAGAATCATAATCGAGTCGTCCCGACAAATCATTACGGGCGAAGTCCCTATCCCGACTCGCTAGGGCTTCATTGAATCGGAGAAAAGAATGGCAAATGGTTGCGAAATTGCCAACGAAATCCGAATTGAGACATTTGTCTCCGACGTATTTACATTACTACCGGGATTCTACCGATAGGGAAGGAGAAGAACTATGATGGTCGGATTGAATGGAGGAGTTCGAACAAGAGGCCATAATTACGAATAGAAGAAGAATCGCAAATTTACCTGAATAAATTTTTCACGGAACGATGAGGCCCTCACCGGAAACTTTCGAACGCAGAGACAATTAAAAAACAGAGGAGAAAAGAGAGAAAGGGGTTAAAGCGGAGAAGTATGATTTATATAAACATCAGATACAAATTAAAAATACAACATGAAATACGGGCGATACCAAATATGGCCCAATCGAGTTTAACAAAATGCCCCGTGAATAATACGGGTTACCCCGGGGGTATTGTTGTGTTCGATATAATAAATCAGATTAATCGAACATCAAAGAGCGACACGTGTAATATTCGAACAAAATAATCATGGCTGGTGGATAAGTTACTTTTTGTTCGCCAACCGATCAGAATTGCTCGACCAGCCTACCGAACAAACGTATCCGCTACTCAGGTCAGGAAAGAAGGAATTAGATAAGCTAAACCGAGAAGGCCATAAGCAAAACTGAGGATTCAGGCGGCCAAAATACTCAGAAATCCTGAAGGGTCAGAGTGCTCGACACTCAAATATCCCGAAGACCCCAAATATCCTGAGGGCTCAGTGTGCTCGAAGAGGCGAACAAAACATCCAACCGAACAAGAGATTTATTTGGACGATCAAAAGAGCATCCTACAGACAAAGCTAGTACGAAGATCAATCTAGAAGACGAAGCTGGAAACATGGCAACACCACCGGGGTTCTTGCATGATCTAAAGATTCCAGCTCATGCTATACCAATCCAGCTCATGCTTACCGGAGTGCTATAAAAGGGAAGAAAAAAGAAGAAGAGAGGGTTCAGAAAAATAGCCTACAAAAATCCCCAGAGAGGAGAGGAACTAAAAAATTCGAGTGATCGTCCACATATACAAAAACCCTAGCACTCATTTTGCTAACAGAAAAAATTATCTTTATCTGCATCGATTCATCTTCATAAGATGTATCAAGAACTGTACGTGTGAAGCTCGTAATACAATATCCTGGCTTGGTATGCCCCCAGAGTAGTCATTTCTTGACGAACTGGGTCAACAAATTCATCTTATTTACCGTTTATTTTACACGTATATGTTTTGTTTGCGAGTTGTTACCAAATTAGCCACATAATATTCATCAACTAAAATGACTCGCAATAATTGGCGCTAGAGGAAGGGGATATAAAAAAACCAACCCATACACGAACCCCTAGTTAGCCGAGGCAGAAAAAAGAAATAGAATGCCTCAATCTAGGAACACACAAACGGAGAGGTCGGAACAAAGCCGACCACATGACCGTAAAGAGACCCAGCGTCAACCTCATAAAGATCAGGCAGTGGAGACTATCAATCTTGAGGATATAGCCAATGATCCGGCGGCCACCGCAAAAGCCATCACTTTCTTGTTGCGAGCACAGAAAGAGAGGGCCGAAAAAGAATTGGCAAAGTTCTTGTTCCCACATTGGTTTTTCCTCAAAAATTTCGACCACCACCCATCTATAAATAGGGGATGATTCTTTCATTCTCAAGTACAATTCCATGTGCTGGAAAAATTATTAAATCCACAAAAGTGGTGCAACAAAGTTTATTTTTCCTTTTGTTAATTGTTCGCGAGAATCCTTCCACCGGATTGTCGAGCAAGGACTAGGGAATACTTGAGAAGGCCTTTTGGTGTGTTTTCATCGACGAGTCCATTGCCATTCCAAGAGGTAAGTTCACGTAAACTAGTAGTAATTCCGCATGCGTAGGATTTACATGAACTGTTTATATGCATGATTTGTTGTTGAATTATTATTTGAATTAATATAGAATTAATTCATGCTAGTAATAATTGTTAGAATTAAATTTGTATTTAAATATTCATCCCGAATAGATCCAGGAAATTCATTCCCCAACAATTGGTATCAGAGCCTCGGTTTCGGGCTCTGATCTTTAAATTGTAATTTAATTCGCTTTCATTAAATTTGAAATTGGATAGTAGAATTGCTAGATCTTTTTCGCAGGTATCCAATTGTCATGAAATTTAATGTGTTTATTTATGCATGCATATAAATTGTTGTTTTTAATTCAATTCGTTCGAATTCGTTTTGCCTCGTGAGAAAATCCACTAGTAGATTAGAATTTGTTTGATTTGATCAATGTAATAGACTAGTCTAGATCTAGGTTTATTTATTTTTGTAAAATAAATTGTAACCGGATCGGAAATGGAGGCGGAGACGAAGAATTAAAAGACGGGATTCGAACCCAAGCGAGGTATAGCGTCGTCGTCAAAATGTGCCAAGGAGGCAGACGCTGATCGACGCCGATGCGAGCATAAAGGCGAGCGGCATGGGCGAGGCCGTTTCGCCGATCGCTGCTGATCGATCGGATCTTGCGCAGCGATCGAGGTTTGGACAAGGTGGAACGGGCTGATCAGCCGGGCGGACACGGCGTAGGCGCATCGCCTTGATTGGCATGGGACGCGACGAAATGATCAAGGTGCAAATAACCGGGTTAAGCGACCGACGACCGATCAGCCATTGCCGTGATCGGGCGGATTCGGCGGCGACGGCACTTTTGGCGTTTAAGACGCGCAAGACGGATGCCACTCGACACGGCCGGGAGTGCTAGCGGGCACTCGACCATGAAATGGTCGATGACGGGGCTTGACAAGGCGTTTTTTTAAGACGGTCAAGTGGGAGCTTTTCTAGATGAACGATGAAGGCTATGAAGACGATTTCTCAAGATCAAGACATGACAAAAATTAACCATGACAATTGGATATATTTGCCCAATATGTTTAATTTTTCTTTGTTTTGATGTTATTCATTATTTTATGCTTATTTAAATTGTGTTTAAATTTGCAATGCATGAGAAAATGTTTTGAAAAATCTCACTTTCGAAAATTACTAAGTATGCTTAAACAATTAATTGACAATTTTATGAATAATAAAATTGAATTAATTTCGACCTCCATGATTTATTTATTTGTGAATTCTTTTGGAGAAATTCCCCCACGGACTGGTCAAAAGATAGCTTTCACATGAATAAATTCCAAATGGATGATTGTGGATTATTACTAGTGGCGTGATGACCTCCCCGAGGCTCGCTCAAAGCGAAATAATAATTACAGATTTAATCATGGTTATTACTTAGGTATAAAATTGATATGCATATACTTCCTCAAGTCCCCCTAATTTTATATTGGTCAAGTAGAGCCAACTATTAATCTAGTTATTAAAGGTTTGTAACTCGTTTTGTTCAGAATTTGCTTGAATGTGTTTAAATAATGACCCACCCCACGTGACTTATTTAAACTGTTTTGAGATGTTAGGCGACGATGTTCATATTTTTTTGAGATTTTAATATGAAACATGTGATCGAACCTTGTGATATACTTGTGCTTATGCATATAGTTATTTATTTCAGTTCAACATGTCGTAACCTTTTAATCCACTGTTAATATACTTAAAGTCAATACAATATGTATGGAAACTATATTGATTGGAAACGAAAAAAATTAAAATTGTCCTAACTGCACAAAAGCACAAATGGATTCTTGACACACCAAAATCAGATGAGCCAACTGATGGGTCAAAAATGCGGGACCTGGCGGATCACCTTGCGAGAGATGTCGTCGGCGAAAATGGTGGAGGACAAACCCAGAAGGATTACGCCCTCGTAATGATGACCCATCTAAACAAACTTGAGGTTCTCGAGTCGCAGATTATAATCTGAGACTCGATGAATTTGGTACTTCACTCTCCCCCAAAAGTTTAAAGGCATTTTTGGCCTCGCTTAGTCGATTTGTTGCAAGTTTTGGTCTCGGCAGAGATGTTGATGGGGCACCAAACTCAAGCTTTAACGACAGTGGTAAGTCTTCATTTTCTAGGCCAGGAAGGCAAGAAAAAGAAGAGGACCAAAAGCCATAAGCAATAAAACTTCATCTGTTGCCAAGGGCAATGGTAAGATGAGAATGCTTGTGGTGTCAAGGAAAATCCAAAGAGGAAGTGCTTAAGTGCGGTGAAAGAGGACAATGGAGGTTTGCTGTTCCAATCCCAAAAGGGACGGAAAGAAAGGTAATTCTCATGCACTAGTTGTTGAAACTTGTCTAGCGGTGTATACTTCTCATTAAGTGGGTGGTTGATCTGAGATCCACTAATCATGTTTGCTTCACGGTTCAAACCGATCCCACAACTTAGTGGGAGTGAGATCCTCATCACCTTTGGGCGATGTTACGAAAGTAAATTGTTATTGCAATGCTACGTAAGTGGCGATATTGCAATGCTTCGTTAGTAATGAAATTATTGCAATGCTACGTAAGTAGCGACATTCAAATCTTTACATGAGTAGTGGTTAAAGCAGTGGGAGAAGTGCACCTGTCTTTTAAAGATAAAGTTTTTTTTGAGATTATCTTTATGTTCCCAGTTTTAGAAAGAATTCACTTTCAGTTTCTAAAATTCTATTAACGGATACTTAGTTTCTTCTAATAAGAATGACATCTTTTCTTCAAATGATGAGTGTATCTGTTATGGGACATTGGTCAAGTAATCTATATACAATTAACTGTGCACACCACTCACGAAATGCATCCTATAACACATCAACTGTTTCCGGTAAAAGAAAAACATTCATCAGACGTGAATGAAACACTTCGATGGCATCTAAGATTGGGACATATTAATCCAAAGAGGATCCAAAGGTTGGTGAAAGACGGTTCACTAGAGTTTCTCCAAGTTGAACCAATTCCAACCTGCGAATCATGTTTGGAGGGTAAAATGACCAAGAGGGCATTCGGAGCCAAGGGGAATAGAGCCAAAGAAGTGTTAGAAATCATTCACACAGACGTATGTGTTCCAATGTCAACCAAAGCAAGAGGAGGTTACGAGTATTTCGTCACTTTTATTGATGACTACTCGAGGTACAGTTATATTTTCCTTATGAAGCATAAATCTGAGACCTTTGAGAAATTCAAAGAATTTAAGGCTCAAGCGAGAGAATCATAGGGAAAAAAGCGTATCAAGTCTCTACGATCCGATCGTGGAGACGAAAGCACTTTCAAATATGAGTTTTTGAACTATTTGTCAGATGAAGGGATTACATCCCAGCTAGCTGCACCCAGAACCCCTCAACGAAACGGGGTTGCAGAGCGAAGAAGCAAAACTCTTTTGGAAATGGTTAGATCAATGATGAGTTATGCGGATCTTCCCAAGTCGTTCTGGGGTCATGCCTGTTGGGGAATGAGTTGCACAGATCTATTCGGGGTGAATATTTAAATACAAATTTAATTCATTAATTATTACTAGCATGAATTAATCCTATATTAATTCAAATAATAATTGCAACAACATATCATGCATATAAAAAGCCACGTAAAACCTCACGATGCGGAATCTATGGGTTTTACGTGACGCATTCCTCCTGGATGGCGGTGGCTTTGGTCGGACGAACTAACCAAAAGGACTTCCCAAGTATTCCCTTAGCCCTTGCTCGACAATCCGGTGGAAGGATACTCGCGAACAATTAACAAAAGGAAAAAAATAAACTTTGTTGCACCACTTATGTGGATTTGCTAATATTTCCAGCACATGGAATTGTACTTGGGAATGAACTAATCATCCCCTATTTATAGGAGGGAGGGTGGTCGAAATTTTAGTGATTTTTCAATGTGGGAAAAGACTTTTCTTGGTCACCAAGAAATCTTGAATATATCCCTTATATTCTTTTTCCCATAATTAAAATATTCCACAAAAATCCCACCTCCTCAATATATGGATGATTTTCAAAAATTAAGTGTTACAAGAATCCAAGATTTGGATCTTCTTGAATTTATGAGATATTCTTGTATTTCAAGAAATACATATCTTCCATAATTTCTTTTCAAGAAAATCAAGAAAATCTTTCTTGCCCACTACATTTTCAAAATTTCGAAATTTACTATATAGATAACCAAGTGGGAGATTTCTTGAATTTAATGAGATAATCTTGTATTCCAAGAATACATATCTTCATTCCATAACAAAATTCAAAAAGAAAATCTTTTCTCCTCTTTTATCCATAATTTTAAAAAATTTAGAGGAAATATAAGCAACAATATTTATTTTATTTTAATCACCTTTTCAGGTTATTGGACTATATGCCCGCTACTCGGGGCCTTTAGGAGAATTAAGATTAGACCTTCTAATGGATCTTGAATATCTAATATTGAGCCACAATATAATTCAAGCCCATAAATATTAATTAATCACACTACATAATTAGTATTGCACTATCCATCTTAACCCATATTACGAATCCAATATGGCTCTTGGGTCATTATTTCCCGTGTTTAAGATTATCTAGCCCATTAATTAATTCAAGCCAACAAATAGCTTTCCGTTAATTAATATCTTTTGTCCTGGTCGAGGAACCGCTCAACATTATTATCCATACCGAAACTAATTCCACTTGCAAGATTTGGTATGATAAAACTTATGAACCTCCCAAGGGCAAATCAAAACAAAAGCAATTTTGCACACGATTCTTCGTGATAAATCTTAGCAATCACATGTGACCAATAATATTGCCCAAGATAAAAAGTATTGAATCTCTCCGATTCATTACCCATGATAAGTCAAAGCAATAGTTACCAATCCCACGTGATCCTATTTAAGGGGCGAAGGTTAAGAAACAACAAACGGCGAGGTCTAATTCTTCCTTGTTCGGTTCAAAGAATTTATCCTCCTCAGAGGTCCTATTCACTCATCACCATGCACTAGTGTAATCTCTTGGTCAAGACAAACCAATCTGAGCCTTTACACCTCAACCTTTTCGCGATGGTTGTTCATTTCCATCTAGGTCGTGAATGACGTACTTTTTTTTAGTTACAAGGACCGTTAATTTAATCTTCGTGATCCGGTATCACTAAATTAACTATAGTGTAACACGTCTTTAATTATTGAAACGATTATGAAGTAAATATATATAACATTCAATCATATTTAAAAGCATCGATGATAAACAATTTATTTCAATAAATAAGTCGAAAATTCGGTTTATTTATACAAAGTAAAAGCATACTTTTCAAAGATAATCCCAACAATGCCTTGGAAACGAGCTTATATTCTTAAATTGGTGCCATCCAAATCGGGTTCCCAAAACTCCCAAAGAATTGTGGACCCATGAAGCCTAGTTTGAGACACATGAGAATTTGGGGGTGTCCTACCACGTGTTGGACAAGGAAGTCGGAAAATTGGATCCTCGATCGAATTTAAAATTTGTTATAGGATACCCCGAGGGAAAAAAATGGTGTATGTTCTATGGTCCCGAAGATCAAAATGTGGTAATAAGCACACACTTTAGATTTTTGGAAGAAGACTATATGAAAGAAAGAAGACTCAGAAGTGAGATTACCTTAAATGAGCTAAGGGGGCTAACCTCGTTGCCAACTGTACAAGATGACATACCAAACGACACACTTACACAACCGTAACCTCGTCAGAGTGGGAGGGTTGTGAAAAAACGAAGAGATTCATGGGGATATGAGAGTCCTCGGACTTGATCCCCGGTCAAGACGAATCAGACCCATGGACATATGATGAGGCAATCCAAGAAAAGGATGCGGTTTCTTGGCAAAAGGCAATGAAAGCAGAAATGGGGTCTATGGATCATAACAGAGTGTGGGAGCTAGTCGAACCACTTAATGGGGTCAAACCTATTAGTTGCAAGTGGGTATACAAGAGAAATGGGGGATCGGACGAGAAGGTGGAAACCTTCAAGGCAAGGCTTGTGGCGAAAGGTTATACTCAGAAAGAAGGGATCGACTATGAGGAAACCTTTTCACCTGTAGCAATGCTCAAGTCCATCCGGATTCTCTTGTCGATTGTCACAAGATCTCGATTTTGAAATCTGGCAAATGGATGTCAAGACAAACTTTCTTAACGGAGTCTTGATGAGGAAATCTATATGCAACAACCCCAAGGCTTCATTAAAAAGGGCCAAGAACACCTAGTTTGTAAGCTCATGAAGTCCATTTACGGACTCAAACAGGCATCCAGAGCTTAGAACCAATGTTTTGATCATGTTATAAAGTCTTATGGGTTTGATCAAAATGAGTTCGAAAGTTGTGTGTACAAAAAGTGTGTCGGAACTGCATTGGTATTCTTAGTACTATCGTAGATGACATTCGCTCATCGGGAATGATGTAAAGGTGTTATCGACGTAAGGGCATGGCTTTCAAAAAACAGTTTGATATGAAGGACTTAGGGGAAGCGGGCACATCCTTGGGATCAAGATCACTTTCGAGATCGCAAGAAAATGATGATAGGCTTATCGCAAGCCATACATAGACACCGCTTGAAACGATTTAAGATGCAGATTCCAAGAAAGGCTTCGTACCTTTTCGGACATGGAATCCATCTATCAAGGAAATGTGCCCTAAGACACAAAGGGAGATAGATGACATGAAAGACATTCCTTATGCTTGACTTCCGGAAGCCTTATGTATGCAATGTCAAGACGAGACCAGATATCCGCTTTGCCGTTGGCATGGTGGCAAGATATCAAAAGTAACCCGGAAAAAAAGAACATTGGACGGCCGGTTAAAAAAACATTATGAAGTATCTGAAAAGAACTCGAGATAGAATGTTGGTTTATCAGTCAGATAATCTAATCCCCATAGGCTATACGGACTCGGATTTCCAATCAGGTATAGATTCCAGAAACTATCTGCCTCAGTTAGTGTGCTTTCATTTGGGAAGTGTAGCCATGAAATGGACGAGTGTGAAGCGAAATGCATTCTTGACTCAACCATGGAAGCCGGGGGTAAGTAGCTGCTTGTGAAGTGAAGAAAAACGGTTTGGCTCTAGACCTTCTTAGTGGACTTGGATGAAGTTCGAATTTGTCTAGCAATATTTGCTAGGGGGAGTTGCAAATTCAAGGGAACCAAGAGTCCACGAGTCAAACAAGCACACTGAAGGAAAAGAATCTTAGACGAGAAATCGTTAAGAGAGGAGATGAAAAGGTGGCTAAAGATCGCATTGGAAGATAACCTAGTGTATACTTTCACAAAGTGTCTGCCTCTGGAAACATTCAAAGAGACATGTGGGAGGAATGGTTGTCAAGTCATGTGCTAATCTGCTTTGAGTGTAAGTGGGAGACATTATTAGGTTCGTGTAGGTGACATTATATGTCACGGATCTACACGAGACATGTTGTAGTATACTTAAAAGCAGACTTTGAGTATAAGTGGGAGATTGTTGGGATTATACTGGAAAGTATGCTTTTACTTTGTATAATCAAACTGAATTTCGGACTTATTTACTGAATTAAATTGTTTATCACTGATGCTGTAAATATTATCGAATGTTACATATATTTACTGCATAAATGTTCAATAAATAGTACGTGTTACATTGTAGTTAATTTAGTGATACCAGATCACAGAAGATTAAATTAATAGTCCCTTGTAACCAAATGTACACCATTCACGACCTAGATGGAAATGAACAATCCATCGTGAAAGGTTGAAGTGTAACGCTCAGATTGGCTTGTCTTAACCAAGAGATTACACTAGTGCATGTCTAGTGCACTGAAGAGGACCTACAGGAGGACAAATTCTTCAGGACTGAACTAGGAAGAATTAGACCTCAGTGGTTCGTTATTTCTTAATCTTCGTCCCTTAAATAGGATCGCGTGTGGTTAGTAAGTATTGCTTTGACTTATTACGGGTAGAGAATCAATGAGATTCAATACTTTATATCTTGGGCAATATTATTGGTCACATGTGTTGCTAAGATTTAATACGGAGAATCGTGTGCAAGTACGCTTGTTCGATTTTTCCCCTTGGGAGGTTCATAAGTTTTATCATACCAAATCTTGCAAGTGGAACTAGTTTCTGGTATGAGTAATAATGTTGAACCGTTCCTTTACCAAGGATAAAAAGATATTAATTAATGAAAAGCTATTTCAGTGGCTTGAATTAATTAATGGGCTAGATAATCTTAAACACGGGAAATAATAACTGGGAGCCATATTGACTATAATATGGGTTAAGATGGATAGTGCAATATTAATTATGTAGTGGGATTAATTAATATTTATGGGCTTGAATAATATTGTGGCTCAATATTGATAATTCAAGATCCATTGGAAGGTCCGATCTTAATTCTCCTAAAGGCTCCCCAAGTAGCCCAACATAAAGTCCAATAACTGGAAAAGGTGTTTAAAAATAAAATAAATATTTGTTGCTAATTTCCTCATATTTTTCGAAAATTATGAATAAAAGGGGAGAAAGATTTTCTTTGAATTTTGTTATGGAATGAAGATATGTATTCTTGAAATACAAGATTTTCTCATTAAATTCAAGAAATCTCCCACTTGGTTATTCATATGTGAATTTCGAATTTTTTGAAATATAAGAGAAAAAAAGATTTTCTTGATTTTCTTGAAAAGATATTATGGAAGATATGTATTTCTTGAAATACAAGAATATCTCATAAATTCAAGAAGATTCAAATCTTGGAATCTTGTCTCTTGGATTTTTCGAAAATTTGGCCATAACAAGATGAGGTGGGATTTTTGTGGAATATTTTGGGAAAAAGAATATAGGAGATATATTCAAGATTTCTTGGAGATCAAGAAAAGATTTTCCCACATTGGTTTTTCCTCAAAAAT
Organism: Stenogyne calaminthoides; assembly: GCA_037126765.1. Taxonomy (NCBI): domain Eukaryota; kingdom Viridiplantae; phylum Streptophyta; class Magnoliopsida; order Lamiales; family Lamiaceae; genus Stenogyne; species Stenogyne calaminthoides. The sequence continues at coordinate 4,941,831 of JBBCBC010000015.1, forward strand.
TTCGACCACCACCCATATATAAATAGGGGATGATTCCTTCATTCCCAAGTACAATTCCATGTGCTAGAAAAATTAGTAAATTCACAAAAGTGGTGCAACAAAGTTTATTTTTCCTTTTGTTAATTTTTCGCGAGAATCCTTCCACCGGATTGTCGAGCAAGGACTAGGGAATACTTGGGAAGACCTTTTGGTGTGTTTTCATCGACGAGTCCATTGCCATTCCAAGAGGTAAGTTCACGTAAACTCGTAGTAATTTGCATGCGTAGGATTTACGTGAACTGTTTATATGCATGATTTGTTGTTGAATTATTATTTGAATTAATATAGGATTAATTCATGCTAATAATAATTGTTAGAATTAAATTTGTATTTAAATATTCATCCCGAATAGATCCAGGAAATTCGTTGCCCAACACAAAGTTAACGACAAGGGTAGCGGGGGTGGCAACGGCTTCGGAGTCTGTGAGGTATGTCTCATGGTCGATCATTTTATCGTAGAGTTCTTCGAAGGAAACAGGGGTTTCTCTAGTACGGAGGGCATCAATAACTTCTTTGTAAGCGGGGCCTAAACCACGGGTGCAATAAATTAACAAATCTTCATCACCAGAGGGAGCACCGAGAGTAGCAAGTTCATCATCAATAGTTTTTATTTTCAATAGGAATTTAGAGACGGGCAACGTGCCACGAGAAAGAGAGGACAACTTATCTTTGAGATGTATGATGTGAGATTGAGAGCGCTTGGAGAAAACACGTTCAAGGCGAGACCAAGCATCATGAGCCAAGATGGATGTTCCAAATAGATGGATAATCGGTTCAATGAGAGAGGCAATGATGGCGTGGAGGATTAATTGATCCTGGCGACGCTAGTGACGAAAGGACGGATTTTCAGATATGACATTTTCAGTAAGTGTTGGGATATTTTAGTTTTGATTAATTATGCCAAAACATTATCAACTTGTGTTATTGAAGCTAATTTACAGATAACAAGTTGAGGGGGAACGGGAGAACAAAATGAGGGGGAACTTCGAAATCGGGACGATGATCGAGTCGACGCGGGCTGAAGACCCGAGAAGATGAATAAGATGAGTTCCTGAGTTAATCATGAGCCGAAATCGTAGAGAAGAAACTAAACGGTGATCGAAGATCGATGACAGATGACTTGATCGATGATGACGATCGGACCTGATCGATGATCGGAAAGACCATCGAATTTAACCGATCTTATCGGAGTGCATATGCGAGACGTAAAGAAAACGACCCGAAGATCGAGAGGGTCCTCGCAGGGAGCAGATGCGGGGGTAGACCGACGAGATCGACGCGTGTCGGATCGAGCATGAAGATGAGCATGATCAAAAATCAGGCGTGATTGAGATCGGAGCAAAAACCGATATGCTAACCTAATATGCTAACCTCGATGTACTAATCGACGAGATAAACCGATATGTCGACTGAGCGATATAATCGATCGATTATGTGAACTGACGATCAAAGTAGAAGAAATCAGATATCGAAAACCAAATCGCATACCGATCGTAAGAGAAGTCATCAAGTCATATTCACGAGAATCGAACGCAGCCGATGATCGACTGAAAGCTTAGTGACTCGAGGGCCGATTGTCGAAGTCAAGAATCGAACTCGGTCGGCTCGAGCGACAAGATAATTCGGGAATAAGGTCCGGCCAAGAAGTCTCTAATCAAGAACCTCAAGACTCGTAAGATCCTCAAGATTATATCCGCGATTCAAATTTCGACGTGACCAACAGAGGAGGAAGACAACCAAATGAAAGTCGCGAAGAAGCTACATAATAGTATGGATTTGAATGTGACTCATCCAACGGTAACATTCAAATCCACACTATAAATATCTGAGTTATTCCTTCATAATTGATTGTGGAAGTGTGAGGAAGAGTGTGAAAACACCATTGAAGCTCAGAGCCAAATCATCTAGCATTCCCACCATATAGAACCGCGAGCAAGAAATACACACATATATCCAAAAGTGTTCTACCTAGATCTAAGCACAAATGCCATATCCTAGCTTAGAGAGAGATTTTCCCATCCTTAGCATTGAGGCTAAAACAAATGTAAGGAAAATCTCAACCTAGTTGGAAACCAAACAATCTTATACCCAAACTCAAGAGCCGGTTAAGTTTGTAGGTGAGTGTGAACTTCGGAAACATCTAGCAATCCCGAAAGGGAGGGTAGGCAATCCCGTGAGGGTGATAAGTCCCGTTTGAGTGTGAACTCGGTAAACATCTATCGGCAATCCCGTGAGGGTGATAAGTCCCGTTGGTTAAGTTGGTTTAGTTGGTGCCCCATGAAGGGAAGAGTGGATGTAGGACGAGTTGTCCGAACCACTATAAAATTGTGTGTTCTTTACTGCTTTATGTTATTACTTGTCATATGCATTCGTTTATAAGCATAACACACATCGTTCTTAAAAAAAAAAAAAAAATTGAAATCACTCTTGCCCTCACCTGTTTTTATATATTTTTAATCAAACGTTTTTGCTTCCGACGTGCAAATGGGTTTTCAAAAGCAGGACCATCGATAAGGGTGGTTTCGAGGGAATCTTGTCGTCTTATCTAGATAATCCATGAGATCCTGACCGAAGAACATAGATGTAAACTGATTGGTCGGGGTGAGACGGAGGGGTAGTTGGGTGAGAACTTTTAGTTAGACGAGTGGAGGAAGGGGCGGTAAGCCGGTTGTGGCGTCGCCTTGGGTAGTGGCTGGTTGACAAATTGTCATTGGCCATTGGAGGAGAGGCGGACGAGAGTTTGAGGGAGAAAGGGGCGAGTGTTTAGGTTTGCAGGATCTTTTAGGATGATACCATGTAGAAAAGATATATTGAATGCACAATTTTATTCATTCAGTGGTACATGTATATATACAACCCAGAGACATATCTTTACATAATCTACCCCTAATCTTCTTAGCATATAAAAGGAAATAATATCGTAACAAATCATACAATTAAAGACAAAAAACCTACATAATAAATTAAAGAATATTCTCAAAATCTTGACTTCAATAAGCGTGGATTTTCAGAATCTTTTATCTCAATCTTCCATTTTGTTTCCATATATAGTATCAACATATCTAATACATCCTAGTTAACATTTTCTAAAAGATATCTTAACTGAACATTTTTAACTAAAAGCTAATTATAACTTAGTTTCATGCAACTAGCTAGTTACACTATGCTTGCAGTACATATCATATGTGACAGCAACAACTAATTTATCTTAACCTAGCTTTTCTGAAAACCAACTTAAATCAACTAATTTAGAATTTCAGTTAATTTGCTCGAATTCTATACATAACAAACAATCATGTCAAAAACCATTGTTTTGATCTCGAATTTAATCTAATTTTACCTAAAATTAAATAACAAAAAACTCATTCAGTAGTTTGATAAGTTCAACAGAACTTGCACACTATATTCAACTTAAGTACAATTTTCAGACAATGGTCGAACAACATGAACAAGCAAAAGTTATATGTAAAATCCAACCCATATTCCTTCGCCAGTCTGCAGATCATATATATTCTGGTTATCCATATGCTGAGGGAAATTAATTAAAGAATTGGAATAATTCATTAGAAAATAAAAATAAAATCAAGATGTCAGAAACCCTAATTGTTTTTTGAAATCTATGTAAATAAGTTGAAGACTAGTTGATAAAAATTGAAATTGTTAACAGGAGCAGAATTGAATTGTTGAAGCATTAATGGAACCGAACCAAACTCCTCATCATCATCCTGCACCATCTCCTTCTCTCCCGCCCTCTTCGAAACATCACCAACACTACAAAAAATATTTGATTTAAAGAGGGTTTTTAAAGAGGGAAGAAAATCATTATTAATTAAAGAGGGTTTTAAAGAGGGATGCTATTTACGAGTACAACATGAGGGATTTGAAGAGGGTGAATTTAAAGAGGGTTTAAAACCCTCTTTAAATCTGACACAATATTTAAAGAGGGTAGAAAATCCTCTCCAAATTCAAAATGCTTTCGTGAAAATCACCGGTCAAAAGCGCTCTGGTCGCGCTCTGCCGAGGAGGAAATCGAGGGTTTTTTCCCTCTTTAAAACCCTCTCCAATTTCGAGAGGTTTTCGGCCCCCTTTAAAACCCTCTCCAACCCTCCTATAAATTATCCCCTCCTGCTGCAGTCATCAGTTTTCGGAAATTTCCCTCACTGCAGTCCACCGTTTTCCGATTAAGGTAAGTTTTTTGTTTTATTAATTGTAATTAGTTGGCCTATAGTATAGTATTACTTGTTTTATTGATATTAGTTGTGTTTATTATGTAGTATTAGTTGATTAATTGTTTAATCATATATTGTGTAGTTGATTAATCATGTAGTATTAGTTGATTAATTATTTTATTGTGTAGTATTAGTTGATTAATTGTGTAGTATTACTTATTTTATTGTGTATTATTAGTTGATTAATTATTTTATTATGTAGTATTAGTTGATTAATTAATACTTTAATTATAAATATTAGTTGTTTTGTTTAATTAGTATTATTTAGGTTAATTTAGTATTAGCTTAATTTAACTTATTTAGTGTAGTTGTGATGTAAAGAATATATTAATTAATTACTTTGGAGTGGAGGGATCGATGTTGATGAATATTTGTTGGTTATTGCTTGTTGTAGAACATGTGCGTTCCGACTTGATTAATTTCAATTGATTAAGTCGGAAATGGATGCACGTAGGATATTGATTAATTGGGAAATACAATAAAATAAAATGAAACTCTGCCAAAATTTTTAGAAAATATTAATTATTAAGTAGGCTTTTGAATATAATTAATTAATTCGTAAATGTGAAACAGATTGATATGGATTATTCTGGCCGTTTACGTTGAATGTATGGTCCAAGATCGATTAATGGCATGATATCATCCGAATTTTACAATGGACTCGAATCATTTATAGATTTCGCCACTAGTAATCCGAATTGGATGAACCAGAGAAAGATTAGGTGTCCCTGCAACAAATTTAGATTTCGGAACAACATGTTTCATTCACTTGATGACGTGAAAGCTCATTTGTATATAAATGGATTCATGCCCAGTTATTACAATTGAGTTTTTCACGGTGAGGAAATTTGGGGTCAATACAATGATCAACCATCTACGTTGACTTCACATGGGCCGGTTGATGAGACATCTGGATCTAGCTCGTACCACGACATGATCAGGTTCTTAACTTCTGGTCCACACTTGAATGCAGATGATGATATTGAGGAACCTCCGAATGAGCATGCTGCACATTTTTTTAACATGCTTCGTGAAGCGAATCAGGATATAATGCCTGGTTGCGAATCACACTCACAGTTGTCATACAATGCCCTATTGTTGAACATTAAAACTGAAAACAGACTGTCTGAAAGGGGCTATAATCAAATGGTTCAGGCGATTCGTGAACTTTGTCCGAATAGTCAGGTGCCAAAGAAATTTTCTAATAGTAAACAACTGATGAGTGAGATGGGTCTTCCAGTGGAGAGGATCCATTGTTGTGCACATAACTGCATGTTATATTGGGGTACAGACGGCGAACTGGAAAATTGTAAGTTTTGCAGTCGACCACGGTTCAAACCTGCAAGACGTGACGTGAATGGTCGACTGAAAAAGAACCGTCCTTTTAATGAGATGTTCTATTTTCCTATCATTCCTCGACTGAAAAGATTGTATCAGTCAAATGCTACTCCGAAGGATATGACATGGCATGCACGTTGCTCTAATGACCACTCTGGTGTTATGCGTCACCCTGCAGACTCGCAGGCTTGAAAACACTTGGACCAGTCGCATCCTGAATTTGCTTCAGAAATTCGAAACGTGAGGTTGGACTTGAGCACTGATGGTTTTCAACTGTTTGGGGCGCACAGGAAACAATATTCATCATGGCCAGTGATAGTGACACCGTACAATCAACCCCCATGGTTGTGCATGAATGATCAATTCATGTTTCTTACGATTCTGGTGCCTGGTCCAACAAATCCAAAGGATAAATTGGATGTATTTTTGCAACCACTGATCCATGATTTGCAATTTTTATGGGAACATGGAGTGGTAACGTATGATGTTGCTACAAAGCAGAATTTTTCGATGCGAGCTGCACTAATCTAGACCATCAGTGACTTTCCAGCCTACTCAATATTGTCTGGATGGAGTACAGCTGGAAGGCTTGCTTGTCCACACTATGCAGATTACACTGAGGCTTTCAGTCTGAGGCTCAGTTGTAAGCAGTCGTGGTTTGACAACCATCGTAACTTCTTAGATAGTCGCCATCCATACTTATAGGAACAAGACTGCATTAAGAAATAATGTAATAGTTGATGATGATCCACTTCCGATCCTTACAGGTGATCAGATCCTCCAGCAAATCGATTGGATTGGGTGCTGATGCTCACAACAAGAGTTTACAATGTGGTTGAAAGAAGAAAAGTGTTTTATGGGATTTGCCATATTGGAGCTCCCTGTTGATCAGACACAATTTGGATGCGATGCACATCGAAAAAAATGTGTTTGATAATCTGTTCTACACTGTGATGAATGTCGAAGGGAAATCAAAGTACACCCCTAAATCTAGGGATGAACTTAATGAATACTGTCGTCGACCATCGCTGCAGAAATGTCCACGTATAGGAAAGTACCCCAAAGCTTCTTATGCCCTTGATAAAAAGCACAAAGATATGGTTTGCAAATGGGTAGATGAGTTGAAATTTCCCGATAACTATGTGTCCAACTTGTCTCGATGCGTAGACTGGAAAAAATTGAAGATGTTTGGGATGAAGAGTCATGATTGTCACGTGTTTATGCAGAGACTACTCCCAATTGCTTTCCGTGAGATTCTGCTGTCTAAGGTTTGACAAGCTATCACTGAAATCAGCTTGTTCTTCAGGGAGTTAACATCGAAGACCATTACTGTAGAAAACATGACTCGGTTGGACAATGAGATCCCAGTGATCTTGTGCAAGTTGGAACGGATATTTCCACCCAGCTTCTTTAATTCGATGGAGCATCTACCTGTCCATCTTACATATGACACAAAAATTGCTGGTCCAGTACAATATAGATGGATGTATCCATTTGAGAGGTAATATTTTAACTCATTTAACTATTTAATTAGACAATGCCACTCACTCATTCAATCGAATTAGGTGTCTTCACAACTTAAAGTTAAGTGTGGGCAATAAAGCGCATGTGGAAGCTTCAATTGCGAATGCTTATTTAACAAAAGAAGCATCGATGTTTTGTTCCCATTATATTGAGGAGCATGTGCTAACGAAACGACACAATGTACCTCGCAATGTACCTCGTGAAGTACCCCCATCAACAACAGGTAGTCTCTCGATATTTGTATCTTCTGGTAGTAAACTTGGAAAGAAGGGTAAAAGATCGATTGTTGACTTGGAGAAGCGAATAGCTCATACGTATGTACTACTAAATTGCAACGAGGTGCAACCATATATTAAGTAAGTTACTTTGAAATTTACAATTCCAACAATATTAATTAATTATTGCAAGTTCTCATCGCAACAATTGTAGTCTATTTTTCCAGCAGCTACAGATTGTTCAACCGACTTTATCGAATGTTGAAAAATATGATTGGCTTCAACGGGAATTCGCATCGTGGTTTGATCTACTTGTAAGTGATCATATTAGTATGATAATACGCCAATTATATAATATAAAACACTATATACATTAATCTGATAATATGTCAATTGTATATATATATGTGAAGAGCAATGATATTCAGAATTAGTGGAAATCGATAGAAATATCAAATCAGAGCTTCCCCCATTCCAAGAGGATGACATAACATCACACATGAATGTGCAAACAGATGATGATCCTGTCGTTTTAGTAGAGCAAATCTTTTGTACAGGCTCTCAATCCTTCGACGGATGCCCCAGTTCAAAAAGGTGAGTTTCTGTAGGTTAACATTGACGATTTGATTCACATACAAGGAGTACGGGACATGCAAAACTCTATCATTGGTCGTATCCTTCTAAAGTCAGGTGCCAGGCCAATCCCGACTACAGAACTTAAGGCTTTATTGAACAAATGCTGGAATATTAAGGGAAGTTGGAAACTTGTAACCTTAGGTAGAGGATACTTTAACATTCAAATAGCAGACTTGAGGGAATGAGATATAATTTTCTTGAAGCGATCATGGCCCTTGGAAATTAGCACAATCAGACTTAAAAAATGGGTGCCGGAATTCAACCCTTATAAAGTGAGCTTTCCAATTGTCAATGTATGGGTCCGTATTTTTGAACTGCCAATGGAATATTTTTACGTGCCCATTATTGAAAAAATTGCATCCGCCCTAGGTCCTGTTGTGAGCATTGATGAACATACACGGAATAGGACAATGTGCCACTACGCTCATATTTTAATTGAACTGGATCTTCATAAAGGCAAAGAATACAACATCATGTACGAGAGATCATGACACTGCTCCATTGCTTTAGTAGGCTACGAGCAACACCCAAATTTTTGTATGCACTGTCAAATAATTGGTCACTCGGCCAAAAACTATCGTACTCATGGAGGGAACTAGCCAGAGGGAAAGCCAGATGACAAAACCAAACCTCCTGGCCCGGGCAACGGACATAAACAAAAGGCATGGGTCCAAAAAGCATCTAAGGTGAAGAGTAACAACACTATTGCCCATTCCGGGGACACTCAAGACACGAGACATTCTGATACAGTGGCGGGTAAGATGACGGACATTGAGATGCAAGAGATTGGGGAGGACGAGCCCGTTCCCAACCTTTCTGGGGAGTTGGGTGTTACGGCTGAATAGGTCTTGGAGGAGCATGGTACTAATAGGGATACAGTGGACCCAATACTAGAAAAGGAAACTCACGGTGAAAGAGAACAAGTTCATGACCAGGATTCAGAAGATTGGGAAATGGTTAAAAAGAATAAGGCGGCCTCACCAACATGTCTACAAGTTTCAGCAGCTTCGTCGGCTCGGGCCATTTCGGCTTCTCCCAAGCCTACTACTACCTACTCCTTGAACAATCTGATCGAGGGCACTTCAACTTCGGACTCGGATTCTACAGCCTCTACTACGTACTTCCGTTAGATGGTCAGACATAGATGAAGATACTGAGAAAGCTCTTGGGATAGAGAAGTGTGGGCAGAACACGACATGCATAGATTATCGATGGTGCTAAACCCAACGGAACAACGATACTTTGAGGCCCCTGGGGGCAAGCTGTCTCCGAAAGATCCCTTGGACAAGCTGATCAAAGCAAAACTAAAAAGGGCCCGAACGGAGGATAACAAGATAATACAGAATACAATACACTATTTGAAGGCAAAAGAAGATCTGAGGAAGCCTGGGACGCCCCTTGATGGAAATACAACTGCTCTAGACTACTAGTTTCTTTTTATAATGTACATTTTCGTTATATGGTCACTTTTGGGCCATATACACTATTCTTGTTCGGGTCACTTTTGGGCCCACCTTTTTCTTTTCTTTTTAGTAAATCTTCTTATTCGCCCTCTAATAAGGTATCAAGAATAATCAGAAATATCATGTCCAGACACATGGAGATCGGTGGCTTCACTTTTGCAAAGGTTTCCGAGGCAAGAAAAAACGAGTGGTGGGAAACCTTCTAGGTATATATGTTTAATGATTTTAATGTTTATATTTTTTTTTTTAGAGGGAAGTTGTATGGGATCCAGAGAATGAGAATAAAGAGGACATCAAAAGGAAGTGGAAATCGAGGTCACGCAACCGATATTCTGATCTCTCAACCGTTGGAAGAGGTTGAACTCTAATGATGAGAGAGTGAAGCCCCCGTGAGATGAACATGTATGGAATGCACTGAAGAATTACTGGGACTTACCGGAAGTGAAGGCTAAGAGTGACTAGTGTCGACAAAATCGATTGTCCAAGGGATCTAAGCACAGAGGGGGTTCAAAAGGAGCTGCAGAATTTTCATGGGAATATGCAAGTAGTTTTTGTGATATTTTAATTACTTGATTACAATAATAATTAATTATTAACAAAAAGCTTCTAAATTCAGTTTAAGAAAAATGGATTCCTCCCAACTGCATGTGACCTCGTGTTACATTTTCACGAAAAAGAAAAGGAAAGGTTCCCACGTATTAGGACATGGAAGACACACTGGTAAGTTCTTGATTTTGTTTATTCAATATACTACTTAAAAAGTTAATAATATATAGAAATTTAAATGTCAAAATATTTGTATGTCCTGAATGTTGTGAGGGAGAAACTCATCCAGTTAGCCGTGCAGCCTGCAAACGAGAAGGAAAAAAAGAAAAAAATGAGCTAGATATATACGAAAAAAGGTGTCATATGCCCACAGAAAGTTTAGAGGTCTCGGTCAAATGTTGAATTCGGGGCGCATTCAATCTGGTCCAGGTGGGAGCTCAAGAAGCACTAGTATTGGCGGCTACTCACAGCTTGATATGGAACGTTTGTTGGCACAAGAAAGACAAGAACGAGAGAATATGGCTCAGGAGATGACTAGGAAGTTCCAAGAGGAAATGGAAATAGCGATCGAACTATCGCCCGAGGAATGGATAAATATGCAAAATCAAATGAGTGAATTTTATCAGGGGCTCCAGTGAAACCCACCCCGTGGTCTTTATCCTCAGCAGCAGCAGGCGGGTTTTGTTCCCCAGCATCAGCAGGCGGGACTTTTTCCCCAAAAGGGAAACCTATCGGGTGGTAGTCCTCAGCAGCAGCAGGCGGGACTTTTTCCCCAAAAGGGAAACCTATCGGGTGGTAGTTCTCAGCAGCAGACACTACAAGAAAACAGTGAAATTTCAACGGTAAAATTCCAATGGATATTGGTGCTTTTACCGTTGGAATCATTGATTCCAACGACAATTCCAATGGAAATCACTCCGTTGGAAAAGTGCCTGTTGGAATTGCAAAATTCCAACAATAATTAGCCAAAGTTCCGATGGAATAATATTCCAACGCATCATTCCAATGGATCGTCACAGTTGGAATTTTCAACGGGTGAAATATCTTCCAACACATGTTCCATCGTAAATTCCAACGATAAATAGCCATTGGATTTTTTTTCCAACGTTTTTGTCCTTTGAAATTTCAACGGTTGGAAAATTATCCAACGCCAATTCCAAATGTAAAAATTTCGTTGGATAAATAATTCCAATGAATATGACCATTGGAATATTCAGTTGTTGGATTTTTCACCAATGCAAATTCCATCGACAATTCCAATGGCATATATCCGTTGGATTTATTCCAACGTATTTTCCGTTGGAATTTCAATAATTGGAAAGTTATTCATCACGATTTCCGATGTCAATTCCTAAGATAAAAATTTTGTTGGAATTTTTATTCCAACGAACATGTGACGTTGGATTTTCCAGATTGTTGAAATTTTTCCACGGCAAATTCCAACATCAAAATCAACGGTATTTTTTCATTGGAATTATTCCGTCGGATTTTAGTCGTTGGAAATTCAATTGTTGGAAATTTATCCATCGCAAATTCCAACGATATTATTCTGTTGGAATAATTATTCCAATGAACATGTATCATTGGAATATTTAGCTATGAAAATTTATTATATGAGATTCCGCTTTCATTTCCAACATCATTATTCCATTGGAATGTATTTCCAACAGATATGTGCCATTGGAATACTGGGTAATAGAAAAGTGCCAATATTTTTTAATTTGAATTTTTTTATAAAATATTTAATTGTTTCATTGCTATATGAAAATGCCATGAAAAAGCTCTATCAAAATAAATCAAAAGAACACATCATAGCAAATAGTAATTTCAAAGTCAAATGCATATATAAAATAAGTAACGTCATAACATAAACAATAAATTATAGAAATCACAATTGTAAATACCAAATGTTGATCATCCTCCCAACTCTCATCACCAACAAAAAGAAACTAATTAAATCCTAGAAATCACCACCATCCATCGTCATCATCATGACTACCAACGTTAGTCATGTCGTCATCATAATCCTCCTCATTCTCACTACCAACGTTAGCCATGTCGTCATCATCAACCTCCTCATTCTCACAACCAATGTTAGCCATGTCATCATCATCATGAAGAGAAACACCTGAAGAAGAGGTATCGTGAGTAGTGCTGGATGGTGCATTGATCATCTTCTTTATCGAAGCCAAGTCACTCTCAACCACGATCAAACGATTTCTTAAGGCTTGAACCTCGGAATTGGTGGTATGGGTGGTCTTCCATGCTTTGGATCCTGAACTTGAAGAATTATAGTGAAATACTTCTGATCCAAATCCATAAGATCGTCCCCTCTTCCCCGCACTAGCTTCATAAAGGATTTCCGAATCATCAATCTCATCTTCAGTTGCACCTTCAGACAACAGACTAGCCTTTTTCTTTTTATACTTATTCTGCATGTCATTTACAACAAGTACCAAATGTTAGACTTCATAAATGTAGAATATACACCAAAGAAATATATATATATATATATATATATATATAACAATATTCACTCCCAATAATTCAACTCTTATTTTATAAATACTTACATAAACTTTCTCGGCTCTAGTATTATTCCATTTACTAGTTTCTTCATTATAGTTGAGCTTCAAGAAAACCTCAGGGACTGTAGCATCTCTCCCCAGCCCTAATTTCATTCCCTACAATTAAAGATATAATTAATAACTCAAGGTAAACTTAAATTAAAATACAAATATGACTTAATTAACCTTAAAAAGATACACTTACCAATAGTCTTGTATGCTCTGGGATGGAAATATAGCACCACCCCGATTCAAACAACCATCGGTATTATTGGATATATTCGTCTTGTTTTGCTCAGACATACTAAGGAATTTAGTGTCTGTCTTCCATTTGGTGTGAAGTGCCTCAAGCACTCCATCAGACAACCATTTCCCTAAGGATCTTTTCCTGCGAATATCAGCCAAGCTTACACGAACAACAGCTGTTGCTTTTTGTCTCCATATACGTTTAATTTCATCGTTATGCTCATTTTCCCATCTACAATTATTCTTTAAAAAAACAAATAACTTCTTAAATTTATACATAGTTGAACAAAATTTGACAATCAAATATTTATATAAGCTTAGCGTATTACCTGAAATTGTACAAACCACATGTGTTTTACATTATTTGGAATTTCGCTCCATCCGAGCCATGCTTCTTCGTATTTACTCTTGATGGTTTTACCGATAACCTTAACTGCTTCTTGAGGAAAGAATCTGTTACACAATAATTATGAAAATTAATATACATTAGTTAATAAAATAAATATATTATAATGCAAGTAGTTTGAAAATCTTACTCATTTCCATTTGGTTGAATCAACGTCTTACTAAGGATTGAGTTCCTGATGAAGAACCGTCAAGAGAGGAAGAAGGGTGTGAAGAATTATTGTTGGGAACCCTCTGAGATGCTCCCTCAGATTCTGTATGAACTCTCTAAGATGGTGCAGTGGCTCTTTGAGATGCTCTATCAGATGTTGTAATGTCTCTCTCAGGTGAATGTCTCTTGGATTGTGCAGACACCCTCTCGGATGGTGTAGGGTCTCTCTCAAATGAGGCTCTCTCAGATTGATTGCCAAGGTTCTTGGATATAACTTTTGAGCAAGTGCCTCTAAGATGCTCTTTCAAATGCTCTCTACCTATGGTTTTTCCTTTACCTCTACTATTTTTTGAGATAGTGCCTCTACCTTGAAAACCACCACGATCACTTCTACCAGTCATCTGTGGAGATTAAACATGCACATTTTCAATTTAAGAAAAAAATAATAATTAAATGTCATAAATAAAAAAATAATTAATGTGTAATTAAATAGAAAGTGTAATTTGTAATAAAACATAATATCAAATCACAAAATATTTTCCAAATTTATAAAACATATCAAAAGTCTGTTTTAAACAATTGGGGGAGAGAGAGACGTATAAGATAACATATACTCCCTCCGTCTCAATCATAATGACATTTTTACTGTTCATAAGGATTTAGTGGAATAGTGATAAAGTGATAAAGTGGTGGGGTAGGAAGAATTATTTATTAGTATTTTATATGTTAAAGTGATAAAGTGGTGAGTAATTGAGGATAGAAAGTGTTGTTTATTAACATTTTATATGATAAAGTGATAAAATAATAAAGTGTTTAAGTAACTTTATCATTATGATTGAGACGAAAATATGAGGTACTTTACCATTATGATTGGGACGGAGGGAGTATTTAATAATATAAGCACTGTACCTGTCAAAAAAATAATAATATAAGCACTGTAATATTGTCCCTAACATTATGCAAATTTTTTGATGATCTTCTATCATGATTTTTTTTAATAAACCAATACTGAATCAAAAAGTTGCAATTTCCCCCATTTTCCCTTCAACTGATCCTGATCACTCAAAAAAATGCAACTCCCAATGACCCTAAACCACCATAAACAATTCTTAGTATCTCATTCAAGTGTTTTCATGCTGTAATCTCCACATAGGAGGATCTCAGCTCCCTCATTATGTCAAGAAAATTATACCTCAAAAGAACACCAGCATTTTTACAAACAAGAAAAGAGATACCAGACAGTAATAGCACCAACCATCTTCACAACGCTAACCTCACTCTTACATGCAACCAACTAATTCTTCACCATAAACATGAGGCATATTAAGGGATTTAGCTATGATATGATAATAAATTAGGCATTGACGCTTTAACATTTAAACAGGGATGGGTGTGATTTGTGCTAAGTTGTATCCCGTCTCATATGAGTTTTCGACTTCAATAAAATATGAAGAAGCTTAACAGGGTCTTACTGTTTATTTTTCAAACCAATAATTAACTTAAAAATTTGACACGCAACTGAACTTTCTTTTAATTTTATAAATAATAATCACAATCACAGTAATATTTTGTATCTAATCTAAAAATGATCTCATTTCTGTAGTTTTAAATAGCCGATTATTTTTCTCTTCTTAACTACTACTTCTTCGCTGGCGGAAAACATATTAAAGTATACGCACTGTCCCAACATTATCCCAAAGCTAACCATGTAATATAAGATAATTATTCCCAATTATTATTAGTAATATTAAGTCCCTAACATATTAGCATCATAATACAACATATAAACTGTCCCTAGCATTGTTGTTCTACCGAAAATAAAAATAAAAATCTCAGTCTACAACTAATTGGGTTGTATGTATGAATTTCAAGAGTTTAGCACAACTCAATTATTAAATCGCATCCGAACTGATACGTAGTAACTATCTTAACACAATTTTGCACTATCTTGCTATAAAATGTAAATTCTCAAATATGATTTTTCAAGAATATACTCATTAATAAAAGCAAGCTTCTTTTTCAAATTCTTAAACGTAATACTGAAATCGCATCCGAACTGATATAAATCAGGGAAAAAGAACGAATACAAATCAGGGAAAATAAGCAATACTATAAACCCTAATTATCCATATCACTTAAACATAACCAATCCTAATTATAGATTTCAGCAATGTTGATTGTACTCAATTCCCATAATTCCACTTCTGCCATTACATAACACAATTTTTTTTTAAAAAAAAAACATAAACTGCAAAAATTTTATACAAAACATGGTATTGAAACTAATGCATTTACAAACCTTAGTCGGCACCCTGGAGCGATGCGTCTCCGGATAGTGGAGAAGAACGGCCGGCGGACAGTGAGAAGAAGAACCGGCAAGGACTAGGATTTTCCTTTTCCTTATCAAAATTGAAGTAAGAATGATCTATGATTTTATTTTGAATGCACCATGTGATATATATGGGAAGGGAAAGAAGAACGTGTTTCCTTTTTGTACGTGATATTTTATCAAAATTGAAGAAATTGTGGGATTCTTGTAGAATAAAAAGGAAAAGATACTCAGTATTTATGTGTATAAATTAGAGGGATTTAAATATCCTGTCGAAAAAAAAGAAGGATTTCAAATATGAATTTTGGAATTGACCGCCTCTTTTTCCCACTAAAATTCCTCAATTTTTTTAACAATTTTATCATATTCAAATAATTCATATATAATTTAATTTAATACACGACTGTATTACTTTTTAATAAGAACTATACATCTTTTATTTTTTAATATACAGGTAAATTATTTTAAATATTTACGATGAATAAAATAATTTTAAATCAAAATCATATAATATTTATAATTACAATAATATATAGACAAAGTCTAGTATGAAAATTTTAATACATGAAAAAACTTTAATTTACAACCAAATTCTGTAATTGGTGAAGGAAAAATAAAATTGAGTGGTTCATGGTTCACTCGGCCCAATTGGTTCATGGTTCACCCGACCCGAATAGGTCATAATTTAGGGTTCATTATTTAGTGTTTAGGGTGTAGATGGTTGATTTAGGACAATTTTATAGATTTTCATATATGAAATTTTTTCCACTAGACCTACTCTAATATATATGGTGTGCGTTGAAATTTAAGTAGCATAAATGTTAAATTTATATAAAATAACTGTGTAAAAGTGTGTGAATTAAATAATGACACTTCATGCACTAAGGTTATTATTTACATTTTCAATAATCTTTAAGTAGAACCGAATTTGAAACATGAAATCTCAAATCCAATTTTATAATTCCAAATCAAACATGCCCTAAATATCAAATTTCTTGTAGTGTTGTACTAATGATTTTATATTATAGTTATGTGATTAACAAAGAAAAATTTAAATCTAGTTTCTCATAATATTCACAGTGGCTGCGTATGAAGTTTTACAAACACTTGTGTGAATTTAAATTCACATGAATATATTTTTTTAAGTATCACAATTGTACATATTCATTATCACTATTGTGCATATACATTATCATCATTATTATACACATTATTACTATTTAAAAATGAATTTTTTTTCAAACAATATTATGAAAAAAAAAAAAAGATAATTTACATGAATTGAGTCCAAAGAAATCTACTCAAGAACTTTCACCTTTCACGGAGATTTGAGTATTTATTCTAATTTAATCCGCATTGGATATCTAGAAATTCATTATAATCTCATGTATTCATCCAAATGAATTTTTAAATTTTACTTTTAATTTTTTCATAAGCTTAATTTTATCCGACGTGTGAATATTTTAAATTCATATAGAAAAAGTATAGGGTGAACGAGTACACAAGAATGGACGTGATTAAGGAATATCGTAACTTATATTACTAAAGGTTATTAATTGTGATAACTGAATGGTATTACTCATAACATCGAAAGGTATGACTTATATTACAGCAGGGGGTATAGTAATTATAATTAAAGAGTGTGACTTATATTATAAAAGGATATTAATCGTGATAATTGAAATTCATGCATGTAAAAAAGGAAACAGTTTAACGGTGAAAAAACTTCACAGCATACCAACTCATTCATATATTGTTTAGGAGGACACCACTAGCATTTTTTCAATTTATAATATGTGACGATAATTTTTATTTTAAAATTTTTATACATAAAAAAATATATTTATTTAAATAATGAATATTTATTTTTCATGGGCTTGGTCTTGTATGCACCCAGGTGCACCGTGCACTCATAGCACATTTTTGAAACATTCGACTTGTTATACTGAAGCGTGCAATTTGTTTACATTAAAGCGTGCAACTATTAATATGGAAAAATAGTTGCACGATTCAGTGTAAATAATTGTTATGTTTTCTAAAATTCATTATGAGTGCACGTTGTACTTGAGTGTACACGAGACCCACTATTTTTCATGTTATAAGAATGGCGTTACTTTGTAAGCTTTTAATTTTATATATTATTATATAATTAAAAGGTTAGAATGTGTTTATAT
This sequence comes from Stenogyne calaminthoides, assembly GCA_037126765.1. NCBI lineage: Eukaryota > Viridiplantae > Streptophyta > Magnoliopsida > Lamiales > Lamiaceae > Stenogyne > Stenogyne calaminthoides. The sequence goes on from JBBCBC010000015.1 coordinate 4,959,693, forward strand.
GCTGCTCAGACCTCTAATAGGTATTAAAAGAATTATAGCAAAATTAATAGTGCATGACTCCAACTCAAAAAAAAAAAAAAAAAAAACCAATTTATACAAAGATTCATACTTGCATTTATCATTTGCACCATGCATAAAATTGGTACAATTTTTTTAATACGATTTGTGGTCTAGAGGCTGTTTTTTTTTTTATTCACTCTTGCCAGTAGCATTTCTTTTCCCTCTGTTTTAATTTTCTTCCTGATTTTTAATATTATTAGGAAAAAAAATCTCTAATTTATTTTTTTATATCTTTGTACATATTTATCTTGATCTATTTGTTGTACTTTCCTTGTAAAATATTTTGTATATAGTTTATATATAGTGGATAAAATATTTCGTATATTTTATAGTAACACATATTGATTAGAATTAACAGAATTTAAACTAAAGATTCAAACTTATCTTTTATGGGAAGAATGATTCAAACTTATGAATTAGGAAAATATAAAATTGAATTACAACCTTCTTTACCAACCAATATCAACGCCCCCTCTTTATTTTATATTATAAAAAAAATTAATAATAAAAAAAGATAAAAGAAAAACACGATGGACTTAAAACTTTCAGTAACCCATTAATCGACCTAGCCCCAATTCATGAAATCAAAAGCAAAATCCACTCCCTATTCAATCAAAAGCTTGTTTGTTTCTTTATCCACCGATCGCCGACGACTTCTGTGGCCCAACACGCCGGCGCTCGTACAAGACTTGTAATTGGTAAGTTGTTTGTTCGGTAGTTGTGCGTTTGAAGAAATTGTATGTGCTAGGATCTGCCATTGTTTTGATTTGAAGCTCGTAGAGAGATAGAAAAGAAATAGGCTATAGGGGCTTCATGAGTTTGTTACTTAGTGCCAAATAAAGTGACGATATTCTCCAACCAAGTTCAATAGAGTATCAACCATTGTTTGTAACAAATGAGTCATATAAGACAAACATAGAGTTGCAATATATAAAGGCAAATTAAAATTCAATGTTCAAAATCCATTTGGTCACTAAAGCCTAGATACACACACGAAACAAAAATAATCTGTATACACAAAATTGTGCATCTTCAACGCTTTTGCATCCTCTAATGATATAGGGCAGGTTTAAGGATAATGATTATTGATTAATGAGATTAGGAATCAAATGAGAGATTAGTTCTATAATAATCCATATTTGAATGTGATTATGTTATGGGCTTTGCAGATTGCTTTTTATATGGAGTTAGTGTATGACAATTAGGCAACTCACTTCCTTATCAGAAAAAGTAATCTGCATCACTTCCTTACACTACTACACATTTAGGCTTGCACAGCTACGCTTGAACAACTCTTTTTTCAAACAGCTCTCCAAGTTATAGCTTGAGAGCGGTTTTATTAAAAAAAAAAAAACAGCGGTTTGAAACCGCTGTCCAAGATCACTTGCACAACGGTTAATAACCGTTGTCTAAGTAAACACAAACACTTGGACAGCGGTTAATAACCGCTGTCTTTTTTTTTTTTTTTATATATCAAATATATATGTCCAGAACCGAAGACCTAGCTCATCCAGCTTCATTTCTTCTCTCCAATTATTCCTCTTGATGGTCCCGTTTTGAAAACCCATTTGCACGTGCGGAAGCAAAACGTTTCAGTTCGGTGCATATAAAAACAGGGGTGAGGGGCAGAGTGATTCAATTTTTTTTTCTTTTAAGCTCATGTGTGTGTTATGCTTTATAAACGAATGCATATGGCAAGTAAGAATATAAAGCAGTAAAGAACACACGATTTTATAGTGGTTCGGACAACTCGTCCTACATCCACTCTTCCCTTCATGGGGCACCTACTAAACCAACTTAACCAACGGGACTTATCACCCTCACGGGATTGCCGATAGATGTTTACCGAGTTCACACTCAAACGGGACTTATCACCCTCACGGGATTGCCGACCCTCCCTTTCGGGATTGCTTAGATGTTTATCGAGTTCCCACTCACCTACAAACTTAACCTATCAAACTGATTTGGGTATAAGATTGTTTGGTTTCCAACTAGGGTGAGATTTTCCCTTACATTTGTTTAGCCTCAATGCTAAGGATGGGAAAATCTCTCTAAGCTTAGGATATGGCATTTATGCTTAGATCTAGGGTAGAACACTTTGAATATATGCGTGTATTTCTTGCTCTGTGTTCTTGAATGGAGTTGCTTGAATATTTGGCTTTTAATTTCACTTGCAGATCCTCCATTATCTTCTTTTTTGAAGATAGTGCAATGTATTTATAGTGTGGATTTGAATATTACCGTTGGAGAGTAATATTCAAATCCATACTAATAATCTTCCAGCTTTTCTTTGTCCTTTTGCACTGTTGTTTGCAGCTTTATGTAACATCCATATATGTTGTTATCTTCTTATTGATCAGCTGCTTTTGTGTGTCTAACGGATCTGATCAATCGCGGATTCGCTTCATTGCTTCGATTCGGGTCGCTTTGATCTCGTCCGCCGAAATCCGATCCAGAGATTTACGGTGTCTTTGAAATCCTTTGTTCATCGATCTTGAAATCAACATTCATCGATCTTTGAAATCCTTGTTCATCGATTCTTGAAATCAACATTCATCGAATCTGAAATCGCTTGTTCACCAGACTGATTTTCTTGTTCATCGATGCGATTTCCACGAACTGATTTTTCTTGTTCATCGATCGATTTACGAGTCTTTGATCACGGTCGTCTTTGATCGAATCGGTCAGTGCCTCATCACGAATCTGCATAAACCAAATCGATCGAGCGCTTTCGATGTCGATTTCTTCTGATGTCAATTCTTCTGATATGCTACTTACGGTGATCGATTACTCTGATCACTCTCTGAAAAGCGCATCGAGCGCTGCGGTCCGGTTTACACTTGCGCCGGTTAACTTCAGACTCATCCTTCTCATCGATCTTAGTCGGCCTAAATCTGACCTCGTCGATCTCGATCATCTTAAATGCGATTTCATGAGTTCCCCCTCAACTTGTTCTTCCGTTTCCCCTCAACTTGTTATCGTAAATTAGCTTCAAAAACACAAAGTTGATAATGTTTTTGCATAATTAAACAAAAACTAAAATATCCCAACAATTTCCCCTTTTGATAATGATGCCAAAACTTTAAAATATATGCACTTTTACGTAGATCGGGTTTTAGATTTAAAAGATCGCCTCGGTGGTCACTTTGAAAAGTTGTGAACGTTTGAACTCCCTGCCTGATACCAATTGATGGTATCGGTTAGTAAATCCACATTGAAAAAAAAAAATTTTTTGAACAACCCGCCTGATACCACTTCAGTAGGTCCCGAACGGGTTATGTGAGGGCGTAAGTCTAGAGGGAGGGGTGAATAGACTTCAAAAAACTTTTTCGTCTTGGATCGGGGTGTGCGGCGATAGCCCGACGAGTGCGAGTGAATCGGGCGTCCGATAACCAACTTACCGAACGCCCGTAAAGCGATCGGTTCGGTAACTATCGATTAATCGATGCGTCATGAAGCTTAAGTTTTACCCGTGAAAACCGGTTTGTATAAATCGATTCCAAGTTTTATCTTTTAATCGATGTGAGAAATCTGTCCGATCGTCCGAAGCTTGGTGTCGTCGATCTTAACTTAGAATGTATGCGCTTTAAGATTGTGCGATGTGAGAGCGCTTAATCAAAGCAAAGAAAGGCACCTAAGATTTATAGTGGTTCTGGACAAACCATCCTACATCCACTCTTCCCCTTTCACAAGGGGCACCAACTTAACCGAGCTTAACCGATCGGACTTAGATTAGTGTGTTAGTCCAACACAAAGACACCAACAGATGTTTTAAGAGTTCTCACTCAAACGATCCTTAAATCAAGACTAGAAACCCTAGATCGAAATCTTGCTAAACAACTTATCCTAACTTGGGGTTTGGGTAAGATTGTTGAGGTTCCAACTATGAAATCTTTTCTTCAGATATAGCGAACACACGATAGCTAGATGAAAAGATTTCTTGCTAAGAAACTTATGGGATGAACACAATATAAAATAAGCTTGTAGTTGTGTTCTTCGTATGAAATCGACTATAGATTGAGCTTCTTGATTATGTTGTTTGTCCCAATTTCCGTATTTCACTCTCGAAGTGTGATCCCATATTTATAGACCTTGAGATCAAAGAGCGTTGGAGAGCAATTTGAATCTCGAGGCTATTTTTGTGTAGAGATTCGTGCTTTGATGTGGCGTCTTTCGTGAAATCCGCATGGTGAAAGTTTATAGCCGTTTGAGAGAGAGCAACATCGAATCCCGCGATATCGACTCTGTTCATACGTGTCTCTTCCTTATTGGATGAAAGCCTTGCTTTGCGGTGTTGTTCCTCCAACTAAGGTTGGTATTCATCTTGTTCGGATCGCAGACGTATGATAAGATGAAACATCGCTTTTCATCTTATGAGTGATCTCGATCGATCAACCCATCGATCCCACCCGATGGAGTCTTCCGCGCTGTTGACTTAGCTTCAACCGGCCGACTCGGGCGATGTAGGTCTTCCGGGTCTTATCTTCGAAGTCATCCGATCTTCTAGTATAGAGGTTTGAGCTTCATGACTTCGAAAGTTATCCGACAAGATCGCCAGATCTCGATCTTCCGCTCGTTTAGCGTTACGCTCGCCTGGGTTCGGATATCGCCTTTCTTCCGAATCTTCGATTCGACCTTTACATATTGAGTTCCCCCTCAATATGTGACCTATCTATTACATCGCTTTTTTCTATACAATCATTATCAATCGGTCTCCTATAGCAAGAATGTAAACATCGATTAATGTGTCCGATCGGGTCCTATTACATGTGTTTTGGAACTTTCATCAAAACTATAAATTTCCCAACAATTTCCCCTTTTGATGAAACCAAAACACTTGAGAAACCAAACAGTTGATTAGTATAGAAACGCTTAAAAAGCAAATGTCCGATCGTAAGACAAAGAGATTTTGTCTTGGGATCGTAAAAAATAAACTTTTCATTAGATAAGATGATTACATGTTACATCGGAAAAGTTGAATTTAAAAACCGCGATCCCTGAGCGTCTTCTCGAATCTTCACTCCTTGGGCTTGTATCCTTCGGCATTTCTCTTTGGTCTTGTGGAATGTTGAAAATCGATAGAGTTTCCATTTGACATCGGGTTATGCGCTCTTGATCGCTTATCCGTGATTTGCTCAAGATGTCAAAGTAGAATCTCTCAAATGCCGGTCTGTCAAAATGAGCCATCCGCCTTCTTTTGAGTATATTAACAGATCATACTCTTGGCGAGATATCTTTACATTTATAAGCTTGGCTTCATTTTCCGAATACTTCGTAAAAAGTCCGGATATTTATTCTCAGAACGATTGAGGAACTCATCATCTGGTGATTCTTCTTTTGGGACAAGATCAAGGACAAAGGCATCTAGAAGCCATTCACTTCTGATCTTATTCCATTCCTCAAACCTCTTGGCGTGTGCAGCAGTTTTTGGTATAATCTCGTCGACTCTTGCTGGCAACAGAGGTTCTGGTGCAGATTTTCCAGTTAATCCTTTCTTAGCCCTTGATTTGAACTTCTTTTTCAACCCTTCTGCTTGTGCCCGTTTTTCACGTCGCTTCTTTTCTTCTTCGTTATCTCGTTCTTTGGACAATTTTCTGGCTAGCTCCTTATCACCAGATCGACTAAGCTGTATTTCGGTGGCTTTCTGGTCCGAGTAATCGGGTCCGGATTTTGATGTCCCAAAGCACCATGCAGCAGCTTTTTTGCAATTGAGCTTTGTCCATGGGCCTTGTCTTCTGATGTGTCAGTTGGTTTCTCAGATCCTTCCCCCTTTTTGGTTTGATCAAAAAGCGCATTGAGGTGGGAAGTCAGAGACCCAAAGTTGACTGACAATGCCTGATTTAAATCATTAGCAGATAAACCTGAAGATTGAGCTATTAGATTCTGGACAGTTGTAATCAGTTCTTTCTTGGCAGTTTCCATTGTAGCAGAGAGTGTCCAAATCATTTTGTCAAATTTCTCTTCTGATAACTCGAGCCTTTTCTCAGTGAGCGTCAGAAAAGAAGATTGAGTTTCATCCACTGTTTTCGACTTGTCATCAACTGATTTTGTAAGCTCAGCAGATATGGTGGACATGGATTGGGAGAACTGATCTCTGATTGCTTCGTTTTGTTTGAGACTGATTTGTCTCTGATCAGTTAGCACTCCCTCAATCTCTTCTTTCAGGAGATCTTTGAGACAAGATCTGATCTCCTGAAGTTGATCAGTGGTGATTTGGGATGTAGGAATTGGATCCATCACTTGTCGAGTTTGATTGTTTGTGCCTCCGGTGGTTGTGGTGATGAACCTGCAGCACAGTTCCACTTTCATCGGCGACTCGGCATTCACCATTTCGGCGTCATTTGGAAGAGCTTCTTGGCGATCTCGGCTTCTCTTCTTCCGGCGGTTCCAACTTCGCGTGGATCGAAGCTTTCCGCAGTTTATCGGATATGAGCTCACCGGTGATCCCACTTTGGCGGACTTCCTCATATCGGTCAAAATCTGCAACTCATCCGCACCACCCATCCGCTCAACAAGTAAGATAAGATCCGAGAAGCTTTTTATTTGAGATCTCTCCGGTGAGGATCTCCATGACTTCTTCTCGATAGCGGGGATGGGCGACGGTTGTGGATACATCTCATCAATCTCCCTGCTCAATTCTTAGTCCGACCATTTTTTCCGATGGTCTTTGTTGATCTGGATGCAGGAATGATCTGTCCCGCATTCCGTTGGATGAGATGTGGAAGCTTCGGTTGTGCTTGAATCGGCGGAAGTTATGCGATTGGTTCAACTGCGCATGGGTTCTCGGCCAGTGGCGGTTATGTCACCGGTTCGGAGTTCATGAAAGGGTGAACTAGCAAGTAGAGATATGCTCTGCGACCTTTAGTCCGGCGGTGAATCGGCTTGAGGTTGAGGAGAAGTAGATTTATCGGCTTGTGCTTCTACCTCGATCGTTAAAGCGAGCCCTCGGGTTGAAAGCTTGCTGTCGGATTCCCGTTCTTTGTTGCGCAATTGCTATTCGCTTTTTCTTCTTCGACTCATCTTCTAGTCTTCCAGAGTCGGGGTAGTTTGCTTTGCTTTCTTTGGCCTCTTCTCACGGCCTTCACCCGGTTTTTTTCTTTTACGTGGAGCAACCGGGTGTGGATGGCTGCTTCTTTGCTCTTTCCTTTCTTCGTTTTTGTTGGAGTGGGCTCCGTGTCATCGTCTGGTGGCCCATATATAACCTGAAGTTGATGAGAGGAAGGCATTGTAGGACTTCAAATCCATTACGATTCCATTCGGTAACTTGCGGTTTGTCTTTTAATATGACCGCAACCTTGTTGAGATTGTGATTCTCTTTTTTGAAAAGACACCGCTGGATTCATTGACTCCAAATTTTTACGTGTTCTTGGAGCAAAGATGGCTTTGCTGAAGCCGTGCCAATTGATGTTACGAGCCCCATCAATTATTCTTTGCCATCTTTGTACATTTTGACCGATGTGAGAGCATCCGGGCTAAATGAGATTCCCATGATCGTTCTTAATGAGAATGTCAAACAATGATCTATCTTTCTTTTTGAGCATTGGCATTGATGAATCCGGTTGTCGATGTTTATTCCGCCTCTCTTAAGAGCTCCCTCGATTTCTTCATCCTCATTCTCCCCTGTAGTGTGCGGGGAGATTAAGCCCTTTTGGTTGAACAGACGAGTGATGTGCGCATTTGTCGGTCGATTTCTTCTCCGATTGACCGACGACATCGGTTCGTCTCTCGGCTTTTTCAGTATCCACACTCAAATTTTGCAAGAATTGAAGTGCTTCATCTTGCATCACCGATTGCAATGCGAGTGAAGCGGCAATATGTTTCGATCGGCTTTCTTGATTTGTTCCACCTCCATGGATTCGAGAATCCTCGGTGGTTCCAAATGAACGAACTTATCTCGAAGATCTTCGTTGCAGTTCCGCGTAATTGCACATGATCTTTTCCAAGTCCATGAGTGGCCATCTACATGTGAGATAGACTCATTAAATTTGTGCATAATCAATATCAATATCATCTTTGCCGGAAACAAAAGGCAATGAAGCATAATTTCCGAAAAACAACTTTTGAAAACAATGTTTTTAACGGAAAGAAAGATTCATCATTAAGCTTAAAAAAAAATATTACCGTTCAAATTTTCGAGACGATTTTTGAAACGTAGAGTAAAATTTGAAGTTTTTTGAATGAGAGTAATGCGAGTTTGTGAAGCGTAAAAACTCGTAAGGTTTGATGAATCTTTATATAGAGGCGGAGGGTACAATAAGACAAGATTTTGAAGATCAATCGCTTTTGAAAAGATTATGCGCTCAGTTAGCGGTTTTGATCGTAGGGTTGGAAAAACGCACGTCATACAAAAAACTTTTTGGATTTAAAAAAGCACGATCAAGTAGCAGTTAATACATGTACCCCACGTCCGCATTAAATGATTTGCAGAGTACACGTCACAAGGATAGTGGGTACAGTAAGGCAAATAAAATCGAATACGATCCGATAAATAAATAAAGAACAAGAGAAGAGATCGTGATCTGGTTGGTGATGTTGTTATCGGTCAATATTACTTGTCAATGTTGATTCCACTTGTTGATCTTAATCATTCACACTTTAAGCCTTAAGAAATTTCCCAACTATGATCCTTTTAACTGATCTTCTCCAGTTGCGTCTGATTTGTTGGAACTTCAGGCTTGGCTGATCTTTCCTTGAGTACGTCTGATTTCCCTTTTTATCCGCCTTGATCAGTTGAAGTTCCCCCTTCAACTGATATTTCTGACATAGACTGATATATCTGATTTATTGGAGTTTCAAGCACAGCAGATCTCTCTCATCTGATCATGCTCGTAAGTAATCAGATTTTGGTTGACCTTATCTGATTCTTTTCAGATAAAGCCAATTCTTGGAATAAGTGTTACCGCCAAAACTTAGTCTAGAGTAGTAGCTTCTATTCCTAAGTAGGCGTGATTGACATGCGAAATATCGCCCCCAATCTCTCGATATGTCAATCAACCGTAAATTTATCCAATTATCGATCGCGTGATTTCTACACTGCCCTTTTGATGCAAATTTCTGGATAGGCTTCTTGAACCCACAATTGCATTTGCATCCTTGCTTGGCCTCTATAAAATGGACCAATGTTTTACACAACATCACCCATTCACCATACTTATCTTCTTTGTAAGAATCATGTATCTTGGTGAACCCTTGTTTCCGGTGAGACTTCCGGCAAACACTTTTACACCCTTTTTTATGGTTTCATCTTCTCAAATCAACCCTTTGCATCCCTCATTGCTGTTTTCTTCATCATCTTCGATTTCACATACGATTCTTGTCGAAAGCTTCTCTACCACCACCGGATCTCGGATCTGGCTGCAACCGAGAAGACACTTCTCCTAACCGTATGCACCTTGTGTGTCTATCCGATGACGTAACCGAACCATCGGACTTAGTCTCGGTATAAAATATCAAAGACATGTGCCCATGAGATCCGATGACCAACTCTTTGGCACACGTGCTCCATTTAATGTAATTTGGAGAGCCCTACTACTCCTCCTTTTTAGGGCTCGTGCTTAGTAATCCCGTCAATGCCGCTCTCACTTCACTTGGAGAGTCCATCGGGTTCGCGGCATGGGATTACCTTTGAAGCCTCCCCCTCACCTGTTAGAGTGGGGAAAAATGAGAGCGTCAGATTTCATAAAATCTCTCTCTCTTCCCCTCATTAACATTTAACTAATGAGTTCGGGTTTGGGTTTGGATGCAGGTTTAGGGTCCTAGGTTTAGGATTTTGGTTAACATATGTACTGACCTCCGGGTCTTCTTGTACTTGTAACTCGTAATGTAACCTCACCTTCGGGTTTTTATCAATGAAAAGTTCTGTTATTTCATTTTGTTGTGTAAATTCACCTTTCTTTATGCGATTGATAGCTTCTTAATCTCTGAATCTTGCTTGTTGAATCACAAAGAAATACTATAACCAACTTGATTTAATCAGATAATCCTTTAAACTGAGCATTTTCCTTAAATCTGATAAACCTTGAATCTGATCAGTTCCTTTAAACTGATAGACTTAAAATCTGATAACACTAAAATCTGATCAGTTCCTTTGGATCTGGTAGCGTGTATGTCTGATCGATTTTTGCATATCAGTCTCTTGAGATCAGTTAAGATACCAAACTCAATCGATTTCTCTCGATCCGTTAGTCTCTTAACCAAACTAGTTCGAGAGCATTCCATCAAACATTTTCGGTGACATTTCTCCAAGATCTAGAAGTCCTAGCTCATTGCATAAATCTCTGAATCTGATCTCAGCTAGTGGCTTGGTTAGAATATCAGCCTTCTGTATATCAGTATGAATCTTTTCCATTCTGATATTCTTCTTTTCAACGTGATCTCTTATGAAGTGGTGTCTGACATCTACATGCTTGCATCTTGTATGTAGAACTGGATTCTGAGTGATTGCAATAGCACTATTATCATCGCGTAATATAGGTACGTTCTTAGCTACAATGTTGTAATCCTCGGCGATCGAGCCAGAGCGATTAAGGGAACAATGACTTCTGCGACCATATATTACGCTTTCGGTTGTTGATGTCGCAATCGATGTCCCGCTTTTTGAAAACCACGAGATCGGGTTTACTTCCTAAGAACCCGACATGTTCGAGGTTGATTTTCCGTCGATCTTGCAACCTTCATAATCGTAATCGAGAATACCCACTAAGCTCTAGATTATCATCGATGGGTAGAATAAACCAAGGTTTATTGTTCCTTCGAGATACTTAAGAATCCGCTTAAATCGCTTCTAGGTGGTCGACCATTGATTTGCTCGAAATCGCACATACACCTCTTTCAAAAAGTGATATCCGGTCTGGCCAAGTCGGTATAATAAAGATCCAATGAGAGCCCTATATTCCTTCTGATTTGTTTTCTGACCGGCCTCATCTGGATCCATCTTGAATCCAGTCATCATAGGAATTTTGGCTTCCTTGCTATTTTGAATTCCAAACTTAGCCAAAATATTCCTAGTGTACTTTTGCTTGGCAGATGAATATCCCTTCTGAACTTTGTTTAACTTGGAGACCTAGAAAGTAATTCATCTGACCCATCATGGACATCTCGAATTTCCCTTGCATCAGTTTGCTGAATCTTTCACATAGGTTCTTGTTTGGAGATCCGAAGATGATGTCGTCCACGTAAATCTGAACCATCAGAATATCTTCTCCATCTTCTATTCTGAATAAGGTTCTGTCCACTGTTCCTTTAGTGAACCCACTTTCGATCAAGAACTGAGAGAGTGTATCATACCAAAGCTCATGAACTGTTTGAACCATAAAGAGCTTTTCTTAAACGATACACTTGGTTGCCTTTTTTTCAAAGCCCTGAGGTTGTTCGACATAAACTTCCTCCGCTAGTACCCCGCTTAAGAAAGCACTCTTTACGCCCATCGATACACATGAACCCTCTTGTGGGAAGCATACGCCAAACAAATTTTAGAATGGCTTCAAAGGCGGCGACCGGGTGCAAAGGTCTCATCGTAATCAATTCCTTCTGATTGTGAATACCCCTTAGCAACAAGTCTTGCCTTATTTCTGGTGATAACATTTTTCTCATCTCTCTTGTTCTTGAAGATCCATTTCGCCAATTCGTCTTGATGGCCCGGTCTGCGTCTACAAGTTCCCATACTTCATTTCTCTCGAACTGCTCCGACTCCTCCTGCATGGCTAGAATCCGGTTTCGTCTTGTAGTGCTTCCTCGATTGTAGTAGGTTCCTTCATCGACCGGATAACAAAGAATACATGGCACTTTCACCAATCGATGTCTAGTTTTAATTTTATCGACGGGTCTCCAATTATCGATCGGTTGGATGACCGGTTATCCGTGTCCTTCTATTCCGATTTGGCGTCGGTTTTTGAGAACATCGTCCCGTTTACGATAAAATCTTATTACTAGTGATTGGGAGTGGTCGCGGTTATGGTCCACTTGATAAGAACAAGTCTCACCGATGTTGGAATCATCATGTGTCGATGTCTGTTAAATAAGAACTTCGAAGTTCCCCGAACTTGATGGTTTTCGATTCTTCTTATCTCAAATGAATCGCTTTTTCATCGGCAGTTGTTCGTACCTTAGGATCCGATTGATGCGGTGAATCGGCTAGATCCGAAATGTAAATTGATACGGTTTCGATCCTTTATCCTTGATCGTTAACGATCCATTTTCAATATCGGTTACGGTAGATCGTGTACTTCTTGTTCGAGGCGATTTCTCTTGATCGAGAAGATGCTTCATCAAAGGCTACATGGGGTGTTTTGTAGTGAAACACTTGCACCCCAAAAAAACATGGAAGTAAGAAACACGAGGTTTTACGCCCTTCCCACGGTTCATAGGGTGTTTTGTAGTGAGCCTTAGTCGGGAGACATCTGCTTACGCGTATGGCATCGCAAAGTTGATTATTCGCCCGAAAACGGTTTGGCATCGCATGTTCATTAACATTGTTCGGCGACTTCTTTGAGAGTTCTGTTTCTCTCCGCTCGCCTACTCCATTACGTTGTGGCGTCCCTCGCAAACCGATGTTTCATCTCAGATACCAAACTTAGAGCAAAAAATCGGTAATAAAGGAGTTCGTAAATTCCAGCATCTTTATCGATCCGATTTTACTACTGTGACACCCTTCTCATTTTGTAATCTTCTTAGTAGCTCTGCATCTTGGTTGTCGCCTCATTCTTCTTATGTAAGAATATAACCTGTAAACTTGGAATAGTCATCCACGATTACCGAGTGTATTTCAAGTCCGTTGAGACCGATCGGTGTAATCGGTCCAAACAGATCCATATGAAGCGGTACGAAGATTGGCCGGATCTTTGGTCCGAAATCCTTTGAATGAAGCTTTGACTGTTTTTTCCTTCCGACATGCAAAGACATGTCCGATCCTTTGAGAACACTTCATTCGGAAGTCCTTCCACTAGAGACATCCTCGGCTTATCTTATTAAGAGTTTTAAAGTTCGGATGGCTCATTCTTTTGTGCCGAGCCAATCGCTACTTTTGGAACTCTTAACAATCGTGCATGCATTTCTTGGACAAATTGTTCCAATCACCGTAGATCGTCCCTTTTCTTGAACCGATTAGCAATATCCGTTGAGTGACTTCGATTCTTGATAGTGCATTGATCAGTCGAGAACTCAACACTGAATCCGTTGTCGCAGAATTGTGAAACCGATAATAGGTTGTGCTTCAGACCTTCGACAAACGATACTCCAGTTACTTGTACATCATCATTCTCTAAGGTTCCGAACCCTTTGGTATAACCAAAGTTATCATCACCGAAGAGTACACGCGGGCCTTTCTGTTCTATGTAGGAACGAGAGATGTTTGCTTCGATCATGTGCCTTGAGCATCCACTATCGATGTACCGGATAGTTGCTTGCACACCTCCTTTGTTGGCGGACCCACGAACCCGCAATCGATCGGGTTTAGGTACCCTTTCGGATTGGGTCCCGAGGGGTTAGGTTTGGATTTGGGGATCCATACAAACAGAGCACTTCTATGGTGATCGGTCGGTCGAAGGCCTGATTTGTCTCCCGTACCTGTCAACATAATCATACTTATCCTCATATGCTTTCTGATTTGTATGATTACTTGTGTGAACCTTGGATGACTTGGAAGACTTATGATTTAGCTTTTCTGTTTGTCTTCTTTTTATCCAGTGTGGTTCAGGTGCAGTAGCCCTAAATTTCTGACTATAGGGGTAGGTACGACTGCTACCATCAAAAGATTCATATCCTTTTCGCATAGATGGTTTTCGCGTTTACGAAGCATGCTTATTAAGCGGTGACCTTGGCGGGTCTCGATTAGACTTCCCTTTTGTAGGTTGTCTTTTTCGATTCTGATCCGTTGATCGGTTGAGGTTTCTTCGTAAGAACCGGGTTCTTCCGTTGATTCCTCGGTGATGCTTTACCGGTTAGGGGTCCATTTACTTTCCCGCTTCCGGTTAGGCACTTGCCTTACCTCTCCAACCGTCTCTTACCCCTATTAGATACAAGTTTGGCTTTTTGGTGTATCTTTTTTGAAATTGTGCGATTACACCTTTCGAGATGAATCGGTCGGGGGCTTTTGAGGATGTGGAGGGTTTCTCATAGCCAAGTCCTCCTTATCAATCTTTACTCGAAAATAGGCGTTCATGTCTTTAATCGGTTTGAGATGATTTTGAAAAAACATCTATTTTCTTCGCAGTGATTTTCCTCGGAGGATTTCGGACTTTCATGCATTCTAATAGCTCATCGAATTTTGCTTGCAAGATTTTGAAGTCATCGAACTTCTTTGTCTGTTAATTTCCATCGTTCTTTGATCTGCTTTTCCGATCGAGGCTTTAACTTTGAGAATTTTAAATTCCTCGCCATTACCTTCGAAAGCGGTTTGGTGATCTAAGTTCGAGGTTTTTTCGAGATCATTTTCTTGACAGAAGTGATTATTTCGATCCTCGGCTTATCATTCTCGGCTTCCACAATAGCATAAGTTTCTCTTTGCATTGGAGAGATCTTCAAGCAATTGCTCTGGTAGAGTTGCATCAATCTCCCCAAAGTGTGCTAATGATAGCGGTGTAAAGTCGAACGAAGGGGGTTTGGAGGTTACCTCGGGTTGGTCCTCCCCGCCATCGAGCAAAGTTCATTATCGTCGATGAGAATATCGGATCTTCACTTTCATAGAAGTCGCCCAGCCTTCTTGTCGACGCGAAGTCTTCTCTGAGGAGTATCCGGAGTCCTCGAGGGCGATAGGAATCGTCAATTCTGCGTGACGCTGAACCATGGCTCTTACGTCTCTAAACCGTTGCTCTCTTTTGTTCCTCTTTTCTTCCCTCTCTCGCCGTCAGTGCGGCGATCATTGCTATAGTGACTGCTTCTCACACCGATTGAAGCACGCCCCGATCCACCCAGTTCCCTTCCTTCCGTGAATCACTCATACATATGACCTATCGGGTGATTTCCCTTTCGATAGTAGTCTGAGTTTCTTCTATCTGATTGGTTATCTCTTCCTTCCTTTGTCTGACTATCACTTTCCCTTTCATCTCTGTGATCCCTCCGATCATCAGATCTGGTTCTTTCTGGAGATCTATTGTCTGATCTCCTATCTCGTCCTCGGCTATGTTGATAGTCCCTATAGAATCTTCGATACTTACCAAGTTGTATATCTGACTTCTCAAGCTTCCTCGTAAGCAACGCCGATCCGCTTACCGACTTAATATATTTCCAATGGGTTCATTGGCCTTTGTTCTCATCTCTTGGTTGCCTTGAAAGCAACAGATTTTGAAGTCGAGGTTTCAGCAGGGGCCTCGTCTTCATCAGCTTGACCTCTTTCAATCAGGTCGAACTCGTGAGCTTTAAGACTCAAGAACAAGCTACTAGGTTTCATTCTTGAAATGTCCTGGCAATCTTTGATTACCGTGACCTTCATGTCCCACTTCTTGGTGAGAGACCTTAGGATCTTATAGTTGATATCTTTATCAGTCATCTCTACCAAGTTCTCGGCTTGTTTATAGACATTGTAATTCTTCCATCGAGTTCGCTGATGGTTTCGTTGGGCAAAGATCTTGGGTTTCTCGAACTTCACCGGTTCGACTTGAAGATACTGTCTTTTTATCCTGCTCATTTCCCTCGCAGATCTCGGCCGAGTATCCCACATTGCTTTTCGATTTGAGATACTTAATCTTCTCTTTGGTGACCTTATCCATTGTCTTCATGATGATATGTCTTGCAATGGTGTCCAGAGTATGCGCTTTTTTCTTTCTTACGTCCATCGTGGCTGGGCTTTTTCGCACAAGACTTCCCGTGGGAAAGTGCGGATCTCCTCCGATCGCAGGATTGTCGTAGTAAATGATGATGGGTCCTCTCGATGACTTCCATCATTCTGCCACTGATCGAGCCTAGATGGTTGGACATATATATGGCCCAATCTGCATACTCATCAATAGAGAACTTCGGCAGATCATGATACATACGGATGTGTTATCCATCTTTGAGTGATTTTGGAAAATGAATGAGTTTTAAAAACGGTTTTCAAGATCGGTTCGGATGACCACAATGATCGGGTCGCTGATCGATCGGCTCACTCGATCGGATCAGTCAGATCTGATCTGATCTGATGAGCAAATGAGCACGTAAAATCGAGCCCTTTCTGATGTCGATTCTTCTGATGTCGGTCGCTTCGATGCCCAGCTCTGATGATCGATTCTTCTCTGATCTTTACTTCTGATAAAAGCGCATCGGCGCTGCGGTCGGTTTACGCCCCGATTAGCTCGGAACTCATCCTTCTCATCGATCTTGATCGCCTAAATGCCGACCTCGTCGATCTCGATCATCTTAAATGCGATTTCATGAGTTCCCCCTCAACTTGTTCTTCCGTTCCCTCAACTTGTTATCGTAAATTAGCTTCAAAAAACACAAGTTGATAATGTTTTGGCATAATTAAACAAAACTAAAATATCCCAACACCTCTCCCCCCAAATCGTCGCAAAAACTGAAGACCTAGCTCATCCCTCTCACCCAAATCGCGCGTCGTCGTCAGTTTCCTCCTCCAACCAAATCACCGCTGTCGCCGTTGACCTAGCTAGCTTCTCCCTCTCCCCCAAATCGTCGCCGCCGCTGCCCTCCCCTACCGCCCCCGCCGTCGCCATCCTCCCCTACCGCCGCCGCCGTCGCCACCTTCCTCCTCCATATATATATAGGTATTTTTTATATCTGTGATAAGCTCTGTTACTGAGTATAAGCTTTGCAAGTTTATTTTGATGTAATTAGCTATAGAGATGCCCTGCAAGGTAGTCTTATCTTAATGTTTTTGTTTACGGAGGATTGCTCTAACAAAGAATCATATTAAGATAATGTAACACTTTTTTTGCAAAGATATAAGAAAGCAATCAATCTTGATTGATGGTTTTCTAGTATACTATGTTCTCGATCCCCGAGTAGTAACTACTTATTATTGACCTTTTCTTTAATTTTGCGTTAGAATTTGTGCGAGAGAGAGGTGCTTAGATCATTAGGGAAAAAATCATAAAAAAAACGTCAAAAAGAGGCTTCTTAGAAGCGATTATCAGATTAATTTGTAGTGTGAAAATTGTGGTGCCAATTATGCACCCATGACATATATACATCTCTTCTCTAATATTGGCACCAACTCATTGGAATTGAATTTTGGAAAGTGAAAACGAGGTCTAATAGTAACCGAAACTGTAATTGAAATCACTATATAATGATATTAGTCCCTGGATTTATGGGGCATATTAGGCATCGCAAAGTTACATTGTTGAGAAACTGAACCTGAAATATCACAAACAGATTAAGTAAGAAGTGAGGCCATCAAAAGAATATGTACCACATATAATTTAGGGAATATAGTTTTTTGTCATGTGAGTTACTCGATTTTCGATTTACATCCTGTTGATTTTCACGATTTGAAAATAGTCATATAACTATCAATGTTTCGATATTTTGGTCCAGTAATCGGCTGTAAGAGATGAAACATCCGGTTGACCAATCTGACTATGCCACATGGAAATGTTGTTAATACTTAACACACTACTACACATTTAGTGGCAGACACTTGTTCCTATAGTTTATTGAATATTGTTTGTTTTTTATTTATTAAATGTTGTTTCTTCTGCTTTACAGGATCATGTCTCGTTTGCCATATCCCGGAGATGATGGAGATGATGATGAATATTCTGATGGAGATCATGGCGCATATGATCATGGTGCATATGATCGACAACATCCTGATGACTTGAGAGAGTGTGACACTGATGCTCCCACCACCACTAGCAGCTCCGGGGAGAAGTGCACTCGGGGTATAGTCACCATGTCATCTATTAAGAGAGCTCGTAGCAAGGGGAAAACACTTCAGGTAATTTTATTACAATTGAACAGTTTGAAATCGATTAATATATTGATTGATCGTTGAACCTAATTAAATACTATGTTATTGCGCTTATCGTTCAATGAGTTTGGATGACAATAAGAAAAAGAGAGTGAGTCGTTGTCCTTCTACATTGGAGCTGCGATCGGAGCGTGATCCCTATCGTCTTTGCCAAATCAGGATTGGCGTAATTAAAACCCGACTCCTTTGAAGGAAAGATTATGGGGGACGAGCTTACGGTATGTTAATTATATATTTATTGAAAGTTGTAGTATGACCCTTAAATTTACTAAATTGTTATGTTATATATGCATATAGACTACATTCAGAGGTCTTGACCTCACAAAGAAGAAGCAAATATTGTCGCAAGCTGGAGTAATGGCCAAGAATTTCCGGACTTGGTTGAGAAGTAACACACGAGATCCAGAAACTGGTCTTTACTCGGCTAGTCCACCTCCGGCGTATCAGAATAGCCCTATGGTGGCTCCATACTGGGAGGAGTTTGTGAGCAGAGCTATGGAGGATGATTTCCAGGTAAAATTGATCAATGTCATTTCCTCAATTTCTAATGCCCTAAGTTTTTCAGTGTTTATCATATTTCTATTATACTGTAGAATCGAAGTAATAAAAATCACGATCAAGCCAAGTCGATGGAGGCACGATATCGTGGATCGAACAAAGGTTATGCACGAATAAGAGAAAATATGGTGAGATCAAAATCCTAACTTTTAATTTTTTTTATATATTCACTTTTAATATATCTAATAAAGGACACGTTCATCACTATCGTAGAAAGAAGAAAGAAGAAAAAACCGGAGAGAGAGCCTATTGTTACTGTTTTACTTATTTCGGACTATCGAAAAGGTCGAGATGGGAATATTCACGATCCCAAAGGCACAACGCATCATCGAAGAAGTGGTAATCTATCCATTAATTTATCTTTCAATTACAAACTATTATTTATAAACAAATAATTAAATAATAATCTTTTGTTTTTGTGATTCAGGAGTGTCTATCTCAGACCATGACGCCCGACGGCATCCGCATGTTCGGCCCTGATGATCTGTTTGGACGGGCTATGGGTCGCCAGGAGCATCCCGGCCGCTTACGGAGTGTCGGATATGGCGTGACGAAGACATCTTTAGCAATGGCACCTGGTCTTCAAGCTATGAATATGGTGGGTATACTAACGAACGACGCAGGCGGTTGTCTAAAGATGTGGAACGTTTGAGGTCCGAGAGAAGAACGAGCCACGGAATGTCATCGAGTGGAGCAAGCTGTGAACATAGTGTCGCTAATGCTATGTATTCAGCTAACCCTAGGGACGACTTTATTGAGGCACTTCAAAACGTCTCCCAGGTATCATATATGCATGTCTCACATTTGTTTTAATTAAAGACTAGTGTATTAAATCTTTCTAACTAAATATCTTATTCGAACAGCCAATGACCTTTTGCTACCTTTATTTGGAGGATCCCGATGGGTTGGTGGCCACGTGCTCGCTGTACGCCTCCATGGAATGATTCATGGTCATCCCATCACTCTTGGTTTCGTGAGGGTCACACTCGATGTACCCGTAATCGGACAAGAGGATTCAGCGGTGCCAAAACCAATCGATGAAGCCGTCACAGTCGGAACAACGGTCGGGCACTTCATCGAATGGCCGAGCAACTTGGTCTCTAGCACATGAGGGTAAAATATTTGTTATTAAAGTTCATTATCTTATTTGTGGTTCTAAATAATATTGCAAATTAATTGTAGAATCTGCCGACACCACATGAGGCTAAAGAGAAATCGAGGGGAGAACGAGGACTCCATCTGCGCCGGACTTGGTTATCCCATGACCGGAGACTTAGATCACGATGATCATTTACAGTCTAGGGTGCACCGGATGGTATCGTCTAATGCTTTCGATATCGTCACAGTTTGCATGCTTGCTCACTTTCATCAGAATATTTTCCAAGAATTCGTCAGTGAGGAACATGTGCGCGAAGTCTTGAATGACGAGTGGTTGAGTACAACCACCATAGCCCTTTACCTCAGGTTTGTGTTTACTAATTCTCAATATTCACTTTCTGTATAGTTTAATTTTCTTTTTAAATATTAATTAGCGTATATATGTTGGTTAAAGATATTTGGGTGAGGTATATCTCTTCAGAGATAACCGAGCAAGTGGAATGTACTCCTTCGTCTCCCCCCAAGTGTCTTGCATAATGGGTGATAGGTACAAACCTTGGATGGGTTAGATTAATCATATCTTTGAATCTAACTGGGAGCGATCATCTCATTTTTTGGCCAACAAATGTGGGTGAGTGATAAACATTTCTTTAAAATTTGTATTCATGTTTATAATATTTGCACATATATATGCTAAATTTGCAGTTAATTTTAATATTCTCAATATAATATAGGAATCATTGGGTGCTGGTCGTCATACACATGAATACATTAAGTGTGTATTTTATGGACCCAAATTTCATGATGGAGTTTATTCAAATCATACGATCTCATTTCATATATGGAAAGTAAGTTCATTTTTAATATTCTATACAATGATTTGTTTTACTTTTAAAATTATGCATATTTAATCTATTTTTATTTTTTAATTATAATAATAATAGTGTGATGACGATGTATCGAGTCGCCTTCCAGAGTCGAGGTTCAAGATCCAAGTTAAATAAAGTGAACCGGATTAACATTAAGGTAAATTTAATTTAGTAAATTATCAAACTAATTAATAGAAAAGAAATTATAATTGTAATACGTGATTATATTGTTAATCAACGGTTAAAGGCAACGAGATAATGGCCATTGTGGACATTTTGTGTGTTGCTTTATAGAAGATATAATCCGCGCTTCTCTAATGAACATTCCTCTCAATGTAAGTCAATTTATTGATTTATTTAAATTATTATTGATTGAATAAAAATGCATACTATATTGATTGATTCGTTGTTTGCAGTTTGTCTATGAACGTGAGCTCAAGTCTTACTCTAAGAAAAGACACGAGAAATGGAAAAACGATTGGACGGGGTACCTTTACAATCGATTCTTATATTCATACGATATTGAGTGAATGTTGTTTGAAATATTGGTAGCATGTAATTAAATTATATATTTGTGATGATATATATTTCATGTTTTTGGTGAATTGGACGTATGTTTATGATTGTATGTTTATATATTTCGATGTTTTGGTATATATATATGTGCTTTATGGTTTTATTATAGGATTTTTGGTTTATGTTATATGGTATTGGACGTATATATAAGTTTTGGTTTATAGTTTTATTAAAGGATTTTTAAAATGTAAATTAATAAAAAAAAAAGAAAGATATTGGACAGCGGTTAATAACCACTGTCTATGTAACATATAAACGAAATTTAAAAAAAATATTAACTTAGACAGCAGCGGTTATCAACCGCTGTCCAAGCTGAAACTTGCAAAGCAGTTGGAAACCGCTGTCCAAGTGCTTTTCTTGGAAAGCGGTTTTTTATCAGCTGTCCAAGCTTGGACAGCTGATACTTGGAGAGCGGTTATAACCGCTCTCCAAGGTCACTTTTCACAGTTGTCCAACCCCAAATGTGTATTAGTGTTATCAACTTAATATAAATGACGTGATGAACTCGAGTCATAATTTAATATTGTAGGGCTGTCTTTTGGGAATGAGTGTCATATTTGTCGAAATAACTTATGGAAAAATGGACTTGACTTTGCATGTTGCTCCTAATTTACCAACTAATACTGTTAAGTTAAACAACTGATGTTTTTCAGTCAATTTCATCACCTCTAAATAGATGAAGAGCCTTAGTGATGAAGTACATATATTTTTTGGAACATTTTGTAACGAAACATTGATTACCATTAATTTAGCTAAACATAGTTTCTTTATCTTTTTCAGTTCGATTACATCTACAGTGATAATGGAGATACCAGAGCATCGTCGTTGGATGTATATTAGAAAAGATCAAAATAGATTGCTACGGGAATTCATATTAGGGGTGGAGGAATTTATTTCAGCTGCAATGGAGCTTGATGTCTATAAACAAGAGGGAAGAATTAGATGCCCATGCTCCAAATGTAAGTGCTTGCGGTTTGAGGAGCCAGATTTGGTTAGGCAGCATTTGTATAGAAAAGGTTTTCAACCACATTATTACCATTGGCATAATCATGGAGAAACCCCACCATCACAATTTGATAATGATCGTTATGATGCTGATGATTTGGATCCGTATGAGAGAATGGTTATTGATGCTGAGGGACATAGGTTATACACTGATCCTCCACCAGAAGTACCTAATGAGAGTTATGCAAAGTTTTCTGATTCATTATGTGCTGCACAATCTCCATTATGGGATGGATGTGAAGGTCATTCTGTGTTGTCAATTGTAGTAAGGCTTCTTAGCATAAAGTCTGATTACAACATTCCGGGTGCGTGCATGGATGAAATCATCACATTGATAAAAGAGGTATTACCAGCTGGTAATAGAATGCCTGATGATTTTTATCAAACAAAAAAGCTGGTATCTCGACTTGGATGTGGGTATAAGAAAATTGATTGTTGTCCACGTGGTTGTATGTTGTATTTCAGAGACTATGTAGGCGAGAGAACATGTAGATTTTGTGGAGAGACCCTGTTGGGAAATTTGTAGTTTCGATGGAAGTTCCAAAAACAGATAATGTAATAGGACTAGTCAAACCTGTTAGCTGACTGATGATTTAGATAGCAGATAAGATGACCAGCTGAAGTGTGTAGACAACTGAAGTAACAGATAGGTCACATATTGAGGGGGAACTCAATATGTATAGGTTAAGTCTTGTAAGATCAGAAGATCAGCTAACTTGAAGATCAGATGATGAAGATCTAAGCAGATAAGCTGAAAATCAGATGAGCAGAAGAGTCAAGACATCAAGACCAAAAGACCTACATCAGATAACAACAAGAAAAGGTCAGTAAGTTGTGCTAAGACAACTTACGAACAGATAACCTAAATCAGGAAGACAGATCAGTGTTCAAACTGATCTGTGTCAGCTCCATCAGGTGACTACTTCAATGTTACCTAGTACGAGACAAGTGTTCAGACAAGAAGAATGTCAACCTTGTTGCGTATTCAAGTGCTGCGAATCGTACTTGATAACCAATGAGGAGTCAACAACACACGTACGGAGTTCTGACAGTCTGCAGAATGGTGGTTTAGTGTCAACGGCTAGAAATGACAGGCTTGCATGCTTTCGGCCATGCCTCTCCTGGAGCACGTCAAATCCATCTGCAGAACTACCTAAAATAGACCGAAATTTGAATTGCTCTCCAACGGCTAGTTCGATTTTGTGCCTATAAATAAGGGATCAAACCTTCATTGTAAGGTTACAGAAATTATCTACAAGCAAAAGCTCTCAAGATTTCCGCACGAAGAACACAATCACAAGAGTTATTCTTAAGTGTTCATCCCTTAGTTCTTAGCAGAATACTTATCCTCTAGCTCTTGGCTACTTAGAAGATAGGATAGTATTCCAGTTGGAACAAAAATAATTCTTACCCAACACTGTTAGGTTAAGTTTGTTATAGCAAGATTTCTATCTAGGGTTTCTAGATTAGATTTCTGGGATTGGTTGAGTGTGAACTCGTTAAATATCTGTTGGTTGTATTGTGTTGGACTAACACATTAAACTAAGTTCAGTTGGTTAAGTTGGTGCCCCTACTGATAGGGAAGAGTGGACGTAGGACAAGTTGTCCGAACCACTATAAATCTGTGTGCCTTTAATCTTCTTTACACATACTTGCACACTACTCTTGTTATCTGCATGCATATTTTGTACCAGGATTAGACTAACATCAAGCTACTGATCTGATCAGATTAACACTTTAGTTATCTGATTCAAACCAGATTGGTCAGAATCTTTAGTTGAGTAAAACTGGTTTTCACACGGGTTAACTAATCTTCCGCACCATCAGTTAAACTGATAGATGCCAAACTGATCTGACTGTCAGATCAGTAAGTCGGATATCAGTCCAAACTGATCCACTTCGCCCTCTGATCAGATAAACTTGCAAATCACATCTGATCCACGAAAAGTTTTAGAAGTCCATTCACCCCTCCCCTCTAGACAGGGTAAAAAGATGTGTAATTTCTTATTGATGAAGAAGGACATTGTCGATGAAAAATACATCATATTCAACACGACGATAGATGCTGAATCAAAGGAAATATTGGATTGTCTCCGTGCCGTTGGGCTTGAACAGTTCTGCTATTGACATCTAGACATTGTACATATGTATGAAGCACTTGAGTTTCTGTACAATCTAGAGATGGATGGTGAAGGACGGTTAACATCTTCTGTGGGCAGTTTTTACATCCTCATTAGTGATGACGATCTTTTCTGAATCTTCGGACTACGCATGGGAACCGTTGATCCAACCTCATTCACAACAGGAGTTGACGATAAAACCTATCTGAAGGATGTCCTGTTAAGACCGGCCAACATAGAGCAAGTTTTCAATGTCAAAGTTCCACATCTCAGACGGAAATATCGCCTTCTGTTTGAGATAGTGTCCAAGGTGATTCTGTGTATTATGCATAGCCTAGATGCTCTTACTGCTATGAAGCAGAATGTGATGACAACCATAATCAGCAAGGCTGATAATCTGAACTGGGTTGGACTGTTCAAGTCAAGGTTGGCTGAAAGAAATAGCCAAGTTCAAGCTGAACGAGAGGAACGAAGTTTATCTAACTCTGAAATGCTCATACATCCACAAGGTGTCGATTCTGCTGGATGATAAGCTGCCAGATAATTTCGAGTGAAACGAGGAAGGAAAGAAAGTCTACTTGGCAAAGTTTAAAGCCATTTTGGGGAGGAATGAACCCTTACCTGGGCAGTCAGATGATGACCCCACACCATATGTGCCCCGACCAAGAGGAGAAGGCAAGGGTTCCAGAACTGCAGAGTCATCTGAGACTCAGACTGCTCCTAAGAAATTGAAGAGAAAGACCATGGCTAAAAAGCCAGAAGGAGCAGAGAAGAGGCAGAGAAAGATTATTTCAATTCTGCAAAAGGCAGTAGTGGACCCATCTGAGCCAATTCCAGAGACAGGAGAGTCTGAACAGATTGGACAAGAAACTGGGAGGATATATATGGAATCAGATGTGGAAGCTACTGAGAGTCCAGATCGAACCGTCAGCATGGAAAGGGAAGTTGTTCAAGAGGAACACATGCAGGAGGGAGCTGTTGAAAGTTCAGCTGTGAAGGAAGCAGAGACTGCACCATCTGAGTAAGAGTCACCTTCTGATTCCATGCCTCTTAGCTCTGTATTCCGGAAGGAGAGATCTCCGACTCCGACATCCAAGTCGCCCTCACCCCCACCCCAGCTGACTGAGTCTTCTTCTGATCTGCCTCCCTCCTCTCCACAGCTGGAACAAATTCCTGCTTCGGAAGCACCGACTGCATCAGAACCAGTTGTTCCCACTACTGAAGAGCCGACTGAAGCAGAAGCTGAAATGACTGAGGAATAGCCGATTTTGGAATCTGAGCCCGCAGATGATAGATACGTCTCAGTTTCCCACAATCCTTTCAATACAAAGATTCGGCTGGGAACTCCTGAGGAGGAAGATCCCGTGGTTTACATCTTGAAGCAGCAGGTAAAATCATATCTGCTTGAAATTTATCCTGACCTCATAAACCATCCGGGTCCTCAGGAAAAGCTGGAGGAGATTGTATTCTGGAGGGACATAAGGCTGAAGACGGTGGAGGAGTTCTTAATTCTGATGATGTCCCTCCCAGAGGACTACTTCGTCGATTTGGAGGCGAAATGCTTGGCAAGTGCTGGTATTGAAAGCGTGGTCGAATTGGCCTTTGATGATGATATCAGATGGTTAATTCATGATAGGTTCAAGATTCCACGGATGGAAGAATGGGTGGACCAAGAATATAAGTACATTGAGCAAGTTGTCCATGAACCAAGACTGGATGATGCAGATGAGACCCACCTTGGCGAGGCATCAACATCTGATCAGACTGCTAGGATGAGTGCCGATACCCTAGATCTCATAACTTCGAAGATTCAGGATGGGGTACAGGCTTCAATTGATGCCCAATTCACATCTCTCACATCAGCTCTGATGAAGCGATTTGAGGAGGCACAGAGCGGTTTAATTGAGACAGAAATGAAGCTAACTGCGGACAAGATCATACTCATGCATGATCAAATTCTTGAATCTTTGATGAAAAGGGTTGATCCGTTCGTGGAGAAGCTAGGTCTCCAGATCTCCATGCTGGTTGACACTCAGATTTTACTAGAAAGTGTCTGGGGATCTCTGGAGCATACAGAAACCTGCTTGGATCTAGGGTGGAAACGTTTTGAGGGTTCAGTTAATCAATCGAAGAAGGCAATTGAATCTGCTCTGAACAGGCTTCTGAGCCTCGAACCTTCGTTTGTCATGCCTAAGGATACTGCTAGTCTCAAGGAGGAGATTTCAGCTCAATTGAGAAATATGACGAATAAGCTGTCACCACTTTTTGATGAAACCAAAAAGGGGGAAGAGCCAAAAAAATAGATGCAGTTGATACTTGCTGAAACCTCATCTGCTCATCCTGAACAGGCTGCTGAACCATCTGCCATGCCAGAACCTTCTATACCAGCTGTGAATATTCCGGACACCGAACTGGTGGAATTATTTGAAACAGTTGAACAACATGGGGAAGCCATAGCAGCTCAGGGAAAAGAACTCTCTGAACAGAAGTCTGTTCTATCTGAGGTGATTCAGAGAGTTGATAAGATTGAAGATTTCTCCTCCTCGGTCCAGAAAAGACAAGAAGCAGAAGATCAATCTTAAAAGTCTAGAATTGGTAAAGAAGCTAACTGAGGAAGAAGTTGCTGAGGCAGAGACCAAACTGAAGAAGTGGAAGAGAAGAAAACAAGTTGTTGAAATACCAAGACAGACCAGGTCAAGGACTCAGCTATCTGCAGCAGAGGAGGAAGAGAGGAAAGTGAGAAGGGCAGTGATTGAGGCTGCAGAAAGGAAGAAGAAATTTGCTGACAGTAAAGGGCTGGCAACCAGATATGTAAGAAGAAAGAGAAAGAAAGCCGCCTCAGCAAAGGATGTATCATGGGAAGAGAAAGTCTTACCTGCTCCTGTAAAGGACATTCTGGTTTCTAAGAAGAAATGGCTGCCAGAATGGGACAAGATAAGAGGTGAATGGCTGATTGATGTATATATTCTGGAGAAGATTCCGACAACAGATGATCAAGGCAAATTCAAAGAAGAATTCAGAAGCTGGCTCGAGACAAAGCACCCGCAGTTCTACGATTTGGTGATGTCTGAAGGTGAAGAGATGAGTCTGATTCCAGAAACACCTCCTTTTGAGACTATCCTTCCACCTCTCCGTCGACAGTCTCTTGATCCAAAGTCTTGGCTCAAAACAGATGTATTATGAATTTGCCAAGATGGGTGGGATCATTGAGAAGGACAAGCTGGCTGCTTTGATGGACAGAATGTACAAGGTCTTCAACATTCCTCCAGAACTTCAGAAATTCCATTATCGCTCTTAAGAAGATCAGAAGACAATTAGAATCAGTCGATAGGTATTTTGTTGTACTGTGTAATCATGCATCATTGTTAACAAAATACCTTATATTTCTCTGATTCTAAGACAACCTCTCATTGTCTTCTAAACTGCATGTTATTATTTGCTGATTAATTTTAATTATTTGTTTTTCTGATTAACTGTTTTGGTTCCATCAAAAAAGGGGAAATTGTTGGGAAATATGTAGTTTCGATGGAAGTTCCAAAATAGAGAATGCAATAAGACCAGTCAGACCTGTTAGCTGACTGATGATTTAGATAGCAGATAAGATGACCAGCTGAAGTGTGTAGACAGCTGAAGTAACAGATAGGTCACATATTGAGGGGGAACTCAATATGTATAGGTTAAGTCTTGTAAGATCAGAAGATCAGCTAACTTGAAGATCAGATGATGAAGATCTAAGAAGATAAGCTGAAAATCAGATGAGCAGAAGAGTCAAGACATCAAGACCAGAAGTCCTACATCAGATAACAACAAGAAAAGGTCAGTAAGTTGTGCTAAGACAACTTACGAACAGATAACCTAAATCAGGAAGACAGATCAGTGTTCAAACTGATCTGTGTCAGCTCCATCAGGTGACTACTTCAATGTTACCTAGTACGAGACAAGTATTCAGACAAGAAGAATGTCAACCTTGTTGCGTATTCAAGTGCTGCAAATCGTACTTGATAACCAATGAGGAGTCGACAACACACGTACGGAGTCTTGACAGTCTGCAGAATGGTGGTTTAGTGTCAACGGCTAGAAAGGACAAGCTTGCATGCTTTCGGCCATGCCTCTCCTGGAGCACGTAAAATCCATCTGCAGAACTACCTAAAATAGACCGAAATTTGAATTGCTCTCCAACAGCTAGTCCGATTTTGTGCCTATAAATAAGGGATCAAACCTTCATGGTAAGGTTACATAAATTATCTACAAGCAAAAGCTCTCAAGATTTCCGCACGAAGAACACAATCACAAGAGTTATTCTTAAGTGTTCGTCCCTTAGTTCTTAGCAGAATACTTATCATCTAGCTCTTGGCTACTTAGAAGATAGGATAGTATTCCAGTTGGAACAAAAACAATTTTTACCCAACACTGTTAGGTTAAGTTTGTTATAGCAAGATTTCTATCTAGGGTTTCTAGATTAGATTTCTGGGATTGGTTGAGTGTGAACTCGTTAAATATCTGTTGGTTGTATTGTGTTGGACTAACACATTAAACTAAGTTCAGTTGGTTAAGTTGGTGCCCCTACTGATAGGGAAGAGTGGACGTAGGACAAGTTGTCCGAACCACTATAAATTTGTGTGCCTTTAATCTGCTTTACACATACTTGCACACTACTCTTGTTATCTGCATGCATATTCTGTACCAGGATTAGACTAGCATCAAGCTACTGATCTGTTCAAATTAACACTTTAGTTATCTGATTCAAACCAGATTGGTCAGAATCTTTAGTTGAGAAAAACTGGTTTTCACACGGGTTATCTAATCTTCCGCACCATCAGTTAAACTGATAGACGCCAAACTGATCTGCCTGTCAGATCAATAAGTCGTTTATCAGTCCAAACGGATCCACTTCGCACTCTGATCAGATAAACGTGCAAATCACATCTGATCCACGAAAAGTTTTAGAAGTCTATTCACCCCTCCCCTCTAGACTTCAACCCTCACTGAAACCCGTTCGGGACCTACAGACCCGTTTTAAAGAAAACACGTCACTTGGGAACAGGAAGAAAGAAATTCCAAAGAAGCAGATGTTGTACTTACCTATAATCCCTCGATTACAAAGAATGTTTGCCTCAAATTCAACGGCTAAGCATATGGCATGGCATCATGATAATCGACGCGAGATAGGTAAGTTATCACACCCATCAGATGGGGAAGCGTGGAAGCACTTCAATTAAAAGCACCCTGTATTTGCTTCGGAACCAAGAAATGTGAGATTGGGATTGTGTTCAGATGGGTTTAGTCCATTCAATATGAACGCTAAGGTGTATTCGTGTTGGCCTGTGATCTTGACCCCGTATAATCTTCCTCCAGGTATGTGCATGAAAAAAGAATACATGTTCTTAACAATAATTATCCCTGGTCCTAGTAATCCTAAAAGTAAAATTGATGTTTATCTACAACCTCTGATTGATGACTTAAAAAGATTATGGGATGAAGGTGTTCTGACATATGATATTTCCAGAAAGCAAAATTTTTATTTGAAAGCTGCATTATGTTGGACCATCAATGACTTTCCTGCCTATGGAATGTTATCTGGTTGGTCGACGGCTGGTAGATTGGAGTGCCCTATTTGCATGGAACATTCAAAAGCATTTTATTTGAAAAATGGGAGGAAGACGTGCTACTTTGATTGTCATAGACAGTTCTTGCCAATGAATCATTCTTTTCGCAAGGATAGAAAAAACTTTCTAAAAGGCAAAGTAGAAGATGAAAGGACGCCTAGGCGGTACTCAGGAGTTGAATTACTTACCAAGATAAGTAATTTTTCTAAGATAACTGATACAAGGAGTAGTAATACAGCACCGGGCTATGGGGTTAATCATCATTGGAGCAAGTGCAGTATCTTTTGGGACTTACCATACTGGTGTGATTAGTTGAATCCACATAACATAGATGTTATGCACACTGAAAGTAATATCTTTCAAAATGTATTCAACACAGTTATGGATGTTAAAGGTAAAACAAAAGATAACATTAAAGCAAGGATGGATCTTCCTTTATATTGTACTCGCCGGACTTTAGAGTTGAAAGAAAATGGTAATGGAAAGTTATTGAAGCCAAAAGCTAGATACACTTTAAATATCAATCAAAAGAGAGGAATATGTGAGTGGGTAAAGGGCCTGGAGTTTCCCGATGGATATGCATCTAACTTGTCAAGATGTGTTGATTGAGATCTTGCACATTGCAACATAGGAAGTCTCATGATTGTCATGTCTTCATGGAGAGATTGATTCCAATTGCATTTAGTTGTTTGCCATCTCCAATTTGGGAATCATTAACTGAGCTAAGCTATTTTTTTCGAGATTTATGTTGTCCCGTGTTGGAAACAAATAGACTTGAAGAAATGGATAAGAACATTCCTATAATCTTATGTAAGTTAGAGAAGATCTTCCCTCCAGGTTTTTTCGATGTAATGGAGCATTTACCCATACACTTGGTTTATGAAGCTATAGTTGGTGGACCCGTGCAATATAGATGGATGTATCCATTTGAGAGGTATTATTCTTGCATTAGATTTATTTTTATGTGAATATCCATTTTAAATATTAATTTACATCTTATTGTGCATTATTTTCTCATAGATTCTTGCATAGTCTTAAGAAGAAAGTTAAGAATAAAGCTCGTGTTGAGGGTTCAATTTGTGAGGCATACATTCTTGAAGAAACATCTACATTTTGTTCATACTATTTTGAGCCTCACGTCCAAACAAGAAATAGAAGAGTTCCTCGAAATGACGATGGTGGTGTGTCATCTGAAAATCCACAAGTTTCTATATTCAACTATCCTGGTCGGCATGAGGGAGCATCTAAGAGTCGTTATCTCACTGATGAAGAAACGACAGAAGTTTCTTTATACGTACTCTTGAATTGTCCAGAAGTTGAGCCATTTTATACGTAAGTTACATCTCATTTATTGTATTTTCTCTTATAATTTTTACTGATACTCAATTTATATGATGATATCTAAATTATTCCAGCATCTTCGAGACATCTTTGTATGCAAACTACCCAAGTATCACTAGTGTTGAAGTCCAAAAATAAATAGGATCACATTTTGTCGATTGGTTCAGAAGATATGTAAGTTTTATTTGGTTACACAATCTGATATTATATGTACTTATCTAATAATTGCACAATCACCTAATCTAGTTATGTTTATTATGTATTTTCAACAGGTTCATAAATTGCTAATGGCATCCAAGATCAGTTTTTGTACAACTTGGCATGGGGTCCATTACGCCGAGTGCAGACTTATCCGGTGTATTTTGTGAATGATTATTGTTTTCACATATCTGCTTGGGCGCAAGATAAGAAAACAAATAATTCTGGAGTCGCTCTTATTGGAGAAGAGATCGTATATCATGAAATCGTTCAAGAAATGATTGAGATAGAGTATCCTGGAGAACAAATCAAAAGGTTAACCCTCTTTAATTGTAAATGGTTTGATCCCTCATCCACGGGCACAAGGATTTGCCCTAGATATGGAATTGTTGAAGTGAAATCAAACAAGAGATATAGAGGTAAAGATACATTTATATTTGCTCAACAAGCTGAGCAATATATTATACACCTTATCCAAATCCTACTCCTAATAAGAAAGATTGGTTTGTAGTGATTAAAACTAAGTCAAGACGTACAGTTCAATCACCAAATGCTCCATACCAAGATGATACTGGTTCCCACCTAAATGAAGAATCTTGCCAGGATGATAATGATGTTTCTTTAAGGGATTTTAATAGCATGGGTGAAGAAATAAGTTATACTACAAGTGCTCCTAATCTTGAACAAGATGATGAAGCAGATGAGCGTATTGAAGAAGACGAAGAAGCATCACATGAAAGTGAAGAATCTGAATCTGAAGAAGATGCTCCTTCGGATTATTATGAATATATCGATTGAGATGTTGTCTCCCACTTTGAACAACACTCACTCAGGTATTCTATCGATCTCTGTTAGATCTATGAGTTTAGTATCTGCAAATAAAAAGTGTGTTTTTCTATATTTGTTTTGTGTTTAAAAGTGATGATTGTGAGATTTAACATAGAAATCATTTGGATGTTTCTTGTATATTGAAATTAATCTTGAACTGATTGATAACGAAGAAATAATGATATTTATGGTGAATAAATTGTTATTTCTTCTAATTTGAAAATTGTTGATGTATGCTAAAATGAGCCAAATTCTGAATGTTTGTAAGTGTTGTGTGTTATTTATTTCTGATTTCATATTTGGGTAGTTTAGAACATAGAATGCTTGTGATATATTGAATCTTGTTGCCATCCAATTTGTATTTGGATAATAGATATCAATTTTGTGATATTACTTATCAACTTAATTCATATTAAATTTGCAAAGCTCTTTGATTATGTTTTTTTAACTTTGATTCCTCTAATTTAATTGAGACAAAAAATCAGGGAAGATTGTTATTTTTGGAGGCAATATATATCTATAGTTTACTTACTATGAAAGACCTCAAGGGCTAGTACTTATATCAATTTATTTTGGATTTCTTGTGTCAGTCATTATCAATGAAGGCATGGTTATCTCGTGAAGAGGCAAAACAAGTATGGTGAGTCTACTGTTTCTGTCATAAACATTTATTGCTTATTTTTTTTCTAATGGTTTTTTTATTTTTCTCCTATTATGTTGCTGTTATTGGCTTTTTCTGGTTGTTGTGGTTGTCTAAATTATGGTTGTGTATTACATTGTAGATGTTTTGAGTCAGTTTGCTGCTGGGTTTTTAGTGTCCCTTTATTGCTATTCATGGAGAATTTACGCTTTCTGATTTGATGCACCGCTTTCGTTCTTTGCTAGCTATTTGGCCAATGAGGTGGTGTTAGATTTTTGACTATTTGCTGCTAGTGTCCATGGAAGAATACTATAGTTTTCTATTGTATTTTTCTGGTTATTGGTGCAGATTTTTCCTGGTTCCATTACTCTTTTTTTATAGATTGTAGTAGGCTTCTTTGCCACCTTGTTTCGGCAATTTTTCTTTAGTGTAATTGACATTTTTAAATGTATTTGATGGATGAGTGACCCAGTGGAATGATGGTGCTCTTTATTAATAAAAAAATTATTTTTATAATTTTATATTGTGATATTTGAATATTTGTAGCTGATATTTGCAATGTCAAATAATATTTCAATACTAAATTTGCCATAAAAATATCATATGACTTAATGAAACCATTCCAACGGTCTAGCGCTGGTCAAATGTCTTGTGGAATAATTAAAGAAAACTTTCAACGACATCAAGTCGTTGGAAATTCAGTTGGAATTAGATTTAAAAATATGATACGATTGAGGAAACCATTCCAACGGTCTAGCGTTGGTGGAATGTTCGTTGGAATAATAAAAGAAAAGTTCCAATGACATTATGTCGTTGGATATTTTATTGGAATCAGATGTAAAAATAGCGTGTGATTTAGGGGAATCATTCCAAAGGTTTAGTGCCGTTGGAATGTCCATTGGAATAATTAAAGAAAATATCCAACGACATTATGCCATTGGAAATTCCGTAGGAATTAAGTATCTATTTATCTTACTCATTCCAAGGGTATAGCGACGTTGGAATGTCAGTTGGAATAATTAAAAAATATTTCCAATGACTCATGACATTGGAAATTCTGATGGAAATCTACATTAAAAATTCTTATGATTTAGGGGTATTAATTATTCCAATGGTATAGTGTCATTGGAATATCCGTAGGAATTGTTTTTTTTTTTTAATTCCAACGTCTTTTCCAACAGTAAATTCCAACAATTGCATTAAGTCATTGGAATTATCGTTGGATTTTTCCAACGGTTGCTTATGTTGTTGGAATGTCCGTTGGATTTTTCCAAAAGTCACTTTTGTTGTTGGAAACACCATTGGAATTTTCAAAATTCCAATAGTTTATTTTTCCTTTGGAATTTTTCCATTGGAATTTCACTATTTTCTTGTAGTGAGACCAGTCTTATTCTCCATCCTCAGCAGACCGGTGGTAGTCAGCAGCAGGCCGACGGTAGTCTTCACCAGGTCAATCTTGGTGCCCAGGGACTCGGGATGTTCAGCTCTTTATTTTCCCCTTATCCCTCATATCCCCAATATCCCAACGTCTCTGTTGGTAGTTATTCTCAAATTCCCGTGAACTTTCCTGGTGGTTTTCTTCCTCCGACCGGTGTCCCTTCTGTTCATGCTCATGGTCCAAGTGGTTCGGCGTCTCGTGCTCGAATTCGTTCCGAAAATACTGCTTTTAATGAGCTTCTCAATACCAACAATTAATGATGATGGTGAATCTGGTGATGATTGTAATGATATGAATGAATGATATATAGTGTTAATAAAAATAAGTGTACAATATATAGTGTTAATAAAAATAAGTGTACAATATATAGTGTTAAAGTAAATTTTGAAGAAGAATATTAAAATATCATTTTTACAAAAAAAATTATTCATATTAATAAGTATATAGAAGAATATAAATTATTTATTAAGACACAATTTAATTACAAATATTTTTATTAAACTAAAATGTGTGTACATATATATATAATAAAAACATTTGTATTATAAATGATATAATTAAGAAATAACACATAAATATACAATACATACATATATATAATATATACAATTAGAAAGACATTAATGTCATGTAACTAGTCGTGCCCAAACGGTTTGGCGAAACACACAAGGCCTCCACATATCGGGAGGTCACGTGTTCAATACTCTATAGGTGCGAAAATTCCCTATACTATACTTAAAGTACAGTAATTCGAGTGTCCAAGTGGTTGGGTGGGTGCTTTAGTGGGCTCGCGACGGGGGTTCGAAACCCGCGTGTTACGTTTTTGCATTTTTTCTCCAGATTTTTTCTCCGAAAAATGAGGGCTTAAAACCCTCTTTAAATTCATCGGGGGATAGGACGAGGGTTAAAAACCCTCGTTATATTTTCCAAAAAACGAGACTAAATAGGCGAGGGTTTTCGCCGCCCTCGGTATCAGGGATGAGGGTTAAAAACCCTCTTTAATTGGCGAGAGTTCAAAACCCTCTTTAAACTGACACATGTCAGTGCGGTCGTCAAATCCCTCTTTAATTTAACGACGGTTTTGTTTTTCCCTCGTTACACGATTGGCGACGCACAGGGATAATATCCCTCTTTAAAACCCTCACAAAACTGAAATCCCTCTTTAAATCCCTCTTTAACACCCTCTTTAAATTAGATGCATTTTGTGGTGCAATCAAAACGTGCAACGCCTCCAAATACTCACTCCACCATGATTCCCCCTCTTTCCTCTTCAATCTCCTTTTCTCCCTCTCCAGTTGCCTCACAGCCTCCTCGTCCCACTCCCGCCCACAACCTGCGACGGCGGAGGAGCGTCCGCCGGCGTCAAGAGAGGGTGGATCAGGGCGTCCACGGACGGGTTGCCGAACGAGTAAATCTTCCCGGCGGGGACTGCACGAGAATTGCGATTTGGGAACCACAGAGAAGGGCGAGTTCGCTGGCTTTCTTGAATAAACCGGTTCGGCGTTTGGTGAAGGTGACTTGGTGTTGGCGTCAGACATGGCTAGTTGTGCAAGAAACAACTGATTACAAAGTTTCTCTCTTGCCTTAATTTTGCGAATTGCCAAACACTTATTTAATACAACCCAGCTAGGGTTGGAAATATTTTTCAAGATTCTGCATTTAATTAATACTTTCCATCTTTATATATTGGTAACTATATATGTAATTATACACTCTCTTTCTCTCTCTTACGTCTTTATATATTGCTAACTATATATATGTATAATTATACTCTCTCTTTCTCTCCCTCACATCGATTGAGGCGGAATTTTGTAATTAGTGTAGGAAGCCAACATGCAGCTGTATTCTTGTGCATATATATTATGGACCAGGTCTTGTATACACTCAAGTGCACCATGCACTCATAGTGCATTTTAGAAAAGTGTAATTTTTTATATTGAAAAGTATAACTTATTTACACTGAAGTGTGTAAGTATTAATATGGAAAATAGTTGCACGCTTCAGTGTAAATAAGTTGCACTTTTCAGTATAAAAAGTCACATTTTCTAAAATGCACTATGAGTGCACAGTATATTTGGTTGTACATGAGACTCGCTCTATATCATGAAGTGAATATATATTATATGGGTGACACATTTAGACCCATTTTTTTTTTTTTACAAAGTAGAATAGCTCAGGTGGTTAGAGCACCACTACCTATGTTGTGAGGTCATAAGTTTGAGTCACCATTTACCCTCAATAAAAAATAATTTTGACCCAATTTTAATTTTTTTCATTAGTCAATTCCTAAACAGGTCGACACGCTAAATGACAGAAAATTGTGTGCATTTGTAGAGCAGCTCGAATTCAGCGAAAAATGAGCGTGAATTCATCAATTTCTGGAGCGATACGCGAATTTTTCAATTTCTGGGAATTTTAATTTCTTCTGGAGTGTGATTTCTGAAAAAAAAAAAAAAAAAAAATGGGCGCGAATTCATCAATTTCTGTAAATTTTATTATCCTCTGGAGTGTAATTTCTACAAAAAAAATTGGGCTGATTTATAAGAGAATCAATGTCAAAATTAAAAAAAAATAGAAAACATCAACTGATTTTAGTGTACAAAGTAATAATTTTCAGCAAATAACTCCTAATTTTCAAATTGAGTAACCCTCTTCAAACAACTTTGTTGATTCTGACAAATTCGTTCATCCAAATTAAAAAATAACAAAGGAAAAAACTCACCAAACACTTCGTGTCAACTCAATCCTTTGCCCGCAAAAAAAATACTTTGGTGCCTTTTTGGCTCATATTATTTTCAAAAGGCCTGACTCGGAAAGATAATATGAGTTACAAGTCCATGGCCAAAGTCAAAAACACGCCAATTGAAACCAAGAACCTAAGACTACTATATACGAAAATGCATATGAAAATATGAATGTAGATAAATATTTTTTCGAACCAGATTTACGCGTTTCTTTTGAAAGTGTATTCTTTAAAAAAAAGATATATGCCCTATTTATAGGGTTATGCCAACAAGTTGAATCTAAGAAATCAATTGACTTTATTAAAAAGTAATGGCATTCAAGTTAATTCCTCTAATTATCCAATATGGGATGTTTAATTTCCAATTAAAATTTTCACACTTTTCAACACAATTTAATTCATAAAAAAGAAAATTCGACTCAAAAGATAATATGTTTAAATTTAAAGTCAAAGTAATTTCTCAGAGCTATTAAAATCGATTTTGTTAATTCCTCTTCTGTTTAATTCCCAATTAAAATTTTCACACTTTCCAACACAATTTAATTCATAAAAGTTACGCGTTTCAATTTCGCCTCACAAAAATCGATTTTGTTCTTCTAGTCTAAAAACTGCTTTTGAGGTTGAACCGGTTTTAACCGGTCAAAACCGAAAAAAACCGGTTCAACCGGCAAACCGGCCAACCGGAACAACCGGTTTCCTTTTTTTTTTTAAAATACTTTTAAAATACTTTCATTTTCCTTCAAACACTTTCGATGTGGGATCAATGTATGAGGTGGGATAAATATATGAATCAAGGTCCACCTTCATCCCTTTTATAATACTTCCTCTCACATTTTCTTCCAACACTTTCGTTGTGGGATAAATGTATGAGGTGAGATAAATATATGAACCAAAGTCCACATTCACCCCTTTTATAATACTTTCTCTCACATTTTTTTCCAACACTTTCGATGTGGGATAAATGTATAAGGTGGGATAAATATATGAACCAAGTTCCACATTCACCCATTTTATAATACTTCCTCTCACATTTTTCTCCAACACTTTCGATGTAGGATAAATTTATGAGGTGGATTAAATATATTAATCAAGGTTCACCTTCACCCCTTTTATAATACTCCCTCTTACATTTTTCTCCAACACTTTCGATATGGGACAAATATATGAGGTGAGGTACACTTCTTCCCTTTTATATTATTTTCTTTCACATTTTTCTCCAACGCTTTCGATGTGGGATAAATATATGAGGTTCACTTTTTCCCATTTTATATTATTTTCTCTCAAATTTTCATCTAACACTTTCGATGTGGGACAAAATTATGAGATTCATCTATTCCCCATTTATATTACTTTCTCTCACATTTTCCTCAAATACTTACTCGATGTGGGATAAAAATATAAGGTTTACCTTTCACCTTTTAACACTACAAAAAAAAATTGCTTTTAAAGACATGCAAAAGTGTGTTTATTAAATATTTATTATCACACTTTATCTATTCCCACATTAATTTTTAGTGTGACGTGTATTGATGTAGGGATAGGTGTAATTAGATGTTATCACACATTATAGTGTTTGATTAGGTAGATTGTTCTCACAATTTTAAGTATTAGAGTAAATTATATATTACCACACTTAATTATTATATTTATTTTATTATATTTATAACTTAAATTATAAAAATTGGAGAGGGATTACTGTCCCTTGCCAAGGGGCGCGAACAGGAATCGAACCATGCACCTAGGCTGAACAACTAAACCATCTTACCACTGAACTACAATTAAAATATGGTAACTACATGCGTTCGACCATATATATATACACATGCATTTTAATTTTAATTCTGGACTCCATATATATATATTATATACGTATGATTTTTTTATTTATTTTTTTACGTTTTTTTTTTATACTTTGCTGAAATTTTTTGTCCATTTTAATCGGGAACAAAACAAAAAAACATTTTATTAATATAGACTTACATGATTGTTGGTGTTATTAATTTTTTAAATATTTTTCGTTCAATAATATAATTAATTCACTTTTTTGAATTAATGTAATGACATTTATATTTTTATTGTGTGATAAAATGCAAAATTTTATTTTATAGTGAAATTATTGTAACTTTCATAAAATAAGTGTGGTATCAGAGATAATATTAACACAATTATTTTATTAGTGTGTTAACAGTGTTAAGGAATTTAATACTAACAAATTTGTTAACACACTTAAAATTTTATGTATCAAAAGAGCACTTATAAAGACACGTACTTTGTAGTGTGTTAAAAGTTATGTGGCAATAGATATTTTTGTTGTTGTAAGGTGTGGCAATTGAATATATATTCACACACTAATTCTTTAATGTCATAACAAAGAACACATTAACACACCTAAAATATTTAATGTGTCTATAGAATAATTATTGTCATATTTCTTTTATAGTGTAACAACACCTAATTTTTTTTTTTATTATGACCCTGACTCTATTGTGTTTTTTTAAATACGAAAA
The DNA here is from genome assembly GCA_037126765.1 of Stenogyne calaminthoides. Taxonomy (NCBI): domain Eukaryota; kingdom Viridiplantae; phylum Streptophyta; class Magnoliopsida; order Lamiales; family Lamiaceae; genus Stenogyne; species Stenogyne calaminthoides. Next base: position 4,999,185 of record JBBCBC010000015.1, read on the forward strand.
AATTATAAGATATATGTTTAAATTTTTGTAGGTGTATATTTATTTTATTTTTAAACTAAACATAAGAAATATTAAAAATAATTAAGCAGAAATCATTTCAAAGATTAAACAGCCGGTTGAACCAATCCGACCGATTAAATCGCTGACAGGTGGTCTGTCCGGTTCGGTCACCGATTCGGTTATAAAAACACTGCTTCTAGTAATGCATTTTTAGGTCTATCTGTATCACATACGAAAAAGAAATGAGTGGCTCACTTTTTAGTGCAAGGTTTAAGGCCCAATTACTAGGAAGTTCAAATATTTTCTTAATTAGTTGTAGGTGCAAACTAAGCTTCAGAATGACTTTTCTACCCTTATTTTCAGATTTTTAGAACTTGGGTCTCCTGACTTGTTAAGGGCCCACTCTATTGTCAAAATCAGATACAGTACTGTCCTTTTCCCCTTGACCTTGTCACGTGAAAACCCAATTTTTCACCCTTTTTTCCCATTTTTTCACGTTAAAACCACTTTTCACTCTTCCCCCAATTATTTCGGAACTCCAGCCTCCAAAGCAGAGAAGAAGAAGTGCAGAAATAGAAAGATTAAAACTTCATTTAATCAAAAGAGTTAATAGACATTCACAAAGCAGAGAAGAAGTTGCAGAAATAGAAAGATTAAAACTTCATTTAATCAAAAGAGTTAATAGACATTCAGATCAATGTTCATCATATTAGAAGAAGGATGCCTTCATTATTACTGCTTGAAATATTACACAAATTACATACCTAAAATCTAAACAATTTGCATATCTCTTCTTCTAAAAAAAGTCAAAATTGCATATTTCAACATGCTCGACATGAATATATACATAATAAACATGCATATGTTCATCAATCAACATGCACATGTTCATGTTTTTACATGAACATGTTCATAAAGAAGCCTAAAAGAAAACCCAGAACTCTAGATCCAACTTCATTTCCTTCAGGATTTTAAACTCAGATCCATCTTTTCCTGCACCTTTCCCCGCCGCCGCCGCCCACCTCCACCATCACCCACCTCCGCCACCGGCCTATCCACTCGAACCAACTCCCTGACCCAAATCCCAAATTCAACCAAAACCAGAAATCCAAAAAATGTTTCATAAAAAAAAAAATAATTAAAATTCCAAATCAAATCCTCAAATAAAATTCATCAAAATCCGATTCAAAATTAATCTGCATCATCATCAAAATCAAAATCCAAAAATACAGAAAAACAAGCGATTTCGTCAAAAAAATCATCAAACAATTAAATAAAACAAAAGTAAGAAATAAACTAGCACTGCGTGCGGCGTGAACGGGCGTCGTCTTCTTCCTCGAAGGGGTGGAAGCACAACGGCAACGACGCGAGTGGGGTAGCGATTTGGGGTTGTTGGGGTTTCTGGTTTTTGCTCGGGGCGCGGCGGAGGTGGTCTGGGTGTGGAGGTTGCCGGTGGTTTTTCGATTTTTGTGGAAGTGGTGAAGTGGTCGACGATGTTGGATTTCTGGGTGGGAGACGACGGGGAGGATGGGGAAGAAGGTGGGCTGCCGCGGATTTCTGGGTGGAGGAGGCGGGTGACGGCGGTTTCCGGGTGGAGGTGGGTGCCGTTCTTGTTTGAAGAGAAAAAGGAGGAGATTGGTATTATCAGGGTTTCAAACGTGGGGAATGAATTTGTGGAGGAATAAATGTATGAAATGAATTTAATAAGAAAAGGGGGTATTTTAGGTTTTTTTGACTGGTGTTTTGCACCTAGTAGTAATTTAAAAAGCAATGTGTATCTAAGAGTGAGGTCAAAGATATTTTTGGACCTAAGGCTAATTATCACAAAGGTATTTCTGTAATTTTTTTGTGTTACCTTTAATAAATTTTCTGTAATTTTCTGTAATAAATTTGTGGAAAAAAAGAAAAGAAAAGCAACATAAAAAAACCGAGCAATATCCATTTTGTTATGTAGTAACATATTTTATATTTGTCTATTAGTTCACTTTTTTTTCTTATAAAGTGCAACATTTTATTAAAGGAGCAGAGGCAAGAGGCATTCCTTGCTAAAATGGTACAACACAGTTTGTTACAATCCTAGCTTACCTTGCTAAAATGGTATAATGCAGTTTGTAACATATATTTTTTTTTTTGCCTATTACTTCACTTTTTTGTTCATAAAAAAAAATCAATAAAATCAAATTTTGTTTAAATGGTAATACCTTTCGTGTCTATGAGTAGCACAATATCGTTATATAATAACACAAAAAAATTACGGAAAAAAGAAAAATAAACCACCATAACAAAAAAAGAAAAATTTATTTTTGTTCATGTAATAACACATTTTGTGTATATGAGTATCACAATTTTATATCATATGGTGGTATATAAAAAAATTATACAAGAAAAAGAAGGAAAACACCATAATAAAATTAAAGGAAAAAAAATTGATTGTTTTTCACAAAAACACAAAAAATTTAGCATACAAAAATATACAGTCATTGAGATTTGAACCTGTAACCAAGAATCTTATTAGGAGGCCTCAACCACCAGGCTCACCATAAAATTAATAAAAAAAAATCTTCCTATAAATATATAAAAATATAGGTCCAATTCTAAAGAACGACCTACCTGACCCACTTAAGACCTGTGAATTTTGCTCCCCCTCCAAATTAGAGTATATTGTACAATGCAATACCGTACACAAGATCTCCTCATATAAAAAACTGATAAACACTAAAAAAGTTTAACGAGAGCGGCATTATAGCCCTAATTAACCAGGGTTTTAAAGAGAATTTTGATAACCCTCGAAATTAATGAGGAATTTCAACGTCCTTATTATTAATGAGGGCATTAACGAGCAATAAATTTTACTCGTTAATACTGAGAACTTTAACAAACACCATAATAACCACTTGAGCTATTCCGCTTCTTCTTTAAAATTGTGTTTTAGTACCGTTGGCAAAAAACTATATTTTAACAAGGGTCGTTAATACTTAGGGTGCAATTGCCCTCACTAAATTTTAGCGAGGAGGAAATTATCAAGTACTGATCGCCCTCGTTAATTCCATCATTAAATCAATTTAATGATAGTTTTTTTTTAGCTGCACAAAAAATAAGGTATGCAGCATACGTGTGTATATTCATATAAATTAATAGGCATTGTGTGTAGTTGACGAAAAACAAAAGGAAAAGGAAACATATTTCAATGTAAAATTTTGAAACAAATGAGTATTACACTGTCACTATTCACGAACAAACTCTAATGCTCTCACTAGGGTTTTCCTAAAGCTATTTAAATCAAGAGTAACATCTTGATTATCCAAATACACAGTACGAAAACGATCATTACGTTTCTCCCTAATGGCAGCCGGATCTTTATAAACCTCAACATCATCATCGTATTTCCCGAACAACGAACTCTCGTTCAAACTCACTTTATACTCCAAGTACCTCAACTTCATACTCACCGCAGGCCACTCGTAGCAAACATAAGCTTCGATATCTAATCCGAACGGAATTATTTGCAGAAGCACTGCATTTTCCGGAAGAAAAATCATATTGGTGAGACCCGCCCCGTGGACCCCCACCACCACGTCGAACGAGTTAACGTGTTTTGCAGTTGACGACATTGCTGCATTTCGAACCATCCGTTTCACGACCACTTCGAACCCTAGGGTTTTAGCCATGTTCCCGATTTTACCCTCGTTCATCAACCGTCGGGTTCCTTCACGAGAAATTATCAGCAATCGAGGTCGATCGCCTGTTTTATGTAATGGCGGACCAAATATAAAAAAACATGGGTTAAATGAAATAAATATAGTACAAGAAAAAAAGCTAAAAATTCTTTAAGGAGGGGGTCTGAGGTATAAAGAGTTAGATATTTTTGTTTTTACAAATTTAAAAGAAGTGAAAATGAGTGTAGCATGATGGTAAAGATCGTGTATAGTGTCAATTTTATGTGATAGGAATTTGAAGTTTGATATTGGTTGGGCTATTGTATAATTTTTTATTTTTTTATAAATATATGAGAAAAGAGGATAAAACCTTATCTGAATTCTAGTTCCCCGTTAACTTTTTTTTTTAATATGACTATTATGTACAAAAACTATCACAGTTATGCATAAAAATTATCATTATTATGCACAAAAACTATCACTATTTAATAAGAAAAAAAATAAAAAACAGTGATCATTTTTGTACATAACAATGATATAGTTCATGTATAGACCTGATTCATAGAAGTGTTACTAAGAAAAAAAATAATATGTCTCCTATGCATCAAGTGCATCATGTAACTCAAGTGTAGTTTAAAACATGTAACTTTTGCATTAAAACACGTAATTTGTTTAATCTGAAACATGCAACATGTGTCAGTGAAAACAAATTGCACGTTTCAGTATAAACAAGTTTAACATTTTACTGAAACAAATCGCATGTTTCAAAAATGCATTTGATTTGAAAATTACAAAAGTTGGCGGGTTACGGCCAGTCCATCCACAACATACCTCCGCCCTTGGTTTTATGAATAATTTCTCTCTCCAACGAATATGCGGTCTGCACGAGCTTCCGGAAGCTTCCTATCGAGAAGTTTCTAGATTCTTCCGGATGGATGAACAGAGCCCCGGGGGTTCTGAGCCCTAGGATCATTTTCGAAAAGCATAACACGTCGTTTTCCTTGTCAATATCAACGACGTCGTATTTGGATAGTTTTTTAAGAATTGCTCCGTATCTCAACGTCCATGGGGAGTAGTGGTTCGTGACGAGGAAGATTGTCGACCGGTTGAACCGGTTGGAAGTCAGGAAAAGGGGGAAGAGGACGTCGGCGAAGGCGTGGAAGAGGTTTTGGGCGTGCCCTTTGTTTGAGAAAACGACGGCGGGGATGTTTTTTAGGGTTTGAGTGCAGTTAGGGATTTTGGCGGTTGCCTGTAGTAATTTGATTGTGAAATTTGTGACGCTTCTGAATTTGGCGGTGTTCATTTTTTGGGCGTAGGGTTTTATGGTCCAAGAAGTGGAGTTGTGGTTTGTGGGTGAAGATATGAAAATGGTGGAGGAGTTGCCGTGGATTCTTATGTCTCCTTCTAATTCATACACGTCCGATCGATGATTGGAGAGGTTCTGAATAATGGGATTCATCATGGTGTCTGCTTCATAATCTGGAGAAATAACAATCAACTGTTATTTTAATAGATTTCTGATTTATCATTACAATTCACAAATCAAAATTTTTAAAAGATTTATATTTATTAGTAACTTGATTCAAAATTTTGTAACCCATAGCAACATACTATTTCTAGTTTAATTAGTATTTAGGAAACAATAATTATGTAGGGATCTTCTAGGTCAGAAACACACTAATACAGATTTGACTTTGTACAGCCCTTAAAAAAAGTCTTAGACAACGGTTATTAGCCCCGGACCCACAAATCTCACATATAAGCCGTCTAAGCAAAAGTGGAGCTTAGACAACGGTGTTTAACCGCTGTCCAAAAAAACCGTTGTCTAAGTATCAAAATTGATAATTAGACAGCGGTTTTTAGCCCCGGACCCACAAATCTCACATATAAGCCATCAAGACTCTCAATTAATTAAGACAATTATTCGCTCCCATGGGGGACCAAACACGGACCTTGGGCACCTGAGCGGGGGATCAATTCCGCTCGGGCACTTACTTTCTTGTGTTTACTTAATGAAATTAATTCTATATGTTCTAAAAATCGTTTTTTCTTACAATTTTTTTTAAAATTCTTTATTTCAACTATCTTATTTATTAATTCAATCACATTTTTATATAATAATTTTTTTTATATAAATTTAAATTTAAATTAAATTAAATTATATTAAAATTATATTTTTTCCTTGTACTTTTTAAAAAAAAATACTACATTTCTTTTAAACTTGTAATACTTTTCCTTCTAAACAAGTAATATTTTTCTATCTAAATAAGTAATATTTTTCTTTAAACAAGTAATACTTTTTCATCTAAACAAGTAATACTTTTCTTTTAACAAGTTATATATTTCTATCTAAACAAGTAATACTTTTCTATTTAAACAAGTAATACTTTTCTATCTAAATAAGTAATATTTTTCTTTAAACAAGTAACACTTTTTCATCTAAACAAGTAATACTTTTCTTTAAACAAGTTATATCTTTCTATCTAAATAAGTAATACATTTTCTATTTAAACAAGTAATATTTTCTATCTAAACAAGTAATAGTACTTTTCTATCTAAATAAGTAATACTTAGACAAAATTGAATTAATTTATAAGAATATTAAATATTATAGGTATTAATTTATAAGAATAGTGATACAAGTTCATAAGTGTAATAGTATGAATTTAATATTATGAATAAATTTTACATAAGAGTTTTTGTTAATCTCATTATATAACACGAATATTAAAAAGAAATAACACTAGAATTTAAATAATATAACTTTTAAAATTTAAATATATCTTTCTATATTTACAAAAAATTTTTTTATCAAAATTCTAGGATTTCCTCCTATCATATCTCATATCTTATCTTTACAAATTTTACAAAATATTTGGTTTCAATTTTTATCTTCGAAAAATCCTTAAATTTCTCAATTATTGTTTACTTTTTTTAAAGAAAAAAAAATATGTCTAGAGATTAAAACTCACGTTGTCAATTGTGGAGTACTCAAACTCCATTATCCCTTTATTTTCTCAACCTTGTGATATCTTCATATTTAAAAAAAAAAAATCATGTCTTCGACATTGTGGGGAGTTGATATCCCACTATTTTCTCAACTAAAACCCTTTTAATATAAATGCATTAATTTACTTATTTATTAGTTTGAAATGCATTAATTCACTTGCACAGCGGTTATGAACCGTTGTCCAAACTTTACCTTGGACAACGGTTCAAAATCGCTCTCTAATTACCCTTGCACAGCGGTTATGAACCACTGTCTAAGTTTTGTTCTTGGACGACGGTTTTTAACAACTGTCTTTTTTTTTTAATAAAACCGCTCTCCAAGAGACATTTTGGAGAGCTGTTTGAAAAAATGGTTGTCCAAGTGGAGCTGTCCAAGCTTAAATGTGTAGTAGTGAGGTTTTTTCGCCCTTCCTAACGTCAGAAAATCATTTGATTATTGTTTTATCGTTGATCCAACGTATAATTTTAATCTTAAATGATTTCACTTTGCACTAGTGTCGTATGCGATGTGCATACTGCAATCGCACTGCATCGCCCAACTAATAAATTAAATTAATATTTATAAGATGACGAAATTATCTCGGATCCGGATCGGACCCATCTTGACCTAGACCTAAATCCAAAATCCCACCCAGACCGCACCGGACCCGGATCCTAATTGGACCCGCCCTGACCCGAACCAGACCCAAATCCAACTTGACCGGACCCAGATCCAACCCTGACCCCAAATCTAAACCGAATTCGGACCATACCGAATCCGGGCCTTAATTCAGACCCAAACCGGACCTGGACCCCCACCCAAACCCGACCTGGACCCAAACCCTGACTAGGACCCAGACCCGACCCAGGTCCCGAATCCGACTCGTACCCAGACCTGAACCAGACCCGGGTCACTAAGGGGTTGGAGAGGATCGCGCATGGGCCGAGTTCGGGACCGTGGACTAAAATTTTTAAATTCATGAATATTGTATTTTTTTATTAAAAAAATGTTATAATGATATTTCAGTAATTTTATTATTTTTATTAAAAAATTAATTATTTAGTCTTATGGCGAAATAGTATCGCCCATGGCGAAGTTAAATGATGTGACAACCTTTTATTGAACGTCTAACATCAATAAGGGCAAAGTCGTTCGTAACCGTAGAAAAACCCAACTATGCATGGATTTATCTTTTGAAAAGAAAAGAAAATGGAAATTTAATAAGTTGATGATATTTTGGAACAATTGCAATTTGACAACGCTCTTTTAATTTTGAGTAGCTGTCATGTAAGTCCAAGTTCACATGATTTTTTATTTTTATTTTAAGAAATAATGTTGGAAGTTTACTCTAAATTTATTTTAAAATTTTGTCACTAACCTAACTTTTAAAATTATAAATATATTTGATTAAGGCAATAATCAATCAAGTGTCGCATACTTAGAAGAGTAGGTTTCTTGTGAAATTTATTCAACGTGAAACTAGTTTTATATTTATAGACATAACCCTTTAGTTATCACGGCTAATACCCTTTTGTAATGTAAGTCACATCCTTTAGTTATCACTACTAATACTTATATTGTAATATAAGTCATAACCTTTAATATTACGAGTAATACTCTTTCCTTAGTAATAAGTCATGCTCTTCATTATCATGATTAATACTCCCTCCGTCCCAAAGAAACGTGCATGTTTACTATTTTCACTTGTTTTTACGAGCGAGTTTTTTATTAGTATTTGGAATGATAAAATAATTTTTAAAGATGCATGCAATAGATGAGAGGTACTATAAAACCCCTCTTTAAAAATTATTTTATCATTTGAAATACTAATAAACAACTCACTCACAAAAACTCGATAATAAAGTAGGTGAGCACGTTTTTCCGGGACGGAGGTAGTATCCTTTAATAATATAAGTCATACCTCTTAACTAGTTTCACATATTTTTTGTGTAAAACTTGTTCACCATGTACTTTGCATATTTAAAATTTAATGATGGTCACAAATTTAATTAATTAAGAAAATACTAAAAAATTTAAAAAATTGGATTGAAGCATTTTATGAGAGAGTAAAAATAACTAGGTTGGGTCTTGTATGCACCAGGTCTACCATGTAGTTCATAGTGTATTTAAATTTTTTGAAACTTGTTATATTGAAACTTGCAATATATTACATTGAAATATGCAATTATGTTTTACGAACACAAATTGCATGTTTCAGTGTAACAAGTCGCAAGTTTCAATACAATAAATTATAAGTGTTTAAAATACATTATAGAGTGCACTGTGCACCTAATGCACAGGAAACCCACTCAAATAACTATTACTTGTATTGAATTACTAGAATAAAAATAAATATTTAACGTATTTAATTTAATATTAATTAGTAATATATTTTAGGTGTTTCTTGATCTAACTATAAAATAAATTGTTAGTGTGCGCATGCCCAAATTTTGTGGATAATCAGCACTACTAAAATTTTCTATTAGAAGTGTTATAGGCACATTTCAGTATTGTAATTTATTAATGGATATAAAATAATAATAGGTACATTTATATTTTTACGTACAATTTTAACTATATATACAATCTCATTTGTATTTATTAGTAATTTGTATAAAAAAATTGTATGTATTAGTAAGTTTCCCTTCCTATTATATTTCATGGCTACTATTTTTTTTCTTTTTTTTAGGAAGGGATGAGAAACTCTCCCCACCCGTGCCCGTGGCCCCTCAGCTGGGTGGGTTGTAAATCGAATGATGTGGTATATGTATGAAATAATTTTATTTCATCTACAAATTCAAAATTAAGGGAGACATGGAATTAATTTATTTATATAATTCCCAAATAATGTGTATATATATATATAGTAATAATTAATTAAGAATATATGAAGAAAAGATTAAAACTCACAAATTGGTGGAACACGAAGGTAGGGTTTCAAAATAATGAAAACCGAGGAAAGGTTGAGAGCCATGATAAAGCAACCAATGATTAATGCTCCATATCTCAATTTTTTCTGCTCCTCTTTACTAAAGCTTCTTGCAATTATCTTCTCAATGCCCATTATTCTCCTTGCTGCACTGCACACATATTATGCACATATTTGATGTAAAAATATATTCAACCAAGTTATAATTCTTGAAGAAATTTATTTAAACTAACTCGGATAAGAGCTTTAAACAAAGCAGCAATGGATCGCAAATTTTTAAGTTCACAAGAATCGAAATTTGCAATTTTAATTGTACGGTTGTCCGTACAATTACGGTTGTCCTAAATTAACACCCACCTCTCCCAACGTGTTGAAACGTCAATATCAAATTATGTTCTTTTTAATTGTGTGATCGTCTCACGCAAATGTGTCTCAACCAATAGACGTTGTAACTTGGTGGTGAAAACATGTCTTTTTTTTTTCTTTTCGAAAATGATAAGGCGTAAATTCAAAATATAGCACATTAATAAAATCTTAGATAAAAAATCGCAAATAAGATAATAAATTTAAATTTCAAAATCTATATATAAACATGGGGTACACTTTTGTTACTAGGTCTATACATGAATTGTATCATTGTTATGTGCAAAAATAAAATATTTTTTAAACAATGATAATTTTTATATATTACAGTTGTTGTACAAAAATACTTTTTGTAAGTAATAGTTACAATTTTTGTGTTTAACCGTGATATTAAAAAAAATGAGTTCATTGTGAATTTAAATTCACACGATCGTTTTTTCATAAACAAATATGAAAGAAACAATATACCCATTGGTTCTGCATTCGCTCGCCATCAATCATAAGCATGTCTTCGAAAACATTGACAGAAATTACAAATATCTATTGACATTAGCAACATCAAAATGTTCTGCCTCCGTATGAATTATATATATATATATATATATTGTAAAGTGTTAGCAATTGTGATAGGATACATCTTTAATTTCAAATAAAATTATTAATTATTGTGTTTATTGAAGAACGGCCTAGAATGGAACTCTATCAATTTGAGAATCAAATTGCATAATTTTTACAAAATCCATCTTCTTTTGGTTTTGAAATTTCTTATTTTGGTATTATTTCGTTTAAACAGAGTAATTTTATTTGTCCGTTTTATTTCGGGTTGCTATATCCATACAAATGAGTTGTTATTTCCTTATAGTTGTAATAGAGAATTGAAAACGTTGTCAATTATTCTTTAGACAGTTGGCTACTAACGTACTAATTAATAATTAAAAAAAAATACAAGTGAAAAGTATTACTAAAAATAATACAAAGGGTACTCAACTCATAATTATAAAAAAAAAAAAAAAAAAAAGAAAATGTTGTAGTAAATGGAATTTACAAGGATATATATATTCAACCGGGAAACGCGGATAACCGTAAATGACCATTTTTTTTTTTCAAATTTCTTATATTTAGTTAAAAATAAAATAAATATACACCTAAAAATTTAAACAAATCACATTACAAGAAAACAACATTTAACAAAAAAACAACACAATTATGACTAACTTTAACCTTATATTTTTTATCCCACATCAAGCATTGAAAAAAAATCTAATAGAAAATAAAATCATAATTTTTCCCCACATCAAAAATAAAAAGAAAATGTGAGACAAAACAATATAAAAGGGGAAAAAGTCTTTGTCCATTGTTGGAAAAAAAAAAGTTTATAAAAAGGGGTGAAGGTGGAACTTGATTCATTTTCATACTTCATACATTTATCCCACATTGAAAGTGTTGGAGAAAAAATGTAAGATGAAATAAAAAAGTGAAACCTTTGTTCATTTTATTATAAACATTTATCCCACATCGGATGAAAAATGTGGAGTTTTTATTTTATTTATCCCATTGTGATCATTCGGGGGTTTGGACCTTGGTTCATTTTATCCCAACTCATTGTTGGAAGAAAAAATGATAATTTAAAAAGGGAAGTTGTGGACCTTATTCCCATTTTTATCCCACCTCATACATTTATCCCAAATATTATAAAAGGGGTGAATGTGGAAAAATTTTATGTTTATCCCACATCGAAAGTGTTGGGAAAAAATGTGAGAGGAAGGAAATTGGACCTTGGTTCATTTTATTCTCACCTCATACATTTATCCCACATCGAAAGTGTTGGAAGAAAAATGTAAGATGAAGTATTATAAAAAGGGGTGAATGTGGACCTTGGTTCATTTTATCCCCCCTCATACATTTATCCCACATCGAAAGTGTTGGGAAAAAAAATGTGAGAGGAAGTATTATAAAAGGGTGAAGTTGGACCTTGGTTCATATTATTCTCACCTCATACATTTATCCCACATCGAAAGTGTTGGAAGAAAAATGTAAGATGAAGTATTATCTTTTCATTTTTATCATCCCAAAAGTGTTAGGAAAAAAATCATCAATCAATTTATCCCACATCAAAAGTGTTGAGGAAAATGTTTTTAAAAATATTTTTTTAAAAAAGGTGATAACCCCCCGTTGAATTTTGACCGGTTCAATTTTTTGACAAAATCACGGTTCTGGTTCAACCGGTTGAACCGGCCGTTCAAACCGGTTATGAAATCATTGTTTACAAGGATATAGCTAGGGAAACACGGATAAGTAGACCATTCAAAAAGAGAGGGAACCTTCCAAACTTCCAACAAACACATTACAAGTAACATTTAACAGTTTTCTGACTACTTTACCACAACCCGCGTTGAAAAATTCGAATAGTCAACCATCAGATCTTTCCTCAATAAAGTGCAAATCAAATCTTTGTCCATTGAAAAAAAAAAATTATTTTTGTCCGTTTCTAGTTACGTCAGTTTTATTTTATCATTTTTTGATTTTATCAATTTCACCGGATCATTTTGATTTCAATTGTAGTCATTTTCACCGGATAATTTAAAATTTGATCGGATTTAAAATTTTTTTTTATTCTCAATTTTCATTTGAACTGCTTTTCATCAAGAAAAAAATCATCAATCAATTTCTGTTTTGATTACACCAATAGCAAAAAATCCAAAATTACATTCATTATCCTAATTTCGAATTGATTTAAATAAAATTTTTGAACCCGTCATTTCAATGTTTTTTTCGCATTATTTTGTGTGCTACATCATATTTCCAGTCATTTTCCGGCTAAAATTTTTAATTTTCCGGCGAAAATGACTACAATTGAAACTAAAAGGACCATAATTGATAAAATAAAAATTTACAGGACTATTTCTGAATCGGGCAAAGTTACAGGACCATTTGTGATTTTTTCTCTTGGTCCATATATACCTAACTGACGAGAGAAGGGGCAACTCAGAAACATATGACTTACAGTTTCCCAGGCTTCATTGCACAACATACAGGTTCGAAGCTGATCATCAAATAAAACACCCTCTTCTCTAAGTTGTCTTCGATTTTGTAGGGCCTTAACCAATTTTTTTTTTTTTTTGAGGGATCTGCCACTTCATCAGGCGACTCTTTGAAAAGGAAAACTTCTTTTCCAAAGAATCATTCCACCTAACCCAAGCTATTTTGTTGAAGTTCTCAATTCCACCCCCACAAAAAATTTATTTGCAAAGAAGATATTGTTTTAATTAAGGCAACACTCATGGTAGCTTTAAAGAAGGACAAATGGTAAAACGAGAGAACAAATATACCGAATTTAAGAGAATTATTATGCCACCAAGGAATGGGGTTCTTCGTTTCCATCCAGAGTGTTTAGCTCCAAATATGTCAACTTCCAACACTTGTTCTGCATGTGGTTAGCACCAATCGTTAACCCCAAATATAGAAAAACGGAGTTTACCAATTTTACATTCAATTATGTTAGGCCAACTCTGCAATTCTATCCGGATCGAGCTTATGTGATTGATGAGGGGTGATCTGTCACCCCCGACCCATATTGGATAATTAGTCATTATTGGTACATACCGAGATTACATCAGAGAACGGGCATCTTACCCAACTTAGTTGAAGCCCATATGAATGCATTAGTACAGGTCCAAGTCCATGTATTCGATTACCTCCAACACAATTAAACATTTCATTAAATGTAAAAAAATCTATTTGGCATAATTTCAAGAAACCTCTCAAACATGTAATAAGCATTTATGCATAACTCATCTACCTTTATTGCACACTTTTAGTCAAATTCTTCAACTCAGGGGCAAGAGTCATCTCATTTCAGAAAACACCCCACCGCTTCTAGAAAAATCATATAGCATAAAAAATTGACCAACAAAATCATATAGTATAAAATATATTGTCCTATATTTTAATATTTTAGAACACATGCATTGTCTTACATTTACAAATTATTGTCCTTAAAACACAATTCCTAAGTTATTGTCCTGAAAAAATTACATTTAATATGAAATGGACTAGTCACCGTGAATGTACCGATATGTTCTTTTTGGATAATCTTCCGTAACCATTTAAATTTTGGTTACAAATAAATTCGTTACAAGAAATGCACTTTCTTGGAGTGTGAGAGAGGTTAGCAGCGGACTGTACTATATGCATGTTCACTAATATATAATAATTCATCAATATTGAAATTCATATATATATATTGCAGGATGCTACTATTTGTGCAATAACAGCACGAGAGCACTTCAACATGAAAATGGTCAACTTTTTTTATGAATATAAATAAAAAACACTACTGATAATTTGTTTTTTCTACATAAAAGGAACAACTTATATAAATATAAAGCTCTTAAATACTCCCTCCGTCCCAGAAGACTCTGCGCCAACTTTTCGGCGCAGAGATTAAGAAAAGTTGTTTTATGGAGGGTTGGTAAGTGTGTATAGGGGGTAGTAAGTGTGTGTTGTAAGGTTATAAGTGGAGAAGGGTGTGTTCATTTTTTGGGTGTGCAAAATCTTATGGGACAGACCAAAAAGAAAAGTGTGTTAAGTCTTGTGGGACGGAGGGAGTAATGTAAATGGTATCTTTATTAATTTTTCCCGTGAAGCAAACATGGTGTATCTTATTTTTCCCCAGAGAACACCCTGCGCATTGATCAGATAATGAAACGTACTAAATCTTTTCTCTAAAAATTGCACTCATTGTTTGACTTAGTCGGAGGCAATTTCCTCAAGTGAGACTCTTCATTCAGTACCATACAATAGTTTGGATTACCTTTTAATTATTGTAATCCACACAGAGTATTGACCTAAATTCACATTTATTGATAGAAAATCAATTACGTACTAAAGAGTGACAACCTTTGTCAACAAATCGTTGTAGAAAAAACATTTTGTTTTCACACATGGAAAACAAACCATTATACGAGGATTTGTAGACAAGGGTCGTTATTCTTTGTGTAATTAATTATATGTAAATAATTGTGAATTCAAACTATTGAATACATGGTGTATATATTAAAAGGAAATGGTAATTCAAACTATTGTATGGTTACTAAATGAAGAATATTACTTAAGGCTTGTTTTCAACGAGTCAAACAACGAGTGCAGTTCATAGAGAAACGATTTAACACACATTTCATTTCCTGATCAATGAGCCTGGTGTTTTTGGGGAAAAATTAACCAACACTATTAATTATACATCACCGGATACAATATTAATAAAGGTATTATGTAAATTATTTAATAAATATTTATATAAGTTGTTTTTTTATGTAGAAAAAGAATTATATCAGTACATATTTTTATAATCATAAAAAAAAAAGAATCATTTTAGTGTTAAAATACTCTCGTGAACATGCGTGTTGTAGCACAAATAGTAGTATTCTGCAACAAATTATGGATTTCAAGATTGATTTATTGTTATTAGGGAACATGAATATAATACCAATAAAGATAAACAAATTACTGAAACCATCATAATAATTAAAGGGAACCCAAGAATTTATAAGAGTATTCATAAAACACATCAAATGTTGAATTTATAAAGCATAAAATTGAACCTTGGATGTGTGGCAACAAGTGGTCTTGTCTGAGCAAAAGGATGTTAATTGAAAGCTGGCATTCAATTTATTTTAAACCTGAAAGATTCATTTCTTAGATGTTCCCATAATATACCAACTCTTCAAATCTGCATTCTAAAAGGTACATGTTTGAGGTTACAAAAGAAAAAGAAATAAACGAAAATCGAAATAAGAAATTTCAAAAAAGAATCAGAGAGATTAAGCAATCCTAATTCTAACGTAATAATTATACATCTAATGCTAACCTGAAATATACAAATCGCACGTCCTTAATTGAGGCGACAATTACTAAGAAATCTATTTTATATAAATTTGTGGTGATTGTATTGATTTACTTGGTGATAAGTTCAAGTATATATAGTACAACAGAAACTAAATACACCGGATTATCATATTAAACAGAATTCCTATAATCTTGTTGGTTGGGTCCTTTTTTCCCACAAATCCTCTCTGTTCTTCACTCATGGAATGAGTCTTCACACTAGATTTTTGGTTTGTGATAAAGTTTTATATGATTTTTACAGAAAAGCAGTTGAGATTTTTCTGATTTTGAACGAAAATATTGTGGAGATGTTGAGAGATTGTATTATTTAAAAGGCCAGATAATTAAATATAACACATATTTTTGGTTTTCATTAATTTTAATACATATATTTTTCTCTCTCCAAATTTAACACATATTTTCATTTTAATATTTAAAACCATAACGGGTCACCATTTTTGACAAAGTCCGTCTGATGTGGTCGTCGGAATTCACTTGTCTTGCTGACGTGTAAATATTAAAATAAAAAATATCACTACATAAAATTAGAATATAGTGACTCAAGATGTTTTTATATCCCGCAGTTTTAGGTGCTGATATTTTTTTATTTTTTTATTTTAATATTTACACGCTAGTAAGATAGATAAATTTAACGATAACACCATACGGCAAATAGGCAATATAATAAAAGAAAAAGTAAAAAGGAGGCCCAAAAGTGTACAAGAGAAAGAGTAATGTCTATGGCCCTAAAGTGACCATGAAACCAAAACAAGAAAGCTACAGAAGCTAAGTACAATGATCAACCAAGACTCTAATAAGTGCATTTTACGTTGGGGCTCATCGTCAATGTCAAAGGTAGCTTGCGAATGAGATTTAGGTATGGTCACCGCCTCGGAAACAGATGGAATCGATGTTGTAGTTGTTGGGGTTATACTGAAAAGTATGATTTTACTTTGTATAACCAAACTGGATTTCCCAACAGTAGTTGCTCGTGCCCGAGTATTGTATGGGGGGACGAGAGCAATGGGCTTCTACTTTGTTTCTCCACGAGGTCTGCCAATCTTCTTTGTCGTCTTCTTCGCTGGTGATTTCTCCGGTGGGCTCAGTGGGTCATTCGGATAGTCTTCGACTTCTACATCCGATTCTGAAGCTGTACTTCCATCCCCCACAGGTGGTATAATGAAAGGATTAGAGGTAGCAGGTGGAGGTGATGCCTGTGTACGGGATGGTGATGTTGATTTCTTCTTTGGAACCTTATCCCAGTTCTCTAGATCCGGATCTGAATTCAATTCCTTGGAGGACTCGCCTTGTACTCTGTCTGACTCGAGGGGCGCTTCCACAGCATCAACTGTTGTCTGTAACTCGTCATAAGAGGGTAGAGTGTCCCCTTCTTCCACATCATGCATCTCAGTGTCATTAGGGTTACTAGCCCCAAGATCCTCCGAAGGTCCCGTAACCTTCACACCATCTCAGGGGGATCAGAAGTACCCGTAGTGGCATCTTTCTCTGTAGCGACCTTTCTTGTCCATGTCTTCGACTTACCATCCCTACCAAGGCCAGGGGGCTTTGGTTCATCTGATTTACCCTCTGGTTTGTTACCTCCATGCGTACGACAGTTGTCAACTGAATGACCAACTAACTGGCAATGAGTGCAAAATTTTGGGTGTTGTTCATATCCCACTGAAGTTATCGAGCAGTGACCTGATCTCTCATACATAATGTTATATTCCTTATCTTTCCGAAGGTCCCACTCAATAAGAACCGAGCATCTTGACATTAATCGGTACGATTCTGGTTTACATTCATCAACACTCTCTTGCAGGTCAAGGGTCAAGCAATCTTCTCAATAATGGGCACATAAAAAATATTCCATAGGCAGCTAGCTCAAAGATACGTATCCACACATTGACAATCGGAGAGCTCAACTTGTAAGGGTTGAATTCCGGAATCCACTTTTGCAGTCTGATTGTTCCAAATGAGAGAGGCCGGATTTTGTTTCGTTCTCGTAAATCCGCAAACTGAATGTTGAAATATCCCTTCCCCAAGGTAACAAGTTTCCAGTCACCTTTGAGAATCCAAATTTTGTCCAAAGCGGCCTTAAGGTCATTAGTAGGAATTGGGTTTTCACCCGATTTCAGCAAAATTCGGCCAATAATCGTATTCTGTAATTCTCTCACTCCATGTTGGTGAATAGAGTCATCTATGTGTTGGAGTTATACTGGAAAGTATGCTTTTACTTTGTATAACCAGACTGAATTTCTATCTTATTTGCTGAAATAAATTATTTATCACTGTTGCTTTAAATATCATTGAATGTTACATATATTTCTTTGCATAACCTGTTCAATAAATAGTACGTGTTACATTGTAGTTAATTTAGTGATACCAGATCACAGAAGATTAAATTAACAGTCCATTGTAACTAAAAGTACAGAATTCACAACCTAGATGGAAATTAACAATCCATCGTGAAAGGTTGAAGTGTAAGGCTCAGATTGTCTTGTCTTGACCAAGAGATTACACTAGTGCATTATGATGCGCTGAAGAGGACCTACAGGAGGATAAATTCTTCAGTACTAATTATATTGAAGAATTAGACCTCAGTGGTTAGTTATTTCTTAATCTCATCCCTTAAATAGGATCGTGTGGAATTAATAACTATTGCTTTGACTTTTGATGGGTAGAGAATCAATGCGATTCAATACCTTATTTCTTGGGCAATATTATTAGTTACATGACGATTGCTAAGATTTAATACGGAGAAACGTGTGCAAGTATGTCTTGCTTGATTTGTCCCCTTGGGAGGCTCAGAAGTTTTATCATACTAAATCTTGCAAGTGGAATTAGTTTCCGGTATGGATAATAATGTGTTGAGCTTTTCCTAAACCAAGTAAAAAAATATTAATTAAAGTGAAGCTATTTCAGTGGCTTAAACTAATTAATGGACTGGATAATCTTAAACACGAGAAATAATAATCGGGAGTCATATTAACTGTAATATGGGTTAAGATGGATAGTGCAATATTAATTATGTAGTGGGATTAATTAATATTTATGGGCTTGAATAATATTGTGGCTCAATATTGGAAATTCAAGGTCCATTGGAAGGTCCAATCTTAATTCTCCTAAAGGCCCCTCAAGTAGCCCAAAGATAAAGTCCAATAACTGAAAAAGGTGTTTAAAATAAAATAAATTATTGTTGCCTAATTTTCCTATTATTTTCGAAAATAATAAATAAAAGAGGGAGAAAGATTCTCTTTGAATTTTTTTATGGAATGAAGATAAGTATTCTTGGAATACAAGATTATCTCATTAAATTCAAGAAATCTCCCACTTGGTTATTTATTTGGAATTTTCGAAAATTTTGAGAAAATAAGGAAACGAAAGATTTTCTTGAAAAGATATTATGGAAGATATGTATTCTTGGGAATATCTCATAAATTCAAGAAGATCCAAATCTTGGATTCCTATTCCTTATTATTAGGAGGAGAGATTTTTGTGGAATATTTAATTATGTAGAAAATAATATATGGGATATATTCAAGATTTCTTGGAGATCAAAAAAATTTTCCCATCTTATTCCTACACAATTTTTTGTCCACACTCCTTGTTATAAATAGGGGATGATTTTTTCATCCCCAAAACAACACATAATTTGACTTTTTTTAAAAACTATCAGGGTCGATAAAATATCAAATATTTTGAAACGTCGACAAATTGTGTTTTTCGAAAAACTTCAATTGTGAGTGTGAAATTCCATGTGTTGGAAAAATTAGAAATCCACAAAGGTGGTGCAACATAGTTTTATTTTTCCTTTTGTTAATTGTTCGCGAGCATCTTACCACCGGATTGTCGGACAAGGACGAGGGAATACTTGAGAAGGCTTTTTAGTGTGTTCGTGTGAACGGGATCCATCTTCTCAACGGTTGTCACTCCAAAAGATTAGTTCGCGTAAACTCCTAGCAATTCCGCATGCGTAGGATTTATGTGACGTATTTTATATGCATGATTTGTTGTTGAATTATTATTTGAATTAATATAGGATTGATTCATGCTAGTAATAATTGTTAGAATTAAATTTATATTTAAATATTCATCCCGTATAGATCCGGACAATTAATTCCCCAACACTATGTTAACAGAAAGGAAATCACCTTTGCGAACCGGGGCCTGCTGTGTAGACGAAGGGAGCAATGCATTGATGAAGGACTTATCCTTCTCCAACTGCTGCACCACACCATCCTTCTCCAATTGTTGCAGCACCACATCATTAGGTCATGTAGCCCCCAATACAACCTGTTGTACTCTGTCCATGGCAGGAGCAATATTACCAGAAGAACCAGCCTCCAACTCAGATTCGAACCAACATCAACATTCAACTCCCTAGATTCGGAACCACCAGATAGTGCAACACCAGAAAGAGGTAAAAAAGTACCAGGTAACGAAACAGAGATCCCAGGCATACCCATCGAGAACGAACCAGAAGGCTTACCTGTAGTCGGCCTTCATGCAGACGAGGCGTGAAGTGCACCAGCAATCGGATTCGTATCCAGTAACGCTGAGAAATCGAACAACGGAGGGACGGCGCTGCGCGCAGCCCTATGGCTAGGTGCCCGCCCTAAAATTGAATCGGAAATTATCGAATTAGGAGGATAAAGGCCCGACATCTCCGAGCTAGGGCTTGGGTGCGTCAACGTTGTCAGAACCGTCGAGACAGCAGGCAAATCGAGGGGTAATTTTTGCAAATCGGTCGTCGTTGTGGCGCGACCTGCATGTGTCGCGTTGAGCTACGCGATTAAAACATTTGGGTTTTCCAGGCGAGAGAAGATGGAGCTAAACACAGTAGCAATGTCCTCCGGCCTTAGAGACGTGGTGGCCATGGGCGGCTGGCAGCCGGCGGCGGTTTTAGGTGTAAACGCCGAAAAAAAAAATCACACATTTAGTGGTGAATTCGCACCCAGTAGCTACAGGGTTCTCTTTACGATAACACCATACAGATCTTGCCAGAAATGCTGACTCGGAATATTTTTAAGTATTAAGTTAAAATATGTGCTAAATTTGAAGAGAAAAAAATATGTGTTAAAAGAGTAAAACTTATGTGAACCAGATTCACACTATAAACTCTAATTCAATATGACTCATTTTGAGGGATGGGTTGACCCGAATTTTCAGCAGCTCCTTGCATCATCGTGGCGTTGCTGCTCTCGCGGTCATTCCATGCTCATTCATCAGCCTCACATCACGCAATGAAGATAAGCAATGAAGATGAAAGTGTTGGGGAAAATAGCACTATGAAATACTTCACAACAGGTACTAAAATTCATTCCACTCTATAATTGTGTCTTCACTAGTGACTGTGATATTTTTATTCCGTAACAGTAATACTTTTACTTCATAACAGTGATAGTTTATATGTGTAACAATGATACTTAGTAAGCATACAGTGACAATGATAGTTTTTCTGAGTAATAGTGTTAGTTTTTTTAGTAACAGTTATAGTTTTTATATATAGCAGTGATAGATTATGTGTGTAACATTGATACTTAGTATATCATATAGTGATAGTGATAGTTTTTATGTGTATTAGTGATAGTTTTTTTTTCATACTAGTGATAATTTAATAGCATTACAGTGAGAGTTTTTATACATAACAATGATAGTTTATTTGAATGTATGTCACAAATTACAGTGATAGTCGTATTGGTGTGTTTGAATGCATATTATTGCTTAGTGTAATCTATATGTTTACAATCTATAATCAACCATATTAATTTTTATTTACAGATGAAATACTAGATTTAATACAATTTGAATCCCTTGAAGAAGAACCAGAAGAAGAAGAAATTTATGATTGCACTTTAACGGATATACAAAACATTGAACATGTTGATGTGATAGAAAATCAAGGTACAATAATCTAAATAAATTAACAGTATTCAGTTTTTACGAACATGTATTAGTTGTATTCATGTAAGGTATTTATTTTGTATACAAAAAATAATGTAGATCTTGATGATACAAGTGGTTCTCTATTTGGCATGACAAAGGAACTATTCGGGAGATGTATGAATTGTATTTCAAGCATGCTCGTGAAGTGGGATTTAGTGTACGTAAAGGAACCAATCGATATTCTACTACTGAATCTCGTATAGTGTTAAGAAAACTCTACATGTGCTCTTCTGCTTGGGGAAAAGAGTAACTAAGGAAAATAGTTTAGATACGACAAAGAACATTGCAATTACAAGAACAAAGTGCACAACAATGATGAGAATCAAATTTAATGATGATGGGGTTTATGAAGTAGTAAAGCATACTCAAACGCATAATCATCCATTGACTAGAAGAGGATGGAACCATCTTCACCATTTAGAAATAAGGATTACAAATAGAAAGGCCAAAACTATAACAGAGATGTTAAGTTCGGGAATGAGAGCAATCGAGTCCTCCCATTATATGGCACATGTTGTTGAAGGAGAGGAGAACATTGGACATACAAAAAAGGATCACTTGAATTTTGTGAATAGATGGAATATGGACAATATAGAAGGGGGTGATGTTGAAAGTGTTAGTGTTAGTGTCATAGAGACAATCCTTTGTATAGACATAATGCTAAGATAATATTCAGTGTTGTTTTAATATTATTGTTTATTTAATATTAAATGTATGGCGTTACACTAATTAGAATATTATGTTTGAATGTTTGCATTTGTTCTTATCTGTGTTCCCCTGAATCGTTGATGTCATTGAGATAGTGAGAACTCAGATGACTTAAGCATGATTCTCAAATAGCTCCGATCAAGGATCATTAAGAATGGGATATTGATGATGCAATGGAGATTGGTGTGCGATCTGCATCATACTCTTAGAGAGTGTAGTAAGATCTCACTTACTACGAGATATTGGGTATCTCATGATGGATGCACAAATACATTGGAGGGTATTGGTACACCCATCCGAGAAACCGTTTGATGTAGTTCCACTATATGTGTCTACGGGTGTCTCGGTTAGTGGGAGCGATGCGATACTCCTTTGACTTGAGGTCAATACGCACGACATGTGTGGAGTGATGAACTTTGACCATGACCGACGCTTGCACCCTTCCATAGGTAGATATGGCTTGGATTGAGTTCATCACGAAACGCATGTGCGTGGTAGTTGAGCCAAGAAAAGGATTCATTCCTCAAAGTGGATTTAGAGAGAATACTCATCTTCTCATCATAATTGGATCAAAGTCATTGGCCAATGCACGCCAACTTGGACTTTGTGGCCAAGTGTGACATAAGTGGTCAATTAGTGATTAGAGATAAATTGGTTAAGTTATTTGAATAGACACTTCATCATGTTCAAGACTAATCGAGTATTCGTGAATGAAAGAAGGAAATCGTAATAGCCCATGTTTCAGTGACAGGTAGTTGCGCTTTTTCTCGCAACATACCTCATGTATTGAGAATGTCTGATTTATTGTCTAGGGTTCAATTAAGACAATTAGTTTAACTAATCGCTCGATATAAGAGGGCATATGGGTCACACAACAAGTAGTTCCCTTTTACGGATTATAGTTGGTTGATTAAATGTTAATTTGAATTTAATATTTAATTTATGAAGAAGTAATTAATAATAGATTAATTTGGAATTAATTATTATTAATGTTTAATTAAATTGGATTTAATTAAATAAGAATTCCCAATAATAATATTTGGAATATTATTGTAGGATTTAATATATATGGAAACAAATCGTATAGATTTGTCATATATGGAATTTAAATCCGTAGAGATTTATATTTAGGGAATTAAATTAAAAGAGTTTAAATTAATTAAAATATGGGATTTTATTTCCCAACAAGCTAGCTTAGGTTTTAAGCTGTGTCTCCCTATATATACAAGCTCTTGGGAATACACAAACAACGTTAATTCATATTTTCTCCATAAGATCTAAAGTTTGGATTTTCCTAGCAAATTTGTCTCGGGATTCGACGCTGGAAAATCCGTGCAAGTCCGTGATTGGGGATTACGTCGATACCATAGTTGAGAAATCTGCTCTCGAGTTATTGTAAGCTTTCTCGTTATGATTATTGTAATCTATATGCAATTAACTGTTCGTTGTTGGTGAACTTTAATTTCCGTTGTGCATGTTTACGTTTTAACGTCTTTAGTATATTCCATTCTTGGTATCGTAGAGGCGAAAAAACTTAATTTAATTGCATAATGTTTGATTTATTAAAAAAAAAAATCGAACGGTGCAGTTTTTTATGATTAACTGCACCATATGAATGTGACTTGCAAGTTTTTTGGGCAAGCTTATTAGATAAACACATCCCCTTTTGTCTCGGTTCATCTTCTTCGCTGTAACACCTAGGGTTTTCTTGGTAAAACCTCCGCCTCCCTAATGCGTGCACCCTGGCTCTACGGGCGAACCGCAACGGCGCTAGAGTAGGCGGCCTCATGCCGCAACTCGCGTCGGTCGTGCGATCTTGCACCACCGCGTCAACGAATTACATCCGCTTCTGCGCACCTGCTTCCACCGCGATTCGCGGCTGCGCTCTATGTTTCGACCCGATTTGGTCGCGGTACTCACATCTCGTGATGATGCGCTCCGATTCAACTCAATTCATAAGCGCCGTCATTTCGTGTCGTCTCAGGGCGGCGCTGCACGCTCTCCTTCGATTTACGGTGGCCCTTCCCTGTTTCAACTCGATTCGAGGTGGCGCACCAGTGAATTGCTCGATTACTCGCTTGGCGGCCCCCTTACTGACCCAATTTTAAGGGTATGTGGTTTCACGCGTGTCCCTCAATGTAGCTCGCAGCGGCGAGTCGCCTGCACGCTCCTAGCGGCGGCAGCGAGTCGCGCGCGTTTGCTCCACCAGTCGATACTATCTCTCGTTTATTCTGGGTTATTGTTGTTTCTTGTTCAATTGCCTGCTATTTTCTAATTGGGTTTTGGGTTTGGAATTGATGGAACGATGATTAATTAAGCCCTAATAGTTGGAACAATTTTGCGAATTATATGGAATAATTCTGATAAACTGTGATGAATTATTGGACGTTTGATTGATGTTGGTTGACCCGATTGAAAATGGTTTTGGAAACTGGGCGATGATGAGGAGAAGGACTCCGAAATTGGATTGTTGGACAGGCCCTTCCGTGCAATTTTAGAAATTTGCACATGGGCCCTTGACAAATAAGGAATGAAATCTAACATTTAAAACTTTAATAAGGTTAATTTTTAAAGGGTTAGTAATAAAGGTTGAACTTTTATTAATAATTAATTAGATTAATTATCAAAATTTAATATTTTTAAAATTGAATTTAAAATTGGATTTTGAAACTCGTTTTAAAGGAATTGTTAAATCTCACTTGGTTAATTATTTATTTAATTAAATTGTTAACACATTTATAGTCTGCATTGTAATTGTTTGATAGGCGGTGCCCAATACTTGTCGGACCGTATTATTGCTTGGGTAGACGGCGCCCATATAAATGTTAGTCTGTGTGAATCACGTTTGGGTAGGCGGCGCCCAATAATTGCTCAAATGTTATGTAGATTAACATGTTGGATCTCGATTAAGCAATTAATATCCCGCCTTTAAAACGTTCCTCACTAAAATATAATTTTCATTAAGTTGAACGATGCCTTCCATCAAAATTAAAAGTAAACCGGAGATTTCATTCCAATGGGTATTTAAGGCCCAAGTCTTTTGCTCGGATCTAAATCTAACGAGACTTTTATAGGGACACGTAGTGTCGCCGCTTGATGGTTGTAAATCAACTTGACTTTGTTTCACCAAAATGACGAAAAAAAAAGTCGAAGCATCTCTGATTGAACTAGGTTCAATCAACTAGGAATTGTAGCTTTTGCAATTGGTTTAGAGACCTACTAGTTCTTCTATTATAGTAATCAGCCCAAGAAGATATTATAATAGTATGAACGTGGATCCTAGTCCATTATGATTTATATTACATATAAATTTGTATTCTTCCGATGAGGTCGTTGAATATGTGAAAATAATGGAGACAAAATAAACACAAAAGAAGGGTCGTGTTTATTTTGATTGCTGAATATTGATCATAGGAATTATGGGTTTTAATTCCCGTTTTATTTTATTTCTCTAGGATTGTTGAAATAAATAACTTATCACTGAGAAGCAATTTGGAAACGAACAAATTGGTTGGGCCAAATTTTCTCGACTATTGAAACGTCGTTTGGTGTTAGGTAAGAAAAGATTGAGTGCGTGTTGGACACGCCAATCCTTCCACCCCGAGAGATACAAAGAGGATGATCGTTTGACGCCTGATCTTGAAGCATCAAGAGGATGCTTCCCGGTTCTCGATGTTTATGCTAAGGATTCGATGACTCTTTAACTAAAAGGCGGATGAGAAGATGCTTTCCTTTGAGATGATCAAGCATCTGAAGGATCTATTTGATTCAGAATCTCCTTCTGAGATTTATGAAGTAATGAGAGATTTGTTTAGATGCCGATTATCTGAAGGAGGAAAGGTTTCTCCTCATGTGTTGCAGATGATAGGGCTAATCGAGAAACTTGGTCATCTGGGCATTGAGCTCAAGACCAATGTTGTTGTTTACACCATTCTTCAGTCACTTCCTGATTCATATTCGAGTTTCGTAGTAAACTTTAATATGAATAAGATGAAATTGACTATGCCCGAGCTGCATAACATGCTAAAGACCTTTGAGTCTTCCACTGCTAATGAAAAGCCTGTGCTCATGGTGAGTGCATCTACTTCTTCTGCTCTGAAAGGAAATAAGAAGTGAAGGGGCAAGGCAAAGAAAGGCTCCAAGCCCAACTTCCTTAAGCCCAAAGGTGGAATTCAAAATAGGGAGAGGGTGGGCAAGGATGTATGCCTCATACCGCTATGCGAAAGGGCATTGGAAGAAGGGATAAAGGTTCCAAAGAAATTGAAAGAAGACACAAGGTGTCTCGACCCATGGAAAATGTATGTTTGTTATTGAGATAAACATGTCCACAAATGATACTAATTACTGGGTATTAGATACCGGTTGTGGCTCACAGATTTATACTAATGTGCAGGGTCTCAAGCATAGCAGGGCAGTTAGTTCGGGTGAAGTCGCCCTACACATTGGGAATGGAGCAAGAGTTGCTGTTGAACGTGTTGGCGTTTATGTTTTAGACTTACCCTCTGGTTTTAGACTTGAACTGAATAATTGTTATTTCGTTCCTTCTATTACTCGCAACATTATTTTTATTCCTATGTTAGACATTGAAGGGTTTTCCTTCCATTTTGCAAACAATAATTGTTATTTTTCGCTTAATGGTGATGTTTATGGAAATGCTCCTTTATCGAATGGTTTATAATTGTTGCATTGTGGACATAACATTCTTAATATACAAAACAAACAACTCAAACTTAGTAATCATATAAACCCAACTTACTTGTGGCATTGTAGGCTTGGTCATGCAAATGAGAATAGGATTGCAAGGTTAAGGAAGTTAGACTACTTAACCCCATTCAACTTTGAGTCTTATGGAAATTGTGAATCATGTCTTAAGGGCAAGATGACCAACAAACCCTTCTCTGGGAAAGGGTTCGTGCCAAAGAAGTTCTAGAATTAATCCACAGTGATGTCTGTGGACCATTGCCCACTGTAGCTAGGGGTCACTTCGACTACTTCATCACTTTTACTGACAATTTCTCAAGATATGGATATGTGTATCTTATGAAGCACAAATCCGAGTCTTTTGAGAAATTCAAGGAGTTCAAAGCTGAAGTAGAAAAACAACTTGGTAAGAGTATCGAGACTCTTCGATCGGATCGAGGAGGTGAATACCTTAGCCATGAGTTCATGGATTACTTAAAGTTACATGGAATCCAATCACAATGGATTCCTCCCGGAACACCGCAAATGCACGGAGTGTCCGGGAGGAGAAATCGAACCTTGTTAGACATGGTAAGGTCCATGATGAGATTTTCTCTCTTCCGACATTCTTATGGGGATACGCGTTACAAACCTCAATTTACATTCTGAATAGGATTCCATCCAAATCAATTGAGCATACACCATATGAACTATGGTGTGGCAAGAAGCCAACTTTTTCACATATCAAAACGTGGGGTTGCTCCGCAATTGTGAAAACGATGCTCACTGATAAGTTGGAATCCAAAGGTGAAAAGGGTTACCTTGTGGGATATCCTAACGAAACAAGAGGATATTATATCTATCTACCTGAGAAACAAACAATAATTGTTTCTAGGCAGGCCAGGTTCCTCGAAGAAGACTATGTCTTTAAGGAACAAGGTCGTAAGATGATAGAACTTGAAGAGATTCAAGAACCACAGGATAACCAAGAGATTGATATCTTGTCAAAGAAACGTGACAAGGAATTAGTGGGAGCATTCAGCAACTCTCATGGTGGAAGTTTATCACTTAGTGATCCTCTTTCAGCCAGTGGGAGCGTAATTGGAGTTGCATTGCCTTCGCAACAAACTCCAAGTGGGCAGAATGAGAACAGCATAGTTCAAACTCCAGCCCAAGAGGCATCTGAAAGTGTTGCTCTTGAGGACTCTCCAGACATTGATGAAATCGATGCATCACAAAATTTTCACGATACGAATATACAGCCTGCACAACCACAGCTTTGTAATTCTATTAGGATTCGTAATCCGCCCACTAGATATTATGGTTTCCTCGTAGAGGAACATGATGACGTGGAGATCCCGGATAAAGACTATCCCATAATTTACACTGAGGCAATATTAGATGTTGGCTCAGAGAAGTGGCATGATGCCATGAAATCTGAGATGGATTCGATGTACACAAACCAAGTCTGGGACTTGGTTGAATTTCCGAAAGGGGTCAAACCCATAGGTTGCAAATGGGTCTACAAACGTAATACTGATGCAAATGGAAAGGTACAAACCTACAAGGCTAGGTTGGTGGCAAAAGGTTATAGTCAACGCGAAGGCATTGACTATGATGAGACTTTCTCACCTGTTGCCAAGATCAAGTCCATTCAAATTTTACTTGCGGTAGCAGCGCATCTAGATTATGAGATTTGGCAGATGGATGTCAAAACAGTCTTTCTCAATGGTAACATTAATAAGAAGGTGTTTATGACTCAGCCAGAAGGTTTTGTATCTAAGCCAAAATCTAATCTTGTGTGCAAGCTTAAACTGTCAATTTATGGACTAGAGCAAGCTTCAAGGAGTTGGAATATCCTATTTGATGAAGCTGTCAAATCGTTCAACTTCATCAAAAATTCGGAAGATCCATGCATTTATCGTAAACGCAGTGTGAGAAATATTATTTTCATAGTTGTGTATGTCGATGACATACTGATTATGGGAAACAATATTCCTCTTATGCAGTCGGTAAGAGACTGACTATCAAGGACCTTCATGATGAAGGATCTTGGTGAGGCCTGCTATATCTTAGGGATCAAGATCAATAGGGATAGATCCAAGAGGATATTGGGGTTGTCACAGTTAACCTACGTAGACAAGGTGTTAAAACGATTTGCAATGGAGAACTCTAAGAGAGGTTCTCTACCGTCATGTCATGGGATAAAGTTGTCTAAGAAGGATTGTCCTTCTCTTACGGATATCCAGTAGCATATCACCACGAAAGGATATACCATATGTATCTGCAATTGGCTCCATCATGTACGCCATGACTTGCACAAGGCCAGATGTGGCATTCTCTGTTAGCACCACTGGTAGATACCAGCAGAATCCAGGTGAACCTCACTGGATTGCTGTCAAGAACATTCTTAAGTACCTTAAACGTACCAAAGATTGTTTCTTGGTCTACGGAGGACAACCAGAGTTAGTTATTGTTGTGTTCGATATAATTATTTAGCATTAATCGAACACGTAAGAGTGACACGTGTAATATTCAACAATTAAAATAATCATGCTCGATGAACAAGTGTGCTCGCCGCTTGCCGACCAAACAAGTTTGTTCGCCAGCTCGCCACTTGTCAACCATGCGTGTATGTTCGCATATGAAATAAGTTTTGTTCGCCAGCTTGCCATTTACCAACCAAGGATGTTCAACCAGCCTACCGAGCAAACAAGCATGTTCGCCACTCAGGTCAGGAAATAAGGAATCAGATAAGCTGAGTCAAGTGATCTGAGGACTCAGACAAACTCGAGGCTCGGTGACAGTCTCGAGCACTCGATAAGTCCCGAGGCCTCGACAAACCCGAGGTCATTATGCTCGATGATCAGATATCCTGAGGGCTCAGACATCCTGAAGGCTCAGACAAACCTGAGGGGGTCAAGATGCCTTTGATCGAATCCCGAGGGCTCGACATCCTAAGGCTCGCATAAACCTTAGGGGGTCGGATGCCCGATCGATATCCGAGGGGGCCTCGGACATCCCGAGGGCTTAGACATCCCCGGGCGGTCAAGATGCTCGAGGCTCGCGATATCCGAAGGGTCAGTATGCTCGATGCTCAGATATCCTGAAGGCTCAGACAACCTGAAGAACTCAGATATGCTCGATGAGGACAATATTCCGTCATAAAATTGATATGATTTAATGGGGCGAACAAAGCAGTCAGCCGAGCAAAAGTTTGATTTGGACGATCAAAAGAGTGCAAAGATCAACCAGGAAGACGAAGTTGGAAACGTGGCAGCATTACATGAGTTCTTGCATGGCTCGAAGTCTCCAAAAATCATGCCAAACCAAATTTCATGCTTGTCAAAGTACTATAAATAGAAGAAAAAATAACAAGATAGAGGTTCAGAAATTTCCCAGAGGGGTAAGGTTCACAAAAAATTCGAGAGATCATCCATGCACACAAAACCCTAGCACTCATATACCAACTCTCCAAATCATCTTCATCCATAGCGATTCATCTTCATGAGATGTATCATATATTGTACGTGTAAAACTCGCAATACTACATCCCGGCTTGGTATGCCCCAAGTAGTCATTTCTTGACTTAACCGGGTCAACAAATCCTCTTATTTACTTTTATTTTACACGTGCATATTTTGTTTGTGAGTTGTTCCCAATTAGCCACATAATATTCTCCAAGTAAAACGACTTCCGCAACAATTGGCGCTAAAGAAGGGTACCAAAAAACAACCCATACACAAACCCGTAGTTAGCCGAGGCAGGAAAAAAGAAATATAATGCCTCAATCTAGAAATACCTACAGTCTTTTTAACAAAGTCGACCTCACGACCGAAAGAGGCTCAAACTTCACAAAGATCAGACAGTGGAGACCATCAATCTTGAGAATATTGTCAATGATCCGGCGGCCACGACAAAGGCCATCACTTTCTTGCTACGAGCACAGAAAGAGAGGGCCGAAAAAGAGTTGGCCAAGTTAAAAACTCAAGATGATGAAGATCGACGCCGCATACACCGATAAATAAAAGTCGCATTAAGCGGCGCTAATAAAAAGCAGATGATATGTTCGATGACGAAACGACCTCAAGGGTCCAAACCATCAGCGTTTGGACGTTTGAGGCTCTCCGCCAAAGACCGAATCGGCAATTATAGGCGACAGGATCCAGGGAAGGAACAGCCGATAAACATGCCCGCTCATTCAGATCCTCATGATCATCCGTATGCCGAACAAAAATCGGCTGGAACAAAATTGTCTATCCATCATCGTTTTGTTGGGGAATGATTCGCACAGATCTATTCGGGGTGAATATTTAAATACAAATTTAATTCATTAATTATTACTAGCATGAATTAATCCTATATTAATTCAAATAATAATTGCAACAATATATCATGCATATAAAAAACCACGTAAAACCTACGCATGCGAAATCTACGGGTTTACGTGAACGCATTCTCTCGGGATGGCAAAGTTTTTGGTCTGACGGACTAACCAAAAAGGACTTCCCAAGTATTCCCTTAGCCCTTGCTCGACAATCCGGTGGAAGGATACTCGCGAACAATTAACAAAAGGAAAAAATAAACTTTGTTGCACCACTTATGTGGATTTGCTAATATTTCCAGCACATGGAATTGT
Source organism: Stenogyne calaminthoides (assembly GCA_037126765.1). NCBI lineage: Eukaryota > Viridiplantae > Streptophyta > Magnoliopsida > Lamiales > Lamiaceae > Stenogyne > Stenogyne calaminthoides. The sequence continues at coordinate 5,030,981 of JBBCBC010000015.1, forward strand.
ACTTGAGAATGAACTAATCATCCCCTATATATAGGAGGGAGGGTGAACGAAATTTGTGTGAATTTTCAATGTGGGAAAAGACTTTTCTTGGTCACCAAGAAATCTTGAATATATCCCATATATTCTTTTTCCCATAATTAAAATATTCCACAAAAATCCCACCTCCTCTATTATGGATTATTTTCGAAAATTTGTGTACAAGAATCCAAGATTTGGATCTTCTTGAATTTATGAGATATTCTTGTATTTCAAGAAATACATATCTTCCATAATATCTTTTCAAGAAAATCAAGAAAATCTTTCTTGCCCACTATATTTTCAAAATTTCGAAATCTACTACATAGATAACCAAGTGGGAGATTTCTTAAATTTAATGAGATAATCTTGTATTCCAAGAATACATATCTTCATTCCATAACAAAATTCAAAGAAAATATTTCTCCCTCTTTTATCCATATATTTTGAAAATTAGAGGAAATATTAAGCAACAATATTTATTTTATTTTAATCACATTTTCAGTTATTGGACTATTTGTTGGGCTACTTGGATTTTTAGGAGAATTAAGATTGGACCTTCTAATGGATCTTGAATATCTAATATTGAGCCACAATATAATTCAAGCCCATAAATATTAATTAATCTCACTACATAATTAATATTACACTATCCATCTTAACCCATATTACAGTCAATATGGCTCCCCGTCATTATTTCCTCAAGAAAGATTATCTAGCCCATTAATTAATTCAAGCCAATCAAATAGTATTGCTTTTAATCGCTACTCATGTAGCATTGCAATGTCTTTTTAATTTAGTATTGCAATAATCGTTATTACCGTAGCATTGCAATATCCGCCACTTTACGTAGCATTGCAATGTCTTATAATACTTTAAATAACGTTGCCCGGTGATGAGGATCTCACTCCCCACTTCGTTCTTGGATCATTTAGAACCCTTGAAGCCAACATAATTAGTGGATCTCAATCAACCACCCACGAATAAAAGTATACGTCGCTAAACAAGTTTCAACAACTAGTGTGTGAGAATTACCTTTCTTTCCGGTCCCTTTTGGGGTTGGAACAGCAAAACCTCCATTGTCCTCTCTCACGCATGGAATAAGCACTTCCTCTTTGGATTTTTTCTTGACTCAACAAGCATTCTCGCTTACCATTGCCTTTGGCAACAGTTGAGTTTTATTGCTTATGGCCTTTGGTCCTCTTCTTTATCTTGCCTACCCTTGGCCTAGAAGATGAAAGATCCACTTGCCGTCAAAACTTGAGTTTGGTGCCTTATCATCATTTTAATAGAGTCCAAAAGTTTGCAACAAATTAGCTAGCGAGGCCAAAATGCTCAAAAAAACCTTTTTAAAGAGAATGAAGTACCAAATTTATCCGAGTCTCCGGATCATAATCTGCACTCGAAATCTCAAGTTTGTTCGATGGTCCATCTATTTTGAGGACGTAATCCCCACGGGTTTTTCCTCCACCATTTTCAATACGACATCTCTCATGAGGTGATCCGACGAGTCCCGCGTGTTTTGACTTCGTCGGTTGGCTCATCCGATTTTTTTGTGTCAAAATCCACTTGTTTTTTTGTGCGATTAGGACAATTATAATTTTCCAATCAATATAGTTTCCGTACATATTGTATTGACTTTAAGTATAATAACAAAGGATTAAAAGGTAAAACATCTTTGAATCGAAATAAACAACTATATGCAATATCACAAGTATATCACAAGGTTCGATCACATTTCATCATATTTTAAAATCTCAAAAAAAATATGAACATGCATCGATAACATCTCAAAACAATTTAAATAAGCCACGTGGGGTGGGTCATTATTTAAACACATTCAAGCGAGTTACAAACAAGAACGATTTATAAACCTTTAATATCCAGATTAATAGTTGGCTCACAATTGACCAATATAAAATTGACCGGGGACTTGAAAAGTATATGCATATCAATTTTATACCTAAGTAATAACCATGATTAAATACATGATTACTATTTCACTTTGATCGAGCCTCGTGGGGAGGGTCATCGCCGCCACTAGTAATAACCCACAATCATCCGCTTAGAATTCATTCATGAAACCTATCTTTTGACCGTCTCAATCGGTGGGGAATTTCTCCAAAAGAATTCACAAATAAATAAATCATGGAGGTCAAAAATTAATTCAATTTTATTATCCTAATAAAATTGTCAATTAATTATTTAAAACATACTTAGTAATTTTGGAGTTGAGATTTTTCAATTTGGCAACCCTCATGCAAACACATTTAAACACATTAAATAAAGCATAAGAAAGCACAAATAAATCAAGCAAAAAAGAAAAATAAACATATTGGGCACAAATTATCCAACTGTCATGGTTTGATTTTTCTTGACTTGATCTTGAAGAAACACGGCGGATTTCTCCCAATAGCCCTCGAAAAATCCTTACGTCTCGTAACCTTCACACCATCTACCGGATGCACGGCACCATCCGGGGCATCCGTTTCTGCCGAGTCGCCTTTGACTTACCATCCCTACCAAGGCCTTTGGTTCATCGTCGATTACTATTTTCGGTTGTCGTTTATTCTGGGTTCATCCTTTAATTCTTCTTTTTCGTTTCCATAATGTTATAATTTATTTACAAAAAAAGCTCAATAAACCTAGATCTGACACATGGTATGCCTTACATTGATCAAATCAAACAAATCCTAGTCTGGGTTTTCTCAATAATGCAAAACAAATCGAAAAAATTTAAAAAACACAGATTTATATGCATGCAAAATAAAACATTAAAATCCATGACAATTGGATACCAAAAAAACAGATCTAATAGTTCTACTATCCAATTTCAAATTTAATGTCAACGAATTAAATTACAATTTAAAAAATTGAGCAAAGCATGTTTTAAAATTGGGGAATGATTCGCGATAGATCTATTCGAATATTTAAATACAAATTTAATTGATTAATTATTACTAGCATGAATTAATCCTATATTAATTCAAATAATAATTGCAACAATATATCATGCATATAAAAACCACGTAAAACCTACGTATGAATCTACGGGTTTACGTGAACGTAATTCTCTCGGGATGGCGGTGACTTGTTTCGGACTAACCAAAAGGACTTCCCAAGTATTCCCTTAGCCCTTGCTCGACAATCCGGGGAAGGATACTGTCAAACAATTAACAAAAGGAAAAAAAATAAACTTTGTTGCACCACTTATGTGGATTTTTAATATTTCCAAAGACATGGAATTGTACTTGAGAATGAACTAATCATCCCCTATATATATAGGAGGGAGGGTGAACGAAATTTGTGTGAATTTTCAATGTGGGAAAAGACTTTTCTTGGTCACCAAGAAAATCTTGAATATATCCCATATATTCTTTTTCCCATAATTAAAATATTCCACAAAAATCCCACCTCTCTATTATGGATTATTTTCAAAATTTGTGTACAAGAATCCAAGATTTGGATCTTCTTGAATTTATGAGATATTCTTGTATTTCAAGAAATACATATCTTCCATAATATCTTTTCAAGAAAATCAAGAAAATCTTTCTTGCCCACTATATTTTCAAAAATTTCAAATCTACTACATAGATAACCAAGTGGAGATTTCTTAAATTTAATGAGATAATCTTGTATTCCAAGAATACATATCTTCATTCCATAACAAAATTCAAAGAAAATCTTTCTCCTCTTTTATCCATATATTTGAAAATTAGAGGAAATATTAAGCAACAATATTTATTTTATTTTAATCACATTTTCGCTATTGGACTATTTGTTGGGCTACTCGGGGGGCCTTTAGGAGAATTAAGATTGAACCTTCTAATGGATCTTGAATATCTAATATTGAGCCACAATATAATTCAAGCCCATAAATATTAATTAATCCCACTACATAATTAATATTGACTATCCATCTTAACCCATATTACGGTCAATATGGCTCCCGGTCATTATTTTCCGTGTTTAAGATTATCTATCCCATTAATTAATTCAAGCCATTTGAAATAGCTTTCCGTTAATTAATATCTTTTGTCCTTAATTCGAGAAATAAAATCAACATTATTATCCATACCTTGGAAACTAATTCCACTTGCAAGATTTGGTATGATAAAACTTATGAACCTCCCAAGGGGCAAATCAAGCAAGCGTGCTTGTTCTTCAGATTAAATCTTAGCAATCACATGTGACCAATAATATTGCCCAAGATAAAAAGTATTGAATCTCTCTCGATTCGCTACCCATGATAAGTCAAAGCAATAGTTACCAATCCCACGTGATCCTATTTAAGGGGCGAAGGTTAAAAACAACGAACCACCGAGGTCTAATTCTTCCTTGTTCGATTCAAGAATTTATCCTCCTCAGGTCCTATTCAACATTTCGATCATGCACTAGTGTAATCTCTTGGTCAAGACAAACCAATCTGAGCCTTACACCTCAACCTTTCGCATGATTGTTCATTTCCATCTAGGTCGTGAATGGCGTACTTTTTAATTACAAGGGACTGATAATTTAATCTTCTATCGATCGGGTATCACTAAATTAACTCTGATTAACACGCATCTAATTATTGAACAGTTATGCGAGAAATATATATAACATTCAATCATATTTAAAGCATCGATGATAAACAATTTATTTCAAGAAATAAATTCGAAATTCAGTTTTGATTATACAAAGTAAAAGCATACTTTTTTCAAGATAATCCCAACACGTTTAGGTAGTCAAGCACGAACTTGGAAAGGAAACCCCATCACGAGCATGACCTTTTTAGGGTCCTTGATGGGATCTGATCCAAATTTCGGTTCTATATTTGCGAAATCGAAGGCATCTTTTCCGACGACCAGACACCAAAAGGGACACCTTAGCATCTGCGAAAGCACAATACCATGTTTATTATCATGATCATGGTTGAAATATAAGAGAAGGTTAATAATGATCCGATTTTAATCCCCATTTTAGATCTTTGGTTTATATTTAAATATCCATCTCGAATTCTACTAAGAACCAATCGCCATGGGAGCCACTATGGAAATGATCATTCCCCATGACTTTGGGTGATTAAGCACATAGATGGTTTACGCTACCGCGGCGTCCATCATCTTTTTTCCTCAATTGGGACAGCAATTCCTGTCCCATTTCTCATCCATGTTGTTGCTGCACCACAAAACAAAGGTTGGCGCATTTTTCCCAACTAAGGGTGAGTCGACCAAGCATACATCGAAAGATTTGATAAATATTTGTATGATGGGGCCCCAGTTGAAGAGGATGCCAAGATCCTCGCGGTGGCTTACCTCAATCGATATGTGGAAAGCCATGCATCCAGATATAAACATATTCGAATTCGAAAGCGGCGAGCAAACAAGATCATAGCCATGCAGATCTTCGTCGATCCATCCATTGGGTCGAAAACAACAACTAAGAAAGTTTTTGGGAAGAAAGTGATGAATGAGGGGGTACAAACCCCAGGCTCTTTCAAACCATTCGAAAAAGAGCGAGGAAACGCCATAATACCTTCTTCTTCATGGCGTTTCGGTTAACAATTTTTAACCAAATCAAAGATCGGGACATGTTAGATAGGCCTCAAGAATCATAAGGGACAAGCATCGGCAATGCTTCCAAATATTGTAATTATCACGCAGTACATCGGGCATAATACGAAGATTGTCGCGATTTTTTGTCAACTTTGGAAGCTATACGAAGAGAATCGTCTTACCCAGATTCCTAAAAAAACCGTGGCCTCCAAACGGAAAAAATGTAAGATCGAAGGGGGCCGAAAACTTCGTAACAAACATCCGACGAAAGAATCTCGTAAGAGGTCCGATATTACCTAAAATTAGGGCCTCCCTCTTTATATTAGAGGTCGAATAAGTCAAGAGATCCACATGATACGTCCGGATTATGGTCCATTGGGTGGATGTTATCAGACCAACATTATCGAATTAGATGAAAGAAGATGGAGATGCGTGCCATGCAAAGCATCCATCGTCGTGAAGGTGGCAAGCACATCGGTAAAGACGCCACCCTCTCACCAAATCATGTTTTCGGAAGACGATCTCGACGGTATAATCACCCCCACAATGACTCTCTAACCATCGATTCTTCCAAATCTCCCGGGTTGATGGTGCATCCCCGTCGATGCCGAGCTTACGCGAACATCTTATTCATAAGCACCAAATGGAAAAGCAAGTTGGGGACTTGAGTAGCTATATTGAACCATGTGATCACACCATTATGGGTTTCGGGGAATCTGTAACCCGACCCTATGGTATGATTAGGTTAGGAGTCGAGTTAGAATCAACTTTAAATCCGGAGATCCGACGAACTAGAATGCTAGATTTTGTAATTGTCGATGCTCTGTCTACTTATAAAGGGTTCCTAGATAGTTTATTCGTGAATTTAAAGTCGCTTGTTCTACTTATTATTACTTCAAATTTCCAACACAAGATGGAACGGGTAAATAAAAGGAGATCGAGAAAAAAAAGCTCGAGATTGTTTGCTATCATGTGCACCGAAAAGCAAAATATCGTTAACATGATGGAGCAAACACGGAGATCGGAGAGTCAAGCCATATGTGCAAAATCTGAAGCCAAAATACTCTTTGGCGAAGCACACCTCCATCTTGAACCGTAAAGCGAACACGAATCCTAATGGTGACTCATGTCCCAGATCTAATGAATATTGATCCGCCAAATGAGTTACCGGACCTAGAACCTCGCGTAGGTTTTGAACCTATGGAGGTTGATGACGAACACTGGGGGTCGATCCAAGATCCTCGGTGGAAACAAAAAAAAAATGAGCTACACCATGAACAACCGAGTCTATCAATATCAACCCGGCGCACTGAAGTTAAAGTGTTCGTTGGTTGAATTACATTCCAATTCAACATAAGTGATTGCTTATCTTCAAGCAAACTTAGATGTGTTCGCCTGGTCGCACAAGGACATGGTTGGCATTGATCCCAAACATGCATGTCACTCCCTCAACCTTGATCCAACACAAACTCCAGTTATCCGAAGCATAAGAAAGTTCAATGAGAAATATGCGGTATGAATAGTGAAATCAAAAGTTAAAATGCCCAAAGATGGCTTTTAACCCCGTAACGTTGCAAGTCTAATGGAACTTGAGGCTATGTATTGATTTCATAGATTTAAACAAGGCATGCCCGAAAGATAATTTCCCGATGTCGCGATATCGATTATTTGTCGATAATCTGAAAGATTATGAGCTCATGACCTTCATGGATGCTTTTTTGAATGTATCACCAAATACCCATGCATCCCAAGCGATCAAAAGAATAAGGCATTTATTGCAGTTGAAAAGAATATGTACCGTTGGCAACGCTGCCATTCATATTAAAGAATGCCGAGCAACATATCAACGTTTGATGAACAAAATGTTCGAAGAACACATCGGCCGAAACGAAAAGAGGTATATATTGACGATATTGTGGTAAAGAGCGAACACAAGGAAGACCACATTACCCACCTCGCACAAACGTTTGATATTCTAAGGAGTACAACATGAAGCTAAATCCGAAGAAATCGACTTTTGGGGTTCACTTTCGGAAAATTCCTCGGACATATGGTCACCAAAGGGAATTGAAGTGAACCCATCAAAGATTCAAGCCATGCTCGACATGCAGGCCCCCAAGAGTGTGAAAGAGGTCCAAAAGTTAACCGGACGTTTAGCTTCCGTAGTTTGGTTTATATCAATTAACCGGGACAAAATGCAAATGTTTTTTTTTGAATCGATGGACCGAGCATTGCCAAAAATGCATTGAATCATTAAAGCGTGTTAAGATACTCTACATGTTATCTAAGTCCGTCCCCAAAAACAACTCTATCGTATCTTCTTTAGATCCGACCATGCAATTACATTGTGCTTCTGAGCAAAAAGGGACTTTCAACAATTGCCCGTTTACTATGTAAGCCAAGTGCTCAAAGAAGTCGAGCTCCGTACCCTACAATCAAAAAACTAGCATATGCTCTCTCTCGTTATGAGTGTTTGAAAATTGGAACCATACTTTTTCGATCATTTCGAGGTATAAGGACATTCTTAGAAAGGTCCTCCAATCGACCGTTGTTAAGTTGATTAATCGAGTGGGCGGTGGAGTTAAACAATTTATATTACGTTTGCCTTGAAATGAATGAAGGGCCAAGCTATGCCCGATTTCATGGTCTAGTTGACATATCCACAAAGGCCCGAAGAGCTATCGACCAACCATGGCATATATATGTTGATGGCTCATCAACAAGTTTAAGAGCGGAGTCAGTGTGGTACTCATCATTGACTAACTAGACAAACATTCACATATTGACCATCCGTTTTTGATTTCCCGACCACAAATAATGAAGCCGAACTGACTTTGATCGTTGGGTTACATATTTGCAATGACAATGGGAATCCAAGGTCGATGATTTAGTGATGATTCTCGATAATCGTTTACCAATTAACAAATAGTCTAGGCCCGAGGATCATCAGATGGCACAATATCGACAACTAGCAAAGGAGTTGCTTGAGCGTTCGAACAAGTTTTTATAGAACAATTACCCGATCATTGGGCAATTAGACGGTAGATATGCAAGGACGACATCAAGGATGAGTGATTTAACACGACGGACATTGGGTCGCTACAACTTGTTCGCCATCAATTCCCGAGTTATGGTCTCCCAAGTAACAGGAGCAAAGAAACCCGGATGACTCAATCTTGAGTTACTTGCAAAAGGGACTTCTCCCTAAAAATAAGGCACAAGCTACTCGCCTCAGATTACAATCTGCTCGTTATACTATCTTGGACGAGCATTTGTACAAAAGAAGTTTCTCACTTCCATTATTGAAGTGTATTACTTCAAAGAGGGTTATGTAAATGTTTAAATCCATGATGGAGTATCGAAACCATACATGGGCTCGCCCCGGCACATAAAGTTATCGACAAGGTTATTATTATCCAACCATCAAAAAAGATTCAAATGCTGTGGCGTGCCACAAAGTGCGGTACATGCCCCACTTATTCATAGCCCACCTGAAGAATTAGTGTCAGTTTATAGCCCATGGCCATTTGCTAAATGGGGAATCGATTTGATCGGCCCATTTCCTACTGGCACATCGGGAGTAAAATATGATGTGGTTGCCATTGATTACTATACTAAATGGGCGGAAGCCAAAGCCATTATCAAAATTACCGAACAAAGAATGTGGAACTTTGTTTGGAAAAATATTATTTGTCGTTTTGGGCTTCCCCAATCATTAGTAACGGATAATGACAAACAATTCGATGGAAGTGAATTCCGACAGAATTGTGCTCGCTGGGGCATAAAAAAGCATTATTAAACTCCCTATTATCCCCAGTCAAACGGACAAGTTGAAGCCGTTAATAAAATTATCAAGCATACCCTCAAGGCCAGACTTGATAATTCCAAGGGGGGAGGATGGGCTGAAGAGTTGCCCGTAATATTATGGGCCTATCGAACAACTTTCAGAACATCAACTGTGGAAACCCCGTTTGCCCTGGCATTTGGTTTATTAGCTATTGTACCATTAAATAAAAATTCGAGTCATCGGACAATGACTTTCAAGAGCACATCAATGACCAGGCCAATGAATGCGACTCTGTTTAGAAGAAAAGAAGGACGGGGGCTGATTTCAAGAATGCCATGTACAAAAAGAGATCAGAAAAGTTCTACAACTCCAAAGTCCGAACACGCAGGTTCAATCTGGGTGAGCTGGTTTTAAGACGAGCAACGGGGGTATCATGTGGTGTGTTCGGCCGAGTATGGGAAGGTTCATTCGTAGTTACTTTAACGCTTGTTAAATGGGGCTGATTTGGAAGACCGAATGGAGTCCCATTGTCCTCAAGAATTTGAAAAAAATATTATCGGAATGACGAGCATAACTGGCCTAACATGATCGACCACAATTTAAGCGAAGCAATTGGCGAACATAATCGAACGTAATCGAACGAGCACAAATGGTTTTTTATAATCAACATTCAACCATAAGACGAAAGGGACAATCTTGAAGGAAGAACACATTGTGTTCGGTTCAAATCTTCTAGAAAAATGCCGGCCAACACTATCGAAAGATAGAAGATAATGGTCAAAACAAGTCGCGAAGCACCCCGGCAACCAAAAAGCGAACGTGGTCAATCCTTGAATAAGAGGCAAAAAAACCCAACATGATGTCAAAACAAGGATTCAAAGCGCCGCGTCAAAAGGAGGAGTAAAAGCAAGAAGGCAACTACTAGCTCATTCCTAGCTTAGGATAGTTCTATAAATAGAGGCGTATTGTAGTGGTCAAAGTAGAAAAAATAGATGAAAAAGAAAAAAGATACTACCAATTATCGGAAGAAAGTTGGTTCAAGATGCCTCCAGACGAAGAAGAATCCAAAGACTTCGATTTGCGGTGGCATTCCTAACGTCGATTCCGGCATAAGACGAGTTTATACCCCATATGACACTCTCAATTTTGACGCCGTTGAGGACTCAAGATGCTCGCGAGTCATGGTTGCCACTCCACGTTACTCGCCGCTTATGCAGGGGCGGCACTAGTCCCCTACGCATCCCCAAAATCTCCTCCGGGGAAATGTCGTTTATCCGCTTTCCGATTGTCTGCGGATCGCGATGCTCGATTGCATCTATGAAGGGGGACATGGTGCGAAGGGTTGGATTTTGCTCGCGGATGATATAAAGCGGCAGTGTGCTTTCGCCACATGCTTTTGTCTCTGCGGTTCCCGCGTAATCACAACTTGTCCAGGAGGGACAAATGCTTATGCTGCTGCTGCTTGAGCATGTAATTTAAAGAAGGGTAGACAGGATGATGCGCCACATGCTTGTCAACATCGATTCATGGACAAGGTGAGGCCAGTTAAATTTTAAAACTTTCAAGACAAGGTTTAAATTCAAAACCATAGTCTGATGTCTATAGTTGTGTAATAGATAGTCTTCTTCAAATGTAAAGGTTGTAATAGAATACAATGTGTTGCAAAAAAATATTTTTGTTTGCTAAGATTTTCTAGTTGAAGCCTATTAGAGGTCGCACCTAAGACGGACGGCCCGAACAAAGACAAACGAGCCCAAGTCTATGTTCACCTGACGAACGAGTTTGTACTCTAATTCCCGAAGCAAAAAGCGAGTAATAGGTATGCAATTGCAAAAGATGACTCGTACTTACAGATACCCGTAGCAAAAGTGGGTGATGAGTGCGGGGTTGCAGCTAAATAAGACGGCCCTAGTACGAAGTGATCGCGCCTAAATAAGACGATCACGAACCAAGAAAGGGGGGTTCATAAAGTTAACCCATCTGGTCGCACCTAAATAAGATGATCAACTGATTGCAACATCAATAAGACAATCAAAAACGAAAAAAAGTCGAGGGAGCATAGCATGTTAACAAACAAAGGTGTTCGAATTCATTCAGAAGAAAAGAGGCATAAACTAGAAAGCAACAAAGCAAACATCAAGCAACACAAGCATCAATCATTCATCAACAACAACATTCATCCTCAACGATCAGGTTAGAGGAAACTATTTGATATGCAAATTCAACCATTCAGTTTCAAAGTTGTTCGAACAAGATAGAAGAAAGCAAAAAATTACACAAGTTCAAAAAGAAAATTGTTCGGGCAAAAAAGAAGAAGAAGACAAAAATTACACAACAAATGTTCGGCAAAGCAAAAAATTATACTAAGGAACGGCTCCTCCAGCATGGTCAGGCTCAGTCTGATCGCCAGGAAGTACACTTTGCTCGATCTCAGGAGGTCCCCTTTGTTCGTCCAGCACCTGATGGAACTCGGGATCGGCTTGGAGAATTTGATCGGCAACATCAGCAATGTCCGCATCCGAGCCATCTTCCTCATCCAAGATAGGATCATCAATCTCGATCCCTTCAGGAATATTGGAGAAATCACACAGATCGTTCAAATCAGACATAAGAAGGTTGCGATCTGGGGGGTTGTCGATCGTTGATCTTCTTTGCCGGATATGAGGGGCAATTTGTTCGCCAGTAAGCGTGTGGCGAGCAGACCGGATGGCATCGGCAAAAGCGCATATGTAAGAGAAGTTCGACATGGAATCAACATACTCCTCATTGTGCAACCTTGAATTTTTGAGACCCAAACGAGTGTTGGTCTCTTCAGCAATGATGAGTTGTTGGCCGAGCACATTCTTCTCACTTTCCATGACCTCGACCTCGAAAAGTTTCTGGGTTTTTGACATTCATCTCATTCTCGAACTCTCCAGATGCCGATTTCCTCTTGAGCAAGGTTTAGATCCTCCCTTTGCTGACGAGCAACTTCAAAGAGGCATTTATAGAGCATTCTCTTGAGCCTTTGAGCATCCTCTTGAGCCTTATGAACATCCGGATTGAGCGAGGATATCCTCCTTCGAGCCAACCTCAATTCATCCCGAGTTTTGCTCAGCTCGTTCACCTTCTCTTCAAAACTTCCGATTCTTCCAAGTAGTTGGCATGAAGATTAGCGGACTCAAAGATACACTTTCTCAAGGATGACCATTGAGCCCTAGTGTACCGAGTCGTTGTTTTCCAAAGGTGTTGGACCCGTGGTGGCCTCTTCGATCTGAATGAATCTGGACGCCTTGCCGAACATGCTGATGCCGGGAGGCCTTGAACACTTGAACAACACTTGGTCGAGAGTAATTCAATTCGCATCAGGCGCCAACCCCGCTCAACCTACACATACACCCCAAACAAACATGACAAAGGGGATACAAAGCCAACAAAATGTACCTTATTCGCTCGAATCCCATCCCAAAAATGATTTATCCTCTGGGACCGGAGCTCGGGGTTCAAAGGGTTCCATGTTCGGGTCCAAAGGGGAGGTGGAGAAGATGTGCTAACCTCCATTTCAACTATTCTGCGTGACGGACCCGACCACGGCGGTCATTCCGTTTGAACCCTAACAAAGATCGATGCTCGTCCGAGCATGTTCGGCAAGCTATCCGGGCTTGTTCGAACCCCCTTTCGTCGGTTTCCATCCTGGTCTTTTTGGCGGCGGAGTTTATTCGCCGCCCCTACCGGCCGAATGAGTAGTCCTCTTTGGTCGCTCGACTCCCCTGTGGCAGACGCCTTGGCCGGCTCACCCTGCTCGCTTCTCCTTGATTTGCTCGTTGAGCCTCCCGCTCGGCTTGAATTCGAGCAAGCTCCTGAGGTCTTTTTCTTCGAGCCATCTCAGTATGCTTGGATGTACTCACGGCAACAGTAATAGCAGGGAAAGCTATAAACAAAACAGTTCATTATACAAGAAAGGGAAACAACGAGCAAAATGTACAAAACATATGCAAATGCCAAAAACAATCCTTACCAGCAGGATTAACAGCAACAAGATGGTGAGGGGGCACGTACAAGCCTCCTTTCTTCCTCCGATTTTGGAATTCAAAGTCTTCACAGATCTTTCGAAGCGAGGCTCTAGATCGATTTGCGATCAAAATAGCCATCGTTGGTCTCTTTGTCCGGCATTTAGGAATTCCCGAAATGGAGAATAAGTTAAAAATCGGTTCAAGTCAAGAACAAAAAGACACAAAAATACTTTTTATCATGGTAAACCCCCAAAATCATTGGGGATGTCTAAAATCAAATCCGGTTCGCCTTCGGTCGGGCTTTTCCAATCGCCCTAACGAACTTAACTTTTCTTCCAATCATTTTTGTTCGCACATCCTCAATGATTTTGCACTTGGCATTTGCTGCATGAAACGAACCATCCATGGTCACCCTTCGGACGGGTCAAATGCACTACGAGCAAGTTCAACCAATAATATCCGGCTTCATTTTGCCGAACAAGGTCAGGAAGCTCATAATCATATGCCACCCATTCGGATTCAGCTGCATAATGGTAATGTTCCATTCAACGAGCAAACGGGTGATAGCCGGATGGAGTGGAAACCTAAGGCCCGCTTCCATCGTGTCCAAATTCACAGCAACACAACCCTTAGGTGGTCGGGTTCGCTTTCCCGTCGGGACCGAGAGCCCGGTAGACATCTTTGGGGGTTTCAGAATTCTATACAAATGGTAAAGAGCATATCTACATCTATCACGCTCGCAATCTTTCTCGTCGGGTACTCATTCTCAACCCTAATTCTATGAGGTTGTTCGGGTCAATCAAAATCATAACGAGCATTATACTCGTTATATATTGGGCTATGAGGGACACCAACAGGGATATCAAGATCGATTCTACGCTACACCTTATCCTCTGCTCGACCAATCACATTCTCAACTACCAAAACCTCCTCCCTCACATTATCATCAAGACTATCTACAACCCCAGACCTAATTTGGGGTTGGGGCAAAGAATCCTCATCTGAATCATCCAAAAAATCACTACGGGCTAAGTCCCTATCCAATTCATTTAGGGCATCATCGAATCGGAGGAAAGAACGGAAAACAAACCCGGGAATTTGCCAACGAGACCGATCCCGAAACATTCATCTCCGACGTGTTAGCGTCGCTACGGGGGATTGTACCGAAAGAGGGGGAAAAAAACTATGGTGGTCCGATTCTATTGAAGCAGAAGAGTTTGAATGAGAAGCCATAATCAGAATTAGAGAGAGTATGCAATGGTTACCTGAGAAAAATCCTCTTCCGGAATGATAATGCCTCATTGGAAGTTTCAAACGCCGAAGAGATCAAGACAAAGCAAGAAGAAGAAGAAAGAAAGAAAAAAGGGCACCGAGGCGGCAAAATGAGGTATTTTAGATACCGGTTCATCTTTTTGAAAATTCGCACGTAATACAAAAATGACGCTCTACTATGGCCCAATCAATATAACAAATTATCCCATGATGAATACAAAGTGACCCACTTAGTATTGTTGTTTCGATATAATTATTTAGCATTAATCGAACACGTAAGATATTACACGATAATTTTCAACTATTAAAATAATCATGCTCGATGAACAAGTGTCCCGCTAATTTACGACCAAACAAGTTTGTTCGCCACCGCCACTTGTCAACCATGCAAGTATGTTCGCATATGAAATAAGTTTTGTTCGCCAACCAATTTACCAACCAAGGATGTTCAACCAGCCTTACCGAGCAAAAAGCATGTTCAAATATCGAAAGAAGAATCAAAGTGGCAAAGGATACAAACCTCCGACAAACCAAGGCTCGAACAAGGTTATAAAAACCGAAGGGTCATTATGCTCTATGAGACTTTCCCGAGGGTTGCGAAGATCAAGTCCATTCAAATTTTCGGTGGGTCGCCCGATTAGATTATGATATCCCGGCGGATGGATGTCCCGGTCTTCCTCAACCTGTAACATTGATAAGAAGGTGTTTATGACTCAACGATAGTTTTGATCTCGGGTCATCTTGTGGGCAAGCTTAAACGGTCAATTTATGGACTAAAGCAAGCTTCTACATCCCGGGAGTTGAATATCCTATTTGATCCGGATTCCCCGAAATCCTCTGAAGGCATCATAAATTGAAGAACCATGGATGCTCGATGAGGACAATATTCCGAAGAAAATTGATATTTTAATGGGGCAACAAAGCAAATGACATTTGATTTGGAAACAATCAAAGAGTTTATGTATAGACAAGCAAGTGTAAAGATCAACCAGGAATACGAAGTTGGAAATGTGGCAGCATTACATGAGTTCTTGCATGGCCCGAAGTCTCCAGCTCATGCATGCCAAACCAGCTCATGCTTGCCAAACCAGCTCATGCTTGTCAAAGTACTATAAATAGAAGAAAAAACAACAAGATAGAGGTTCAGAAATTTCCCAGAGGGGTAAGGTTCACAAAAAATTCGAGAGATCATCCATGCACACAAAAACCCTAGCATTCATATACCAACTCTCCAAATCATCTTCATCCATAGCGATTCATCTTCATGAGATGTATCATATATTATACGTGTAAAATTCGCAATACTACATCCCTGGCTTGGTATGCCCCCAGAGTAGTCATTTCTTGATGAACTGGGTCAACAAATCCCTCTTATTTACAGTTTATTTTACACGTGCATATTTTGTTTGTGAGTTGTCACCGAATTAGCCACATAATATTTTCCAAGTAAAAAGACTCGCAACAGTTACAACTGGTTATGCTGATGCAAGTTTCCAATCCGACTGTGATGATTACAAATCACAGTCGGGCTATGTTTTCGTTCTCAATGGTGGGGCGGTTAGTTGGAATAGTTCAAAACAAGAGACTACCACGTACTCAACAACCGAAGCTGAGTACATTGCTGCGGCGGAAGCTACCAAAGAAGATGTCTGGATAAAATAGTTCTTAAGTGAACTAGGGGTAGTTCCAAGTGCCAGCAGTCCAATAAAGTTGTATTGTGACAATACTAGTGCGGTTGCGCAAGCTAAGGAACTGAGATCCAATAACAAAACAAGCATGTATCGAGACGTTATCACTTGATAAGAGAGATAATCGCAAGAGGAGAGATAGAGTTAGAACGTGTCCCCACAGAGGATAATTTGGTTGATCCTTTCACCAAGGCTTTGAGTGTTCATGTACACACTAGACATTTTGATAGTCTAGGGGTTAGACATGTAGGTTATTGGCTCTAGTTCAAGTGGTAGATTGTTAGTGTTAGTGTCCTAGAGACAATCTTTTGTATGGACATAATGCTAAGATAATATTCAGTGTTGGTTTAATATTATTTTTTATTTAATATTAAATGTATGGCGTTACACTTATTAAAATATTATGTTTGATTGTTTGCATTTGATCTTATCTGTGTTCCCCTGAATCGTTGTTGTCATTGAGATGGTGAGATCTCAGATGACTTAAGCATGATTCTCAAATAGCCCCGATCAAGGATCATCAAGAATGGGATATTGATGATGCAGTGGAGATTGGTGTGCGATCTGCATCATACTCTTAGAGAGTGTAGTAAGATCTCACTTACTACGAGATATTGGGTATCTCATGATGGATGCACAAATACCTTGGAGGATATTGGTATACCCATCCGAGAAACCGTTTGATGTAGTTCCACTATATGTGTCTACAGGTGTCTCGGTTAGTGGGAGAGATGTGATACTCCTTTGACTTGAGGTCAATACGCACGACATGTGTGGAGTGATGAACTTTGACCATGACCGACGCTTGCACCCTTCCGTGGGTAGATATGGCTTGGATTAGGTTCATCACGAAGTGCATGTACGTGGTAGTTGATCCAAGAAAAGGATTCGTTCCTCAAAGTGGATTTAGAGAGAATACTCATCTTCTCATCATAATTGGATCAAAGTCATTGGCCAATGCACGTCAACTTGGACTTTGTGGCCAAGTGTGACATAAGTGATCAATTGGTGATTGGAGATAAATTGATTAAGTTATTTGAATAGACACTTCATCATGTTCAAGACTAATCGAGTATTCGTGAATGAAAGGAGAAAATCGTAATAGCCCATGTTTCAATTACAGGTAGTTGTGCGTTTCTCGCAACGTACCTCATGTATTGAGAATGTCTGGTTTATTATCTAGGGTTCAATTAAGACCATTAGTTTGACTAATCGCTCGATATATGAGGGCATATGGGTCACACAACAAGTAGTTCCCTTTTACGGATTATAGTTGGTTGATTAAATGTTAAATTGGATTTAATATTTAATTTATGGAGAAGTAATTAATAATAGATTAATTTGGAATTAATTATTATTAATATTTAATTAAATTGGATTTAATTAAATAAGAATTCTCAATAATAATATTTGGAGTATTATTGTAGGATTTAATATATATGGAAATAAATCTTAGAGATTTGTCATATATGGAATTTAAATCCGTAGAAATTTATATTTAGGGAATTAAATTAAAAGAGTTTAATTTAATTAAAATATGGGATTTTATTTCCCAACAGGCTAGCTTAGGTTTTAAGCTAGGCCTCCCTATATATACAAGGTCTTGGGAATTCACAAACAAAAAAACTTTACTTCATATTTTTTCCATAAGATCTAGAGTGTAGATTTTCCTAGCAAATTCATCTCGGAATTCAACGCTGGCAAATCCGTACAAGTCCGTGATTGGGGAATACGTGGATACCGTAGTTGAGAAATATGCTCTCGAGTTATTGTAAGATTTCTCGTTGTGATTATTGTAATCTATATGCAATTAAATGTTCGTGGTTGGTGAACTTTAATTTCCGCTGCGTATGTTTACGTGTTCTACGTGCTAGTATATTCCAACAGAAAGAGTGTTTGGCATGATACACGATCAAAATGATATGGACGAATATGAGTTATATGGAGAAGTTATGGTTTTTGACACTACATATAGAACAAATAGGTATAACCAAATATATGTGCACCATTTGTTAGAGTGAACAATCATTGGAAAAACGTTATGTTTGGCTGTGCATTTATTTTTGATGAGAAGACAAAAATATTTGAGTCGTTATTCAATGTGTTCAAGAAATCAATGAGAGGGAAATGTCTCATGAAACGGTTTACTGGCCAAGACCAGGCAATCTCAAATGCAATAGAGAAGGTATGAATGATAGTCTTTATGTGTAAAAGTGATAGTTTTTCTGCAAAACTAGTGATAGTTTTTTTTTTGTAGAGTAATAGTTTGTCCACATAATAATGAGAATTAATTTGAATAACACTGATAGTTCTTATACATAAGAGTGATAGTTTTTTTTATTAACAATGAGAGTTAATTTGAATAACAGTGAGAGTTTTACTGAATAACATTGACTGTTATCTAGAAAAACACTCTATGTTATTCAGAAAAACTCTCACTGTTATTCAAAAAAACTCTCGTTGTTATGAGAATATCACTAATTGTTATATAGACAAACTATCACTTAAACACAAAAAAACTTTCAATGTTATTCAAACTGATTCTTACTATTAAGCAAAAAAATTATCATTGTTAATCAACAAACTATGATTGTTATGCAAAAAACTAAGAGTCCTATGTGGAAAAATTATAACTATTATGCAAAATGATTATCATTGTTAAAAAAAAACTAAAAAACTCAACCAAATCAACAGTTGCAATTAATTAACAACCAGGAAAAGCTACAAAAACTACTAAAGATATCATTGTTAAACTGCATAGGTACAAAAACTACAATTGTAACTGCATAACCACAACTGTTTAATATGGACAAAAAAACAGCAAAAATTATCATTGTTAAGCCTAACACGCTTTCCAGATCTAAAACAGGGAAATCAAAGTCATCATCTTCTTGGTCTCTTGCTCCTTTTCTCAACAGCAATATTTTTCTTCTCTTTTTCATCCCTTAATTTCATCACATTTCTCTCATTTGCAATACGTTCGATTAATGTTGACTTATTCTTGTAGAAGTCATTAACTTTGTCTAAAACCTTTTCTTTCAACTTGTTCACATCGGACTAAAAAATAAAAGAAATTTTTAAATCAGTGCAGAAATACTTACTTTTAAAAATTGAAAAATAAATAAGTTAATAAAACAAATCTATCTTTGTTATATCTGGAGATTTGTAAATTGCACAATCAAAATGCTTAAGATGATGCATCATGTGCACACCTCAATCGTGATCAGGCTTAGTTGTTTGCCATCGAATTCCACATTTTTAAATTTATAGTTCAATACATCTTTGTATTTTAAGTGAATTCTTGGTTGAAGAAATAAAGACATTTGGGATTGCTAATACACTTAATTTAAAAGATATTAAAAAAAAAAGCGAAGAAAAAAATTCAACTAAAACAAAAGGTAAGAACAATGGAAAGCTTACAAGAATTTGAGCACACTCAAAAAAATCATTTAGTCCAGGTTTATATTATCTATTATCCAAGTATTGTGTTTTTTCATCAACAAGATTCACGACAACAGCAACATAGTGGTTGGCTAACCAAAACGGAATGAAGATATGCATAATTAAACAAAAACATTGTTAATCATACATACTATGACTTTTGAGTATGAGAAGTTTCACTAATAAAAATCTTTAGGATAGGATACTCTTAATGCAAAAAAAAAAGTATTACTATTACTCAAAAAACTATCACTATTATACAAAAGAACTATCACAATTAAGCCAACAAAGTATCATTGTTATGCAAAAAAAAGGTAGCACTGTTCAACATAAAATATTTAAAAGGTATGAAAGTATTACCAATTCAGCAATATCTAAAGTATCCAAGGTAGTAGATAGTCATTTCTTCCAATGTTTATGCATTAAACAAAATATTTCTTCAATATCACCAACTCTATTAATCAAATTTTAAAAAATGAGTATACAAAAGAAAATCATTTTTAGCATATAAATGAATGATATAACACTAAAATAAGATAAAGAAAAAACTTATACAATGCTCTATATTGAAAATTAAACGACTTCATTTACCCTCAACTGAGTGATCATTACTAATCATCAAACTCCAGGCCTTACTGACTTCATTGCCTATCCACCAATTTGGACTCATTGTCAACATTTCTTCCTTTCCAACAAAGTTTGTTGACCCACCATCGAAATGATAATCACTGATAAGAAAAGAAAAATTAATGAAACTTTAAGAAGTAATAATGTTAGTAAAACAAAATGATACTATTAGTAAAAGGAAAAAATAACTTACAGCATATCAAGACTTTTATGGTCACAAAAACAATAATCTGCAATCTCTTTATGATGGAACTTATTAGATTTGAAGCATAACCAATATCCTCAGTAATTTTCCAGAATATAGTGGAAAATTTTCCACCTTTTTTTTTTTTTTTTCAAATTGAATTCATAGCATTGGTCAGCTCTTCATTAAGGGCAGTCTCATCCTCTTCACTCTTCCCACCCAGTTCAACACACTCATCATCAGTACTAATAACATCATCAAGTTCCAAATCTAAACCATACAATCCATAATCAACCAAATTCACATGTTCAAGAGACAACAACTTAAAGCTTGGCATTGCAACAGCCAACTCTTTAGTCAAAAGAAAGCTTTCAACCAATTTATCTATAATTTGATGCAATTTTTCATCCATGAAAAACTGAGTATCACTTATTTCGGGAGATTCAATTCATTTTTGTTTATCCTTCATGGCCTTATTTGTTGCACTAATATTCATTAGTTTGAAAAGATATTTATATGTGATTCCATTAATATCTCTATTAAGTGATACTAACAAGTCCTTCACTTCCTAAAAAAATTAAAGCATGTCTTATTAAAATATATATAATCACTATAATGTAGATAAACTATGTTATACAAGAAAACTATTATTATGAATCCAAAATACTACCATTGTTGTTTAATATAACTCACTGTTAAGTAAAAAAAATCATTGTTATCTAAAACACTATCACTGTTGTTCAAGATAACTTTCACATTTGTTCAAAATAACTTTCACTATTATTCTATAAAACTTTCATTGTTATGCTATAAAACTCTCACTATTGTGTTATAAAAGTATTACTATTATAAAAAGAAACTATCAATATTATGCATAAATGAACTGAAAAAATACATGAGTAAGTGGTCCTTCACCAATTGTTTCTTCAGCCTCGATGTCTTCAGCAGTCCTTCTATCCATCAACATCATTCTTACCTTAGTCAACATCCTTCTTTCATTTGTCGACATCCTTCTTCACTCCATCAACATCCTTCTTCCTCCATCATCTTCAAGAATTTTATCATCCAAACAGAGAGGATGTACAATAAACTATTTAGAATCGCATGATTCAGCTTCAAATTCTTGATCACATCTCATAACAATCATCTTATTGTTCCAATGTTGAATTAACGGAAGAGTAGATTGTTCAACAACACCTCGCCATTTCAGTCTATGAAAATACACTATTTGTAGCAATAAAATGCACCCAATAATACTCCTAAGGTTACCATTTCTGTATAATTTAACAGCATCACAAAGCTTCTTCAAAACAAACGAACATCAATCCATCTTTGTTATCATATCCACCTCCTCACAAAACTTGAGGTACATTGTTGTAATCAAGTGGTTGGATGTAGGAGCTAGGAAGGTTGACAGTGCAAAGTACACAAATATTCTTTTGAAATCATCACCCGTGTCAGCAAATTTATCCTCTACACCATTTGATAAACACTTAACTGGAGCACCAGACTAAATTCCATAATCTTCTTTAAACCTTTTCCAAAAGAGGAGGAAGAGAAACTATCACTGTTATATATAAAACTATTACTGTTACTCATAAAAATTATCAGTGTTACTCAAAAAACTCACATTGTATGCTTACTAAATGTCACAGTTTCACATATAAACTTTCACTATTATGAAGTAAAAGTATTACTGTTACGCAATAAAACTATCACTATCACTAGTGAAGGCACAATTATTGCGTAGATTGAATTTTAGTACATATTGTGAAGTTGTTCATAGTGTTATTTTCCCCTACATCTTCATCTTCATTTCTTATTTTTATTGTGTGATGTGAAGGTGAAGAATGAGTGTGGAATGATCGCGAGAGCAACGGCGTGACGACGCGATGAGCCGTTGGAATGACCGCGAGCAGCGCGCAACGACGCGAGCACCGCTAGAATGAGAGTGGAATGAAATCGGGTGCTAAACATCGGGTTAATCCATCCCTCAAAATGAATCATATTGAATCAGGGTTCATATTGTGAACCTGATTCACATAAGTGTTACTCATAAAAAAAACACACACACACCATACATAAAACATACATAATTTATACTTTCGAACACCATAAGTAACACAAAGTTGAGCTCTTTATGAAAGATCGGATTTCAATACTCCACATTTTGATAGAATTTCAAAGTGGAAAAAAATAGAGTTCACAACAAATTGAGATAATATCACTTTTAGTCCTGTAAGTTTGGACGATTCTATTTTTGGTCCTGTAACTTTTTACATTTTCAATTTTAATCATGAATGTATCAATTTTAGTCTTTTTTTGTCGAAAAATTTAAAATTTCGCCGGAATAAGCATATGCACTTCACATGATACTTCAAAATTTAGATTTTTTTAAATTTTTGGCGACCTACACAAGTGGACTATCATGTAACAAAAAAAAAACTCAATTTTGAAGTGTCACGTGAAGTGCATATGTTTATTCTAACGAGATTCCGGCGAGATTTTAATATTTTCGATAAAAAATGATTGAAATTGATACATTCAGGACTAAAATTAAAAAAGAAAAAATTACAAGATTAAAATGAAATCGTCCAAACTTACATGACTAAAAAAAGATATTATCTCCAACAAATTCATGTTTGTTTAGAAAAGTTGCATATGTTGTGTATACATGTTTACTCCAAATTTCACAAGAAATTAAACCAAACAAACATTCCCCTATCTATCTATCTATCTATCAATCTACTTAACAAGAAGCTCCAACCCATTCACCAATGTCTTCCTAAACCTCCCCAAATCAATCTCCACATCCTGATAATCCAAATACACAAAATGAAACTTCCCCTTATCCCTCTCTCTAATGGCGGCAGGATCTCTGTAAACCTCAACATCATCATCGTATTTCCCCAACAACGAGCTCTCCTTCAAGCTCACCCTATACTCCAAGTACCTCAAATTCATACTCACCGCCGCGTACCCGAAACACACCGCGCCTTCCACATCCAGCCCGAACGGATTAATCTGAATCACCACCGCGTTTTCCGGCAGAAAAACCAGATTCGTCAGCCCCGCCCCGTGCACGCCCACCATCACGTCGAACGAATTCACCAATCTCGCCGATTCCGCCACGTCGGACGTCAATTTCGCCGCCACGACGTCGTACCCTAATTCTGTTGCGGCGTCCGCGATTTCTCTTTCGTTCAGCAGCCGCCGGCTGTTTTCTCTCGTCACGAGTAGCAATCGGGGTTTCACGGAGGGGTAATTTAGGGATTTTGCGTGCACGGAGTTCCGATCCAGTGCGTACGCGCTACGGAGGAACTGGCCGAATTGCCGGATCGGGAAATTTCCCGATTCGTTGGGGTGGATGAAGGGGTAATTTGGGGATTTTAGCCCTACGATCAGTTTCGAGAAGCATAAAACGTCTTTCTCCCTGTCGATGTCAACGACGTCGTATTTGGATAGCTTTTGCAGAATTGCTCTGTATTTTGACATCAATGGCGCGTAGTGATTTGCGACGAGGAAAATTGTTGAGCGGTTGAATTGATGAGAGGTGGAGAAGAGGGGGAAGAGGAGGTCGGCGAAGGCGTGGTAGGTGTTCTCGGCGTGGCCTCTGCCGGAGAATACGATGGCCGGAATGTGGCTCAGATTGCGGCGGCAGTGGGGCATTCTGTGAGGTGAGTATAGTTTGAGTTTGAAATTGGTGACTCTTTTGAATTTGAGAGTGTTCATTTTTTGGGGGTAGGGTCTTATTCTCCATGATTTTCTCGAGTTTTGGTTGTGTGATGAAGCTATGAAAATGGCGGATGATGTGCCGTGGATTCTTACGTCGCCGTGTATTTCGTAGACGTCTGATCGTGAATTCGAGAAATTGGTGATGATTGGGTCCGTGTGTGAACCTGGAGAAAGAAAAGGAGTGTTATAAAAAATAATTCATCCGTCCTATTTTTTATTATCCGAGGTTAATGTAGATACGGAGATTAAGAAAGAGTATGAGATAATAATATTAAATTGTGTAAAATATGTTTGGTGAAAGGAAATAATAGTATTAAATGATGTAAGGTGAGTTTGGTGGAGAGAAATAATAAATAGTATTGAAAGTTACTTTATTTCTTTTTTAGGAAATTATCAAACAAAATTAGGATGACTATTTATTGAAAGTGGACAATCAAAATTAGAACAGAGGGAGTATTTGATTTATTTTAAATGTTGTATTCAATGAATAAATTAGATTTTTAATCGAACATTATTAGCTATTTTCGGTGGTTAAAATATTATTTTCTTCGTTTAAGATCAGTGAATTTTTTATTTTATAAAAGATATAGAGCAAGGGCAATTAGGTTAAATCAATTTTAATTGTGTGAGTGTTAGTTAATTGTGTTAAAAAAATAATGAAACAGAGTATAAATAAGTATATTGTGAAGGTAATGACTATGAGCATATGAGTAACGTTTATTTTTTATGGTGCAAAACTGACCAGGGATATATGCACCAATAAAGAAAATATGAAAAATTAATTTGGACGGATGGAACAATTGTTTTCACCTTATAGTGTTAGTTATTTATGTTGAACAATATTTGGTTTGTACTAATGCAAGGTGGAGCATTATTATTTATAAGAGTGAGTCTCTTGTGCGTTCAAGTGCATTGTATAATCATGCAAATGAATGATTCATTTAAAAAAATATTTGATCAATTGAATGTGCTCTGTTGATACATGAGTAGGGTTGGGACGAGTGTACAGATCTTAGATCCGTACACAAGTTGCACATGAGACTTTGTCTATTTATAATTGGTGCACGACTTATATTATCCAATAGTAACTATTAATATAATTCAATGTAATCACTAACACTTTTTAATTACTATTTTTCAATGAAAAAATGAAATATTATTCAATAGAAATAACTAATACTACCTTCGTCCCGGAAAAACGTGCACACTACCTTTATTATCGAGTTTTTGTGAGCGAGTTGTTTATTAGTATTTCAAATTATAAAGTGATTTTTAAAGAGGGATATTATAGATATACCTCTCATCTATTGTATGCATCTTTAAAAATTATTTTATCATTTTAAATACTAATAAAAAACTCGCTCGCAAAAACAAGTGAAAACAGTAAACGTGCACGTTTCTTTGGGACGGAGAGAGTACTATTTACTATTCACTTAAAATAATTAATAATATTTTTCAATAAAAAAATTAATACTATTAAAAAAAATACGAAAACACTGTGTAACTAGTTTATTCAAGAATTTGTCCATAATAACATCAGGTGGGTATTAATAAAATAAAATATATTATAAAAGCAACAAATTAAGCATGACTAAGTAGTGAAATTTATTTATAAACGTAGTGATGATATCAATTTCGTATTATAAATAAATTTCACATGATAATTCGTGATTAAGCATATGTATGATTAGGATAGATATGATCTCACAAATTGAAGCGGGCGGTGGATGAAGAAACGGCTTCAAAAGAAAGGAAAGTGTGGAAAGGTGAAAGGCGAGAAGAAAGCAACCAATACATGATCCACATCCCAATTTTTTTAACTTCTGTTTACTAAACCCTCTCCCAATTATCTTCAAATCACCCATTATTCTGCGCCATATTATTCATCAACATCAAGGGATTAAAATTAAAATATGTTAAATCTTAAAACAAAATCATAAAAGAAAGGGTAATGGTACGTATTTTGGGTGATTCAACCCGAGTGAACACTGTTCAGACGTGTTAAATTACTCTCGTACCCTTAATAGAAGGAAAAATATATTATTATCACTTATTTCATTAAGGGTACAACAGTCATTTCATTATATAAAATAATTGAGCAGTAGTGTCCAACTAGTGAAGAAGAAGATCATAATTCATAAGAAACATATATAATA
The DNA here is from genome assembly GCA_037126765.1 of Stenogyne calaminthoides. NCBI lineage: Eukaryota > Viridiplantae > Streptophyta > Magnoliopsida > Lamiales > Lamiaceae > Stenogyne > Stenogyne calaminthoides. The sequence goes on from JBBCBC010000015.1 coordinate 5,057,415, forward strand.
GCAAACATTTTGTATGGAAGAAAAAAAACGAACAATTCTCTACAAATTCAACATATATATCTTAATTATGTATTTTACCTATTGGCTCAGCATTCGGTCTTGTCATCAATCATAGCATTCTTCGAAAATATGAGTTGCTACAAATTAAATACGTATCAACATAGTCATATACGGAAAATGTAACGACACATGCTTTTCCCAAACGAAATAACAACGCAAGTTTCTTGTTATACTATATATATGCTCTTTTCGGAAATAAAATAATTAAAGAAGATTTGGAGAAATACAAAAGTATATCAGAGATCTTGCAACTTAAGAATCAAAGTTTGATAATATTAGCACATTTTCATTATCGCAACAAATCCATTTTCTTATTGGTTTTCTTCTTTCTTATTTGGACGTGATTTTATTTTAATGGAGTGATTTTTTCTCCATTTAAATTCATTACACTTTCATCGAATATAGCTAGCATAATGCATCCAAAATATCCTGAACTATCAAACTTTATTTTGAGGGCAAGGTCTACTTAGTGCACGGACTCTAGATCCGTGCACTCACTTTGACCCTGCCCATTTTATTGTGCATCATCCTTTTCACTAATGGCAAGATCTTATTTTCTTAATTGGTCATTCCTATAGCCAAGTGCACGGTGCGCATTGGTGCACAGGAGACCCATTTTATTTTGAAAGACCCCTAAATTAATTTTTTTGTTTTAAAAAACTCTTAAATTATAGAATTTTTATTTTATTAGATCCTTTTTTAATAGTTAGTTAGAAATGTTTTTTTTATTGATGGAAAATTGATCTGAATATAATAGCAATGAAATGAAGCTGATGTGCGATATTTTAATGAAAAACATTAAGTTGGTTTAGCGAGAAAATAGTTCAAGGACAGATAAAAATTGGTAGTTTAAAAAAAATTAAAACAAAAAATAATTTAAGAATTTTTATAACAAAAGTTAAATTAGGGTTCTTTTGATGTAAATGCCTTGAAAATATATATGTGAACGGTAGAGCTCACTGTACTTGTTAGAGAGATTGGAGATTTTGTTACTTTTTTATCGACAATTTAGTTATTATAAAAAATACTCCCTCCGTCCCAATCATAATATGATTGACATTTTTACTATTTATAAGAATTTAGTGGAATAGTGATAAAGTGACAAAGTGGTGGGGTATGAAGAGTTGTTTATTAGTATTTTATATGATAAAGTGATAAAGTGATGAGTAATTGAGGGTAGAAAGTGTTGTTTATTAATATTTTATATGATAAAGTGATAAAGTAATAAAATGTGTAAATAATTTTACCATTATGATTGGGATAAAAATATAAGATATTTTATCATTATGATTGGAAGTAGGGAGTATATTATATATAGCCTAATATAGGTTAGATCATAAGATATTTTCTTGGGCTAAGCCCAGCCATATCAGAGGATAGATAATTAGGCTTAGCCTAAGTTCAGAAAGGGTCATGCTTAGAGGTCTCTTATCCATGTCTCAAGTGTGGATAACTCAAGTGGTTAGAGCCTATATTTTAAAAATTGAAACTGGAAGTTGAGCCGGACGACCCCCAAAAAAGATTGGACCGGGGTCGGATTGAGCCGGTGTGACGTCATAATAAATATTATATATATATATATATAGTATGCATGATTTTTTTTAAAATTCAAAATATAAAATATGATAAGTGAATATAAAGCATCTAAAGTCACTTCAAACATAAATTTTTAAACATAGAAATGTTTATTAACATAAATAGTTAACTTTCAAATTCCAAAATGGTACCACCTGTAACAACCTGGTGGGGACCAATTACAGAATTGTCCTAAAAATGCAGTAATAATAAAAGGCATTAAGAAAAGAGCTAATAAGCAATTTATTTAATTCCAGCATATGGAACACGTGTAGGGTGGATCTAATTCCCCTTCTCTTTCAACTTTGCATCTGATGTTGCCACGCATCCCAGCTCATATTCAGACAAAGGGTACTTTGCCTCTTCACATTTCTCCTCCTCCAATCTAATTTCATTCTCAGAAGAAAACCCCAAATTGCGTTCCATATTTTCCTCAACCATCTTCTCCAAATTCTCTCTATCGATAAATGTTTTCTCAACCATTACTCCGTCGATTGTGTCCATGACACCCACTCACCAAACGCCTCTGTTTTCCCTTCCCATAACCCAGAGGATCAAATCGCGGCAAATCACCGTCCGCAGTTCGCGACGCCTCCGCATCCACCTCCACCTATGCAAGCCCGCCGGCGAGCTCCTACACCTCCGACGGCTTCGCCGATTTCTCTCCCCCTTTTTTTTGGTTTTTTTTGGTGAAAACCGCCGGTTCCCGGTTTTTACCGGTTTTCACCCGTTTTTTTCGGTTTTTGAGGGGCGGCTCAATAGCGGTTCTAGGCATCCTATTGAGCCGCCCAGCACCGATTCTCCGGTCTGATCGGTCCGACCGGCCGATCGAACCTGAATTTTAAAACATAGGTTAGAGCTCCACCACCTGAGACCTTGAGGTCCCGGGTTCGAGACACGGAGAGAGAATATTTATTCTCTCTTATCGTGGGCCCCCTCTTGTGGAGTGGTGGTCCCCCTGTTGTTGGGTTGCGGTTTTGAATTGCAGTTTCAGGTGGTCACCTCTTGTGGTGATTGTGGTTTCGGTCAAACGGATGAAAAGAAATTGTCATGTGTTCGATGGTAGAAAGAATTATTCGATGGTAGAAGTAATTATTGTAACTGATTATGTATGAAAATTATTGTAATTAATTATCTTTAAAAAAAAATAAGTGAAAAATGTGTACTACTGAATTATTTTTTAAAGAAAATGAAAGCAGGTGTTGATCCGGACAATTTTAGTGCTTTCAATTCTACAGATATTAAAGCATTTGAGCTGATATGTTGTTACGATTATAAGTACATATGTGATTAAATATATAAGTTATGGATCATAATCAGAATGAGAGGATCGGGAGGGAAAAAGAGCATAAAATATAAATGATAAATAAGACCAGATCTTCAATAAGTAATTAAAAATTGCAAATTGACCCTCAACTTAAATCTTTATTTGTTTTTTTACAAATTGAGTCGGACCGACAAGTTGACCAGTTCAACTGGTTACCAAATCGTGTTGTTTATCCAATTTTTAAACAATTCAGGCTAGTTCAGAAGTCGAGCGGTGCAACACTTTGAGTCTATCTATTATGCTTGCCGAGTAGCGGTCCAAACAACCGGTCCAACTCATTGTTTAAAACATAGCGACAAAAAAAAATAATAGAAAGTGTCAGTTACATACGAATCCTGATAACATGGCTAGAATTTGTTGAGAGTCTATAGCCGATTGAAAATACTATTTAACTCTTCAAGTAAGAAGGTAGCAATATTTATTCATTTAATTTTTAAAGGGAACACAGTCATTTTACGTTTATTAATACATTACAATTTTCTCTCTCTGGAATTCGTTCCCCTTCAGTCCCTTTTTTATAGATCATCAACCCGGTTTAGTCCAGTACATTTTGAAGTAGTTTCAGAGATCATTCTTATTTATGTGTTTTTGGCTTTAATTTTCTCTTGAATATTTGTTGAGAGTTGATCTTAGCTCACATCAATAAGTAGAAGTGCAATCCAACTAACACACACTAATCCAAAGACAATTTACAACATTTCAAATTGCATCAGGTAGTAATTAGCCCAATAGCATTAATGGATATTTCGCTGGCACAGGTTATTAGCACTCCAGTCTTTAGGAAATACACCACTTTAAAATTTTGACAAAAAAAAGTTACATGTGAAAAAATTATAATACCCTTTGCACTAAAACCCTAATTTCTATCAATTCCCTCTCCCATCAGTTTGGCCTGTCTCAACCGTATGCTGCCGCTGCTAGAAATTGAGAGCACCACACTCATACTCCATTAAATCAAAATATCCAAAAAAAAATTAAAAAAATCGAAAAAATTAAAATTATAAAAAAAATTGAAACAAAAGAACAATCAAGACAAATTTTCGGTAAAATGACAGATTTCGACAAGAATCTTCGAAAACAGACCAAAATTTCAAAAAAAAAATAGTTTTCGGCAAAAAATATCGAAAATACACCAAAATTTCGAGAAAAATTTCCGAAAATCATATGTACTTTTGGAAAACTAGATCCGAAAATTGTCAATTTTTTTATTACACAAAATTTAAATTACCTTCTAGCGATTCATTCATATGTGTGTATTTGAATGGAGGTGGGCGACATCGGGGAAGAAAAATTTGGGGGAGAGGGTGCTGGTGGTTTGGTGCAGCAAGAGGAATTGGTGGTTTGGTGCAGCAAGTACTTATCCAGTGAGGGGTGAAGTGATCTAGGTGGTGTATTTCCTAAAAATGGGGGTGCTAATGACCTGCGCCTATTTCGCTTGGGAAACTCCTTTTGGGCCGCTGGGGAAGGATCCATCTTGTTTGTTGGGCTTATTTTGTTTTGGGCCGTTGAGTTTGCTTCCTCTGGGCCTAGTTCCTTATCACCACAACATTCCTAAAAAAAAATCGCAAAATATATACTCCTTTGTCTCAATTATATAGAATTATTTTCTTTTTATGAATTTCTCAAATATATAGATTTTTTTTTTATTAAGAAAGATTACAACCGAAATTTTTAGCCTAATTTATATATTTTTTTAAAAATTATTAATTAATGTGCAAAATCAAATCAGACTATTTAATTGAGACGGGGAGTATATTTAGAAGATGAATAATCCCAAGTTTGTTATTCAATGTAATGAATACATATTTTTTACAAAGAAATCAAAACCAATAAGCTAGCAACTAACATACAATTAAACTAAAAGCTTGATAGCCTTAGCTAAAGTCCCTCTCAATCTCCGAACATCAACGGTAACATTCTGATTATCCAAATAAACTCTCCTAATACTATCCCATCCCTTCCTATGAACAGACATAGGATCCCTTATCACAGGATCATGAATCCCATACTGTCGTATCAACGAACTCTCCTTAATCCCAATCTTATGCTCCAAATACCTTATCCTCATCCCCTCTGCTGGATTCCCGAAATCCAGCTTAGCAAACACATCAATCCCTCCCAACGGCACTATTTGAATCAGGATGGCGTTATCAGGCAAAAAGACCATGTTTGTCAATCCCGCCCCGTGGACCCCCATCATCACGTCGCAAGAATTTACCAACTGCGCGAAACCTGTCAAGTTCGTCCGTGTGTCCCCCTCCGCTAAAACCACCTCGTACCCCATTTTACGTGCCATTTTACAAACTTGCCCCTCGTTGGTTATCATTCGTGTCCTTTTTCTTGATATGATCACCAAACGCGGCCTTGTTTGGCCCTTGTTGTTTTTCAATGCTTCTTTTCGCTTCAGAGAGTATGTCTCTCGTAGCAGTTGTCTGAATTTGGACATTGAAACAAAAGACGATGATTGATTGATAATGAGCTCTTTATCAAACTGGAGGCCGAAAATCATTTTCTTGTAGCAATGGACGCCCTTTTCGCGGTCTATATCCACTAGGGCGTGTTTGGTTAGCTTATTAAGTAAAACGCGGTATTTAGAAGGCCACCATGGCTTATAATCGGTAGCAAGAAAATGAACGTCCCTTCTGAAACGTGAAGAAGTTGCGTACAAAGGTACGATAAGATCAGCAAAATCATGGAAATGGTTTCCCGAAAATCCACCGAGTGAAAACAGGACGGCTGGAACAGAGTGATTTTCGGAACATTTGGGGGCGTTTTCGTCGTTATTTGAAGCTAAAGTTAGTGTCCAGTTTTTGACATAGGGAATTCCTTTTCTGGGGTAAGGCTGTATGATTAATGAAGTGGTGTTTGTGGAAATTCGAGATTTTGTTATGAGAAAAATGGTGTATGAATTGGAATCCACCCTTATTTCACCTTCTATGTCACAATAATCTGCATTTGCTTCTAAAACTTTGCATACTGACTCTATGGATACCTTCTTTATTGTTTCGTTTCGAGAGGGTGCAAGTATCGGACAGGAGGCAGGGGTTGTCTCGTTGAGTACGACGACGTTTTTAGCAGCACTTTCCGTCGACATTTGCAGATTTGTAGAGCTTTCAACTGCCAGAAATAGCAACATTCTTGGAATGCTAAGGTTTAAACTGAAAATTTTTAAGTAGAAACTCTGGATTGTTAAAAAATGTATTGCTGGAATTCGGAGGTTGAAGCATGTTTTGTCCCTTAACTTTTTTTGTTTTTACCTTTTTTTAAAATGGTCCCACATTTTATTTTAAAATTCTGTTTAGTTCGATATATTTTAAAAATTGTACAATTCAAGTCCTAAATAGCAGGGAAACCCACTAAACGACGTCGTTCTACCACTTGCCAATTATGTAATTGAATAAATTGGAGATTTATGGCGATGTGGGTTCCAAATTGAACAATTCGATAAAAAAATGGGACTAAATTGAAAATTATTTATGGGATTATTTTTAAAAGAGATAAAAAGTTTTGGGACGAAAATGAGTTTAATCCCCAGAAATATGCAAGTTTATAAGCATAAACATATCATGTAAATATCGCTGAATTTGCCTCAACTAAAATTTACGCATAAAAATTCTTAAAATTTGTTTCAATTTTTTGCGTAATTAAAATAAGGTAGTTAATCGATTGTATGACAAAAAAATACCTGTTTGGTTGGAATTGTGATTCATGTCAATATCGGTCATAAGCATGTCTTCTTCAGCATTGATGGACAATTGCAAGTTGACTGCATTTCCAACTGAAATTATAAAGATAAGCATCATTAATTTCATTTAAATTTAAGATGTTACATAGAAATGTAGAAATAAAATGAACATGACATTATAACTAAAGAGAGAATTAAGATGATGAATACTTCATTACCTATTGATAAAGGATGCAAACGAGGCTTGAAAGATGAAGAAAAGCTCAATGCAATAATGAAGCACAAAATAAGGGCACAAAATCCAAATCTTTTGCGTTCATATCGATTGAAGCTTTTAGAAAAAATGGGATCATACATCTTTACTTGCAAATGAATTAAGCTTCTATGTACACTCTTTTGGGGTGCTTTTTGAAAGCTCCTCCACTTTGCTTAATTATAGTGTTAGCTAAGTGCTTAAACTTAAATACTAGCTAAAAGTCAAGGGGATATGCAAATAATGTGTAGCTACCACTACTTACTTTCATGTCCTATTGACTTAATTATTTTCTTATTTAATTTAATTTATATGTTAATTTAAATTGGGAAAATTACTTATATATACAAATTTTTTATGCAAATTACTAATATATACAAATATGATTGTATATATTGTCAAAGTTGCATTCGAAAGTTTAAATATACCTACATATATGCATTATATTTTACCTATTAGTAAGTTACTATTCTAAAATGTATTTATTTGTAATTCCAATTCAAATTTACGTACTTTGAAATTACCTAAAAACAAGGATTCTTTATTTTCCGAATTAATTATAATCATAATGCAATTAAATATTAATTTTGTGTTTCTATTGCGAATGATTGATGTTTGAAACATCTTTTATTATAAATTTAAATACATGACATGTACGCTATGTTGAGATTGCAAAATGAGAACCAGTCGACCAATTGACAAAAGAAATTCCCATGTTTGGTATATTTTTTATATTTATTTCTATTTAACAAGTTGCGGTATTGAGATTATATTTTTTTATATATAGACAATTAAACCTCAATTGGTGTTATATATAATACTACAAGTTTACTGTGACACAAAACAATAATAGAAAAAAGAGTAGGTATCCGGTAAAACTTATTTATCTTATTTATAGTAAGAAATTTATAGCACTATACTTATCAATTGATATTATTACACTTATAAATTGAGATTATAGTATTAAATATTATATGTATTAGGTTATAAGAGTAGTGGTATCACTTTATAAGTGTAATGGTATGAATTTCATACTATGCACAAGTTTCACATGAGAGTTTGTGTAGAAAAAAAACAATTAAGGGTGATAATATATGTATGTAGCAATTATTTTCAAGATGTGCATGATGATAAATTTCATTTTCGTAAATCATAATTAGAGTGATTCCTATAACTGCGTAAAAACAATATGATGATTGTTATAATTACAATTAAATACTAGTGTGAAGGTTGAGAAGGAGTCCTCAAATTTGATCATTCCAATTTAGAAATGATGATAGTAGTGTCATAATGTTTAGGTGACTGCAGTGGTTGTTGATTGATAATAAAATGGTTTGAAAGGATAATCTCAACTAAAACGGTTATATAAATTAACAAATCAAACTGTTTGTGAGGCTACATCACAAAGTCTTTGTGCATCTAAACAAAGAGGTGGTTGGTATATATATGAAAATGAAATAGAAAGGAAATCTAAAATATTTAAAAAATTGATATTCTTGCCCTTTCTTGCGGGATTACCCATCTTTATTTTATTTTTGGCCTAAAAATTTGTTTAAATTCTTTAAAAGTGTCGGTCAGTGAGATGAATGTCACGCGAATAATTATCAATTAATTTGGTGCAGGACATGGAAACCATGCACCTTGAATTGAGACACACCTACAGCCTTCACTACTACACATTTAAGCTTGGAGAGCCCCACTTGAATAGCCCTTATTTCAAACAGCTCTCCAAGCTAAGCTTGGAGAGCGGTTTTATTTAAAAAAAATAATAATAAATTAGATAATGATTTTTGTAAATCATTGGCCCAAAAAATCACTTAGACAATGATTTACAAAACCGCTTTGCAAGTTCACTTACACAGCGGTTCATAAGGAGAGTGGTTATGAACCGCACTCCAAGTTAAAATCCCAATTTGAACGGGTTCAAAATTTACCCCCCCCCCATTTCCACCATTTTTTCGACGAAAATTTTCCCCTCCTCCTCCCTCCCTCATTCAAGGTAATCTCTTTGCCTTGTATGCCTCCTCCTCCCCTCTACAAGGTAATGCTTAAACACTTTTTTTCCTTTTTGTTAATTAATTAGTTAGGGTTATAAATTTATGTGTTATATATATATATATATATATATATACACAACATGATATATATATATATACACACAACATGATATATATATATATATGTTGTGTGGCTTGATTGTTATTGGTAATTTGTGGATAAATTGTTAGTTTGGAATAGTGATTTTTATGTTTATTTAGAGATGAATATATGATATGCACACCAAGTGTTTGATCAAATGCATGTGTAGGAATTTAAGCATAAATTAGGATTGTGATATATTTTTGAGTTGGTTGGTGATTTTTCATGTCAATTTAGAGATGAATATATGAAGCACACCAAGTGTTTGATCAAATGCATGTGTAGGATTTAAGCATAATTTAAGATTGTGATATATTTTTGAGTTGGTTGGTGATTTTTTATGTCAATTTAGAGATGAATATATGATGCATATTGTTGGTCCCGGTGAAAAACCCATGAGATGCGGAAAATACAATGAAATGCATATAAAACAGGGGTGAAGGAATGGTGATTCCAGATTTTTGCGTTTTAAGCCCATGTGATGTGTTTTGCTTATAACTGAATGCATATGACAAGTATAAACATAAATCAATAATGAACACAACAAAGTATAGTGGTTCGGAGACTCAAGCTCCTACATCCACTCTCCCTGTTCCTAGGGAAATTCCTTCAATCGGGACTTATCACCTTTCACGGGATCGCCTACAAGCTTTCAGGCTAACTCACTGTAGCTTACTCACTTCTTCTACATTTGAGTTTTTACGGTCGACTACTCTGCAAACTTACTTTACTCAAACACACACAAGCTTTCTGACTATCCAAGATAGTTTTACTCACTTATTCTCTAGAATTTTCTGGCTGACTACTCTGCAGCTTACTCACTCTTTACAACTCCAACAATCACACAAACTACCTAACAATAGGGTTTGGGTTTGGTTGGTGTCTCCAACTAGGTTGAGATTTTCCCGTACATTTGTTTAGCCTCAATGCTAACGTTGGGAAAATCTCTCTAAGCTTAGGATATATTGTGTGTTGCTTAGATTGGGTTTTAGAACACTCTTGAATATATTTGTATGTCTACAGACTTGTGTTCTATGGTGGGAATACTTGAGTATGTGGCTCTTGGCTCTGTAGCATCTTTTGCCACATTCTCCTCACTCTCCACACTTTAGAATGATGAAAGACCTTGTATTTATAGTGTGGATTTGAATGTTACCGTTGGAGAATCACATTCAAATCCATACTATTCTCAGAAGTTCTGCAGGCTTCTTGGCCGGGTTGTCTTCCTCTCATTGGTCCACGTCAGCTGAATCTAATTTGCTATATTCTTCAGGATCTTCTGAGTCTTCAGGATTCTCTGAGTCTTCAGGTTCCTTTGAGTCTTGAGTTTCTTCCCTGTCTCTCGATTTCTTCCGAGTCTTGATTCTTACGAGTCTTGAGGATTCTTACGAGTCTCGGGATACTTGAGTCTCGGAGTTCTCTGAGTCTCGGGTTTTTAAAGTCTCGGGTTTCTCGACTCGGCGGACTTCTTTCAACGGACCTTGTCTCGATCAGGCATCGATCAGCCGACCGAAGTTCGGGTTCTTCCGACCTCGACATCCCGACCCTCAGTCACATGACTCGAGGCTATCGATTTCTTCTTACTGATCGTCGGCTCGACCGATCGATCAACACATCTTGGTCAACATATCGATAACATCGGTCAAGACATCAAAGTTAGCATATCGTTATCTTATCCGATGTCGATCCGCGTCGATCTTGATCGTCCCCATCTGCCTCCTCTTCCGATCTGCAACCTTCTCTACGATCTTTCGGTCATTTCTTTACGATCGGCTTATACGCTCTTACGATCACCAGATCATTTCGATCGTTTCTTCCGATCATCCGATCGGGTTTGTTCCAGTCATTTGATCTTCTTATCGGTAGCTTAGTTTTTTTCTCTTCCGATTTTACCTGACTTCATGATTAACTCGGAACTCATCTTACTCATTTGATCTCGATCAGTCTCGTCTGTAGCCTCATCTGATCTCGATCATCTACTTCTGATTCTATGAGTTCCCCCTCAACTTGTTCTTTCGTTCCCCCTCAACTTGTTATCTGTAAATTAGCTTCAATAACACAAGTTGATAATGTTTTGGCATAATTCATTAAAACTAAAATATCCCAACACATATATATACCAAGTGTTTGATCAAATGCATGTGTACGTAGGATTTAAGCATAATTAGGATTGTGATATATTTTTGAGTTGATTTGTGATTTTTTATATCAATTTAGAGATGAATATAAGATGCACACCAAGTGTTTGATCAAATGCATGTGTTTTAGATAGTTGCTTTAGATGATTGATGGTATATATATATTAATGTCTTGAGAAGAAACAAAACCTTAGGTACTTTAGGATTGTGATATAGCTTTTAATAAGAAAATGATTAGGAAGATACATTAGGATAAAAGTTGAGATCAAGTATGGTTAGGTATATATACATTAATGTCTTGAGAAGCACTTCATACTGTCTTTCCTATAGGCATCTCTTTTTCTATATGGATCGAAAGTGGGTTCGAGCAGATCGATTATCAGATGAGTATCGGAATAGGGTGGAAGAGTTTTGTAATCATGCAATTAGACACTGCACCGACCATCGGTACATTCCATGTCCTTGTTGGAAATGTATGAATGGAAAAACTGTTAGTGGTCGAGAAAATTTGTTCGTCCACTTGATGATTCACGGTATTGATAAAGCATATACCGTTTGGACATCTCATGATGAGACGATCGAAGCATAATTTGAGCGTGACATTTTAACAAATTAAAAAGGGTGGATATTGATTTGCTCCGTATCATGTATGAGGTCATCTTGTATGAATTTTTGTCCCTTGATTCAATGAAAATAACGTATAACGCTCAGTGATGATAGTTAATTAATAATTATAAGGGTACATTTTAAATAAATACACAACATTTAATTCAAGTATACTTTAACCACGATCTTCATGATTATATTGAAAAAGTCCAACCTTTGATGTTGTTGCAAAATAATAAATGATCGGTAACAGATGGCGTCGCTCGCTGGACTTGCCATGTAGAATTACGCGGTTTCATTTTTTTTTCTACATTATTTTGATGGAAAATCCGATAACGAGCATGAGTTTTCTTGAGTTTAAAGGTCATACGCAGATTAAACACAATAATGTAGTAAAAAAATTAAAAATTAAATTTTGTGATCCTATGTGGCAAGTTCGACGAGCCATGTTTATCTATCACTGATCGAAGGAAAAAACAATTGTATCGATTTGCAACAATATTAAAGGTTAGATTTTTTTATTATAATCTTGAAAGTCATGATTAAATTGATAGATGACCTAAAAGGTCGTGTATTTATTTGAAATAAACGCTAGTTATAATAGGTATTTTTTTTTAGATTGAAGACCTAACTCGATGGGAGAATGTTTAATTGTTTGTTTAGTGTATTTCTTCTTTAAATTTTTTTAATAAAATAATTAAATATTATTTAAAATACACTTAAATTGCACGGTGTAATTAATACATAAAAATATGTGTCATATTTATATAAAGGGAAAATATTTATACACTAGTGCGCCTATTTTGACTTTTCATAAGATCACTTGTTTTGAAATTATTTTGATTCGAATCTATGATGCACGGATTCTTCTAAAAAAAAATCACTGCGTCGTATCGGATACTCCTAGGGTGCAGGTGCGATTCTCGTCCGATTCGCACCGAATACACAACGTGGTGAATCTGTGAATAATTTAAAAAATGAAAATAGGATAGGATACGCATATCCGGTGCAGGAAGGGACGTGCGTGAGTGGTTTTTTTTTAAACAATTTTTTTTAATTTTTGCAATATTTTTTCAAAACTAAAACTCTATATGGTCATGTTATTAAGTACTAAATATGTTATTTCAATTGAAATTATTCCTTAGTATAATTTATGTATTGAGTTGATGTTATTTGAATTAGTATTTGTTACTTAATTACATTAAATTATTAAAAATGATTAAGTTTTATGTGAATTACATACATTTGATATATTAATTTTAAAAATTTCATATATCTTATAGGTGTTATATATAATAAAATATAAATAAATAGACGTATCCTTGTCGTATCGCACTCTAATTTTTTTTTTAAATCCGTATTCCCGTCCCCGTATCTTATCGCCCTCTGCACCCCCGCACCTATGCAATATAGATTCGAATTTAACTAATTTGCTAATGTGCAACACATTAAGATATATTTGTGTATGCAAGTTCCTAGATGGTTATTTTCTTTGATATTGTAAATCAAAATACATAAAATGTTTCTTTTTTTGGGTGGGTCTTATGTGCACTATATGCGTCGTGCATTTTATAATATTTTTTTTTTAAATATAATTTTTTACATCGAAACATTTAACTTGTTTACACTAAAATATGTAACATGTATTTTACATATTGCACATTTTAATATAAATAAGTTGTATATTTAAAAAAATACACTACAATATGCACGGTACACCTGATGAACATAAGACCTAGGCATTGGAGATCAAAATGTGTACAGGCAAAGGTAGAAAATTGCATGTATTGGGCAGATGATACTAAATCTCCCCTCACTGTTTTATACAAGTGATTTATTGTCATAATTAATCACTCAACTATAATATTAAAGTTGTGGGATGCTTCAATACTAGGAGTTATTCTCACATTCTCCAGGCTCGTTTGTTTCTTCGCCTTAGCCTCCCGTTTTTTGAAATTTCGACAAGGATGCAAGTTCGTGGACACAATCGGATATCTTCACCGTGCAAGAGACTACTTTGATCAGCAACGAAGCAACACTAACTGCATGGATTATGTCTATAAGATCGGTCTCTGGCCATAGCCCAATTTCACTGAGTTCTTTAGTTTCTTAGCTACAATTTTTGCATTCACAATATGAGGATCGATCGAGGGTGAACAAGTCATTGTCTTAATTTCCATAACTACTTCTCTCGGAGCATAACTGCATTCTAAGCTCATCTTCGTGCACGATTCTTGGATCTTTTTTCGAATTCAAGTAGGGTCTGCAGGATAAAAAGTATTAATTGTTTCACTAAAAAGTATTAGTTTTTTCCCTAAGAAGTATTAGTTGAAGAAACTATGATGTTTGGAGGGGTAGTTTACCTTCAAATCTGAGTTGAGAAAGCAGTTTAAAGCATCAATCTTGTATGCACATTCTCTTGTAAGGGATCCAATCTTTAAGGTATTGATTCTAGGCTCCCATTTCGCGAAATTTACCTGCAAAAAACGAGCTTTAATCAAGCTAAACACACGGGAGTTCAAAACAATCACAATCTTATCGAATTCGAACTTACCAAGTTGTCTTCAACCCCTTTGGAGTTGAGAACAGATTTATATTCAAAACAATCACAATCTTATCGAATTCGAACTTACCAAGTTATCTTCAACCGTGCATGGAGTTGAGAACATATTTATTTATATATTTATGTATAAACATAAAATGTACATGTGTGAACCGTGCATGGAACGTGCATATACAAACCATGAATGAAATCTGTACGAAATGTGCACGTAAGGATTTTACATAAAATTTGCACGGTATGTACGCAAATATCATTCATATCCTACCTATTTAAACACCTATGCACAATCATTACATGTGAAATATTAATAAAAATATGTAACACACGTTATGTTATATATTAAAAGGATCAAATTTTAAAGTCGACTCAGGCTTTATAATTCATAGGATCGCCCTGGACCTAGCTTTTAATGTTGATGAGTGATACATGTGACCAACTTAATTAAGTTTATTATTTTAGTTTTGGGATATAATCATTATAATAGATACATATATTATTAGATAAGAAAAATGAATAATATTTCCATAAATTAATTTTGAAACGGAAATTAAATGTGGAGTCTCCATTTATTTAAAAAAGTAGGGTGGGTTTTATGTGCATCAGGTGCACTGTGTATTACATAGTGTATTTTAGAAATATATAATTTGTTAAATTGAAATGTACAGTCTGTGTTCGTAAAATAATTTGCACGTTTAAGTATAAAAATGTATATAATTTAATATAATAAATTACATATTTTTAAAATACACTATAAAGTGAACGGTGCACTTAATGTATACAAGACCTATTAAAAAAAATCAGTCTTTCTGATGTAAAGTTGCAATGTAAAGATATTATTGTATGGTAATGCCCCATGATTATAAAATTGTTTGATCTTTTAAAAACAAAAAGAATAATTTCTAATTCCTCTCAAATTTCCAAATTAATTACATTTTCATTCGCTACTATAAAAACTTCTCTCCCTCGTGGGCTGGACTTATTTTCAGTCAGAATCGAATCTAGAACGGAAGTGGAGCCTATTTGCTATAACCATGAAATAATTATATCTCATCTAAAAATTCAAACTTACAGAGAGATATGAAATTAATTCACTTATTTATTCCCCTAACAATTTGTATATATTATTTTAATATGTGCAATATGCCTCAAATCATATGAATATGTATGTGCTACTATATGAACATGTATATATTACCTATAGTAACACATACATTTCAATATAGTAACATATATTTATTTCTATAGTAACACAGCTGTATGTGTAGATTTTTTATGTTTGTTTTGTATTATTTTTTTGAAAAGACCTGTTTGATTCATGAAAGATCAGCGAATTTTCTTACACTTAGGTAAATATTTTAATGTTGCACACGCAATATTGCACAGGAGTGCCTCTCTTTTCAATTCTCGCCTAGCACTTTTCATATTCAATTACACATTTCACTCTTTTAATCATTAATTTGTATTCATATGATTTATACAATCCGTAATTTTTTTTAGCCATTCACATGCATCAACGTTGGCACAACAGTAGAAAAAGTATTTTAGCAATGAAACTCATCAAGAGTTTACTACTTAACAGAATGAAAGATATATTTTTGAATGATTGTTTAATTTTATACATTGAAAGAAGATATTTTTTAAAAAGTTAGTAATAAAGTTATTATGCAACGGTTCACCAAAATATAAAGAGTTAATTAGAAGAGGAATGTTATAATGAAGGTGTATTAAATTTTTTTAAATGTGTATGTAATTAGGTTTATCAATTTAATTATATAAATATAGGTATTGATTTATGTTCATGTTTTAAACTTTTATTTTCGTATTTTTTAATTACTATTAATTGGCCCCCTAAAAGAAAATCATGGCTCCATCACTGCTCACAACTCTTTGTAGCTTGATGGATTCGAAAGCCTTTTTAAAACCAAAGGTTGTGTGTTCGAACCCCTTCCATTGCATATTAATTTTTTCTGATAAAAGTAATGAAATATATATAAGAGTGTGTGTGAGAGCATATATATAGTTAGGGATAGGAATAAGTCAGTTTATTCAACAAGATCTACGACTTGGTGTACTAACGCTCGATTCACCTCGGTCTTTTTAATAAACGGGTTAGACCTAAACTATTTTTAAAACTCTATTTATTTATAAAAATCAGACTTAAACTTTTATAAAAGCATTTTAAGCTCACGAAGCCGACTCTTTCAAAAAAAAATTATATATATTTAATAAAATAATATATATTGAAATGAATTATTAAATTAAATAATTTTGTCATCAATAAACTCTAAATCTTGTTGAAATTAGTAAAAAATATTAATATAATTACTTTTAATTTTGATATTTAAAGTAAAATGGACTTAAATATGCTTTAAACAGACTTTTAGGCCTGACTCATTTATTAAAAAAAGTGCAACTTGAACCAAATAAAATATCTATAACAGATCAGACTTAAATTTAACACTTATGTATCAAGTCCATACTTTTCAACTAGAAGCCCCACTTAATATGGCCTATTCCCACCCCTATATATGTGAAATTGATCCGCTCCGTTGCACACACGCAAACAAAATTGATCCACCTCGTTTCTTTTATTATAAAAAGATGGAAAATAAATTAAATTTGAGATGCCAATTAAATAATAGGAACGAAAATATAAGTTGTATATACCTGCTCTAATGACTAAGGAATTGGTGATGGCCCAAAGTGCGAATATAGTGTAGAATGCAATGATGGGGTTAGTTGGTTCAACAGAAAATGACATCTAAACAAATAACTTTTTCAAATCTATCTTTTTGCATCATTGCATCTTCTAGTAGACTTGGGAATCTTAGTTTCACTTGAAAAAACATATATATATATATATACTCCCATGAGAGAGACCTTAACTTTCTTCTTTAAAGTCTGCATTATTTTACATTACAGTAATAAAAATGTTTTAAATAATAAATGGTATGATTGATAATAATTTTGATAAATTTAAATACCAACTCAATTTTCATCTTAACAATCAAGACCTATCCATAAATTAACATAATTGGAGTAATATTTATTTTCAATTACTTTTATTTTGAAAAATTTCATGATAAAAAGCAATCATAAAATACTCAAAAGAAAGAAGTTGAGAAAATAAATATCCGTTCTCATTTCTATGCTAAAATAAGAAATCATGACTCCCTATTTATTGATTATACAGTTTTTTGAATTTTATGCATATAACAGTTTATTTCAAATATTTAAAATAGATTAAACATACAATATAAATTAAACTCAATACGATGAATTTATCTGAAAATTATTAATGTTGGTTTCCTTAATGAAATAATAGAATGAGACTATTTTATAAATGAAAAAGATAAAGGCAAGAACATATATTGTTGAAGTATAATTCATAGAAGAACAACAAATCCAAGGGTAAATAGTGTCATAGATAGAAAAAAAGAAAATAGGCAAAGAAATAAGAAGACTTCAAGGATAAATGATATATAAACTACGTATTTTTTTATAAACAAATAATTAAAATTATTAAAATACCATTAACAAATAAATAAAAGTGCACTTTGTCTCGGTTGTTAGAAAGGGGGTTGTCATTTGTCAAAGCAATTAGAGGGAGAACCAAGACTATATCTCCTATCCTCCTTATGTAGAATACAGATATTTTTCATGCTACACTGCCCGAGCAATACTTTAGCATGTTATGTCACAAGTTTTATGTGTTGTACAGTACAACACATTAATATATGTAGTACGACACACTATTGCGTAGTGCCAAAAGTTATACTCCCTCCGTCTCGAATTTGAAGGTCGATTTACTATTTGCACGGATTTTTGTGAGCGAGTTTTGTATTAATAATTGAAATGATAAATTAATTTTTATGGAAGGGTACGATAAATAAGAGGTTCATCTATCATATCTCTTCTTAAAAATCAATTTATCATTTCAATTATTAATACAAAATTCGTTTGCAAAAACACGTATGAAAAGTAAATGTGACTTAGAATTTGGAATGGAGGTAGTAGCATAGAATAAACCTATAATAAAAGTATATTGAGTTCTTCAGCATATACAAGCAATTTTTTTTATTATAAGTTATAAAAAAAATTGTATGAGATTACATGAAACATGTCACGTTTTCTTATATTACATGCCCATGCACTTATGGAGCTCCAAGTCTAACCCAACCATATTTATGTTGTGGAAGCTGTTAATATCAGAGTTGATTTCTCGGCGCAACGGAATGCATAAAAGCAACAATAGCTTCCACAAATATCTCAATAGATTACGGATCAAATACGTATATTAACCGCATAAATAAAAATATGTAATGACATCAAGAATTTTTACGTGGAAAACCCCTTCACAAGAGGGTAAAAAACCACTGGACCCAGTCCAAAAAAATATTACACTATATCAAACGGGAATTACATAATTTCTTTCTCTATTACAAATAGAGGAGTCAACACCAATAGCATCAAACAATCCTCAAGAATATTATTTTTGGCACACACAATGAGATATGGGAAGAGAGCAACTAAATAGTACAATAAGAACAAATATACCAATTTTTCCTTGTACCTCTTGGAGATGAATTGTGAAAATCCATTCCCAAAATTGAAGAGCATGTCACCACAAACTCCCCTCGAAATTTAAGATAAAACGGTGAAGAAACAAGTACCCAAATAGCAAACCCTTCTTCTCTCTCTTTTCTTTCTCTCCCTTTCTCTCTCCTTTTTCTTGTATGTTCTTTTTGGCGTCCTACAACAGCAGCCCCAAAACTGCCCTAATCAACAATCTCATATTGTTGGTTTGTCATAATGGGCCCGCTACTCTTTTCTTTAATTTTTTTTTTTTGGCCTTTTTTATTTATTAATTTTTTAGCCCAACTTGTCCAACAATCTCCCTCTCCCAATATAGTTGGTCATAAACGTCACAACTACCTTGAGTTTATGTCGGCCAATTCGGCACATAACTCATGCTTCTCTCGAGTGACCACCTTACTCATCATATTCTCAGAATTTTTATCGATGTGAATTTTCTCAAGTTTCATAAGTTGTTTCTCCAATACCATTCTAAGTCAATGGTACCTCACATGAATATGTTTCGTTCTAGAATGATACATGGAATCTTTGCTCAAGTCAATAGCACTTTGACTATCACAAAAAATCATGTACTCTCCTTACTTCAAAACCAATTCCTGGGGAAATCTTTTCATCCACATCATTTCATTTCCAGCTTCGTTCGCTGCAATATACTCTATCTCAGTGATGGATAAGGTAACATATTTCTGTAATTTTGATTGCCACGACACAACTCCCCCTGCAAATGTAAATAGTAGCCTGAAGTGGATTTCCTCCCATCGAGATCACATGTCATATCTGAATTTGTGTATCCCATAAGAGTCAGTTTCAAACTTTCAAAACTCAAACATGATTTTGAAGTTCCTCTCAAATATTTGAATATCCACTTTATTGCCTCTCAATAATCTTTTCGTGGATTGGAAAGAAATCTATTCACCAAGCTAACAGCTTGAGCAATATTCGATCGTGTACACACCATGGCATACATCACAGAACCAATTGCAGAGGAATAACAAATTGTTGTCATCTCTTCTCTCTGCTCTCGAGTTGTGGGACAAGATTTCTTGCTCAACTTGTAGTGGTTTGCAAGTGGTGTGGACACAGACTTAGTATGTTTCATGTTGAACCTCTCAATGTACTTTTCTTGTGACAACCATAATTTTCTAGCTTTTATGTCACGAAGAATCTCCATGCCCAAAATCTGCTTTGATGAGCCTAAATCCTTCATGTCAAAGTATTTGGATTCTTTCTTCAACTTGTTAATCGACACAATATCTTTTACCACAATCAACATATCATCAACATAAAACAACAAAATAATGAAGTTGTCAAAAGGGAAGTGTTTGACATAAACACAATGATCTGCCTCGGTTCTTTTATAACTTTGGCTAGCCATAAGTCAATCAAACTTCATGTACAACTTTCGTGAAGCTTGCTTCAAAACGTACAAGTTTTTCCTCAATTTTCAAACCAAGTGTTCTTTTCCCTTAACCTCAAAACTTTGTGGCTAGTTCATGTATTTGTTCTCAACTAACTTCCATGCAAGAATGTTGTTCGAACATCAAGCTGCTCAATTTCCAGGTTCAAGCTAGCTATTAATCCCAACACAATGCGGATAGAACGCATCTTCACCACTGGTGAGAATATCTCATCAAAGTCAACTCCCTTCTTTTGAGTGAACCCCTATCCAACCGCGCCTTGTGTCTGACTATTTTATCACCATCTTTCTTTAGCTTGAATATCCACTTGTTCTTAGGAACTCTCTTACCCTTAGGCAACTCCACCAAATCGAATGTATGATTTTTATGTAAGAATCCATCTCTTCTTGCATCGCTTCAAGCCTCTGTTTTTTTTCTCTGAGGGAATGTACCTCCTCAAAGTTCTCAGGTACCCCCTCATCCGTAATCAATGTCCAATCTAAACTCGGATACAATGTATTCGACCTACAATTTCTCACTGGTCTTCCACCATGTTCTTCTTTATTTTCTAGTGATGCATGTTGAATCTCCTGGTTCTTGGGGAACTGGATCTAGATCAAATGCAGTTGGATCATTATTTTTCATCCCAACTTTATTTTCATTTTCAACTTCTTCTCCACCATTTTCAGCATCGGTGGTAGGAATCTCACGTGGTGTTAGATCAACAACACTAGTAGGCATCGGAGTGGAGGTCTCCCCCTTCTTTAAATCTTCCATTGTCTCATTTCACGGAAGATGACATATCTACTCCTCACAAGCATCTTCTTCTCTGGATCCCATAATTTGTATTTGTATTCTTCATCTTCATATCAAACAAATATGCAAGGTTTAGATTTACTATCCAACTTGCTTCTCTGCTCCTTCGGTACGTGCATAAAGGCTTTGCACCCGAACACCTTCAAGTGGGATTAAGAGGCATTTTTTCCACTCTATACTCTTTTTGGAATATCAGAGTCCAAAGGAACTGATGAAAATCGATTAATCAAGTAACAAGCAGTCAACATAGCTTCACCCCAGAATGACTTAGGTAGCTTGGTCATCCTTAGCATACATCTCACCTTTTCCATAATGGTTTTGTTCATCCTTTCTGCCACACCATTATGTTGAGGGGTACCTGGAACAGTTCTTTTATGTCTAATCCCATGATGAGCACAATATGCCTTGACCTCTCTAGAAGTGTATTCGCCACCATTGCCTGTTCGTAGACATTTCAGCAACTCTCTTGTTTGTCTCTCAACCGTAGTATGAAACCACTGAAATTTCTGAAATACTTCACTTTTATTCTTCAAGAAGTACACCCAAGTCTTTCTTAAAGCATCATCAATGAAAGTGAGGAAATATTTGTTTCCACCTAATGACTCCACTTCGAAGAAACCATAAACATCATAATGTATTAGCTTCAATACAACGTCTTTTCGTTTAAAATGTGAACGAAACAAAATTCTATTTTTTTTACCTAATAAATAATAATCACAAGGGTGGAGTGACTTACTTTGAGTAGTAGGAATGAGTGACTCTTTGGTTAGGATGTGCAATATTTTCTCACTCATGTGCCACAAATTTGGTGAAGAATCATCCTCGGCTGTAAATAACTGATCTCGGGCCATTTTGAGCTTCGTCCGATACAATGTACAACAAAGCTTTCCTTTTCCAACCAACAAGGAACCTTTCACAAGCTTCCAATTACCATTTGTGAATTTTTGCTTGTATTCCTCTCTATCAAGGACATTAACGACAATCATATTGTGGCGCAACTGTGGATTATGCCTCACATCTTTCAAGGTTAGTGTGAATCCCAAATCAATCTCAACAACCATATCACCAAGGCCAATAACCGGTGCAACACTCTTGTTCCCCATGAAAATATGATCATAATCTCCAGCTTTGTAGCTTATAAACAACTCTCTCTTTAGAGCACAATAATGAAAAGCACCCAAATCAACTATTCACTTAACATCGGGATTTTTCACATGTAGACAATTATCTCTAACACGGTTTGATCATTATTGGAATGAGTCACAATGGCTGTTGTTTTTTTTATCCTCCGACTTTTTCTGATTCTCTTCCATTTGCTATTTCTTCCAAATTCTACAATTTATCTTCATGTGGTTAGATCCACCACAATGGTAACATTTGAATTTTTTCTTGGACTTAGACCTGTCGTCTTTTGATTTACCTCAACCTTTGGGTCCTCTGCTCTTGCTTTTACCTCTATTCTCCGTGACAAGTGCTTGCGAAGAACTAGCCCCAGATTCCTTTCTTCTAGTCTCTTCATTGAACATACTCTCTTTGACCATGTTCAATGTCATCTTTTCATTCGGAGTTGTATTACTGAGCGTCACCACCATAGACTCTCAGCTATCAGGTAGAGAGCTCAACAAGAATAAAGCTTTCATCTCATCATCGAATGCAATGTTCATGGTTGAAAGTTGATTTACCAAATCTTAAAAAACATTCAAGTTCTCTGCTATAGAGCTCCTACCTCTGTACTTCATGTTCACTAACTTTCTGATAACAAAGGCCTTGTTATGTGCATTCTTCCTTTCATACAATTCTTGCAACTTTTTCCATAGATTACACGGATCTGCCTCCTTACCCACATAGTGAAAAACACTGATGTATACCCACTGCTGATTGGTGTGAGAATTGCACGAAATTATTTTGTTTAATTGCTCATATTTGATAGGATTTCATGTTTTTTTCTACATTAATTTGACTTAATTGCACTTGAGATGAAAAAGGGTGTGGCTTGTTGCTTTTGTAGGAAATTGGTGAAAAACGAGCAAGAATTGAAGCCAAAAATTGTTTTGATCTAGAAGGGAATTGGAGAAGAGGAGTGAACCATATGAAGCTCGTTGAAAAGAGGATTTCAACATAAAAAGAATCAACTCAATCGGAGTTCGGGAGTTCAAGTTATAAGCAAAACAAAATCAGTGCGCGGCTGAAAAATGTCACTAGAAGGCCCATCTCACAGCCAATTGCAAGCTGTTACACCATTTTTTTAGGCCCATTTGGAGATCCTCAAGCGGACCATTACATTTAATTAGTAAACCACCATGTTTGACCATATCAGCAAACGAGACTAGAAGGAAAAGGTGATATCAAGCAGCTGGTCCACACCTTCCAATGGACATCAGACCCATCAAAACAGGAAGCCATAGGAGAAGTCGTGGGTTTAGTTTTTGCGACACAGCTTAGCGCTTTAAAAAAAAAAAAAAAGGAAATCGAGAGAGCATCTTTTGGAGTAAAAAAAAAAAGGCAGTAGCATTCGGAGGACAACAGAAATAGTATTTTGGAGAATTTTCTAGGGCATTACACATTCCACACTCACACACATTGGGCAACAGCATTTTACACACGTTTTCACATAGTATTAGGTGCTCTTAAATTTCTTCATTTTCTTATAAACTTGGAGGATTTTATGGTTCAATCAAGTTGTAATCACTCCCATTAGGTGAATTCTACCATTTACTCTCTTTATTTAGCTTTTATTTCATTGTTTATGGAGTATGAAACAATTTTAGTCATGTGTTTTGTTCTAAAATTCATGGGCTAATCATTTTATGTTTTGGGTATTTGAAACCATGTGAATATTAAGTTGGTATTTGTTTATTGTCTAATTTATTTTTCTATTTGGATGATGCTTCTACTTATGGGCTTTATTGTGTTTTAATTGATTTTCTTCTATTAGACTATGTGTGAGATTATGCTTGTTATAAACGAGAGTTGCGTAGGCATGACCAAATGCATATTTGAGGGTTGAGAATTGATTGGATGCTTCAATTACACTATTTATCCATTCGAGAGAGGGTAATTAGTGTTAGAACTCCCATATTTAGACATTTAATTTGGACTTAGGTTTGAATTAAGTGGGGGATTAGGGAGTGACCTTAGTACTAGGTGGGAACACCTTATTGAAAGGCTATATTACCCGAAGGGAAACAGTTTCTCTTCATAGCATTTACTCTTTTGAATTCATTGAGAATCTTGAGTAATTTGCCCCTAAACATCCAAATAGAAACATAGAGAATGCATAAACAATAACCTTAGTATCACTAGGTGGAAAATATCCAAAGCATACCTCTCATTTGCACTTCTTTGAAGTTAGTTGTTTATTTTCTTGTTTGCTATTAATTGTGCTTAGTCTAGAACCAAAAACCTTTGTCAGTAATTATAATAGCATGACAACAAATAGGCTTAGGGGTCCATTGCACTAGCTCCTGGTCGATACTACTTGGTCTTTTACTTATCTTGATACTATTACGAACCCTTATACTTGAGGGGGATTATCTAGTTGATTTGCTTGGTAAAATCCGTTCAAGTCAATGTACTGCCTAATTGTACCAATTGTTTTCCTACTAAGCTTCTCTCATTCCTTGTCTTCCATACCTTTAGACTTAGCATCTTTTCCTTCAACACGATCATACTAATCTTTGTAGTAAAGTAAATCCTCCATCATAGGCTGCCAAATAGAATAATTTTCTGCAGCCAAATTAATCATAGAGTTACTACCAATGCCCTCCATGGTCCGAGCCTAGTTTAACTTAGGCTCCGATACCACTATTGTGGAAGAGGCCAATATCAAAGTTGATTTCTCGGCGCAGCGGAATGCACAAAAGAAACAATCACTTCCACAAATATCTCAATAGACTACGGACCAAATATGTAAATTAATCGCAGAAATAAAATGCGCAATAACACCAAGAATTTTTACGTGAAAAACCCCTTCACAAGAGGGTAAAAAACCACGGGACCCAGTCCAGAAAACTACACTATATCAAATGGGAATTACATTGTTTCATTCTCTATTACAAATAGAGAAATCAACACCAATAACATCAAACTATCCTCAAGAACATTATTCGCACACAAAATGAGATATGCGAAGAGAGCAAGCTAAATAGTACAATGAGAATAAAAATGTTAATTTCTCCTTGTACCTCTTGGAGATGAATTGTAAAAATTCACTCCGATCAAAATGAAAAACACGTCACCACGAACTCCGCTCAAAATTTGAGATAAAACGTGAAGAAACGACCACCCAAATAGCAAACCCTTCTTCTCTATCTTTTCTTTCTTTCCCTTTCTCTCTTTTTTCTTCGGTTCTTTTTGGCGTCCTACAACAGCAGCCCCAAAAATGCCCTAATTAATAATCCCATATTGTTGGTTTGTCATAATGGGCCCATTATTGTCTTCTTTAATTTTCTTTTGGGCTTTTTTAATTTATTAGTTTTTTGGCCCAACTAATATTGGGTAAAGCCCAATAATTTCAAAGCAAAATATAATTCAAATACAAGAGTGTGAATCTATTTCATGTATAATGTATTAGATTGTTTCGCGCATAATTCTCTATTATTATTTGGTTGCGTTTGAATTACTCCCATCATGCAATCTTGTTGACATATCCTATTTCATCTCATATTTTGCTACATTTAGTACTTGATGGAGATGAGAATGCTTTAGCATTCATGGAGAAATTTGAATTTTTGTTCATTAATCCACCTAGTTTTTAGATCCGTTTATTTGTCAATTATTCAATATTGTCTGTTCGTATGTCATGTTAGACTAGTATAAATAGTTCATTTCAGGGATTGTAATAGGAAAATTTGAATGAAATAGAAATTATTGGGTTTTAACCCTTATTCGTATTTTTATCGTTGTTCTTCCGATATTCATAATGAATCAACGGAATTAAACGTTAATCGTGTTTTGGTATTCATTCGGGTATTTTAAGAATCAACGGATAATACTCGTATGCTTCCGCAATCTGCATCAGTACTTAAATAAACAAACAAACAAATTGAGTTTTTAATCTCAAATAATTGGGGTATACTACATGAATCAATAAATGAATCATGTTGGGTCACGTGCACGAATTACTCTTTTCCACGTGCTTCTATTTTTAAGTAGATTATCACTAAGCTTTTTAGTCTCTAAGTTTTACGTATAACATTTTTAGCCATGTCTTCTTTGTTAGATTTAATACATTTGTCTAAACTCTTTTCCACGTGCTTCTATTTTTAAGTAGATTCCCATTAAACCTTTTAGTGTCTAAGTTTTACGTATAACATTTTTAGCCATGTCTTCTTTGTTATATTTAATACATTTGTCTATAAATTATGATGTCATTTTACATACGTAGCACATTTGTAGTTTTGAAATATGAAATGAAATAGTAAACGAAAAGTATTCCTCAAGTCCATGCAACATAAATCGAGGTTGTACACATTGCGAGTGCATAGTTTCAAATTTGTGGAAGACTTGTCCTTCTGGATGGAGTCAATGTCAACTTCCTAATAGGTATAAAATAACTGCACACATAAATACACATTTGCACTTTCAAATGCAATTTTAACTATATATACAATTTATTTTATACTTACTAATAAGTTGATTCCAACTTTTGTACTTATTTGTAATTTTCCTGGATTGCAACTACATTTAAATTTCAGTTGTTACAAAAAGCAACTAAATTAAGCTTATAATCCTCTTTAATAAACATTTTTTGTACATCCCTATTCAAAGTTCATTACCTAATGAATATATCTTTACATAATTTTCCTAAAGTGATTTACACGAGGCAGAATCAAATTAGTGTAAATCTTCAAACAGAAACTAGTTTTCTTGTCATTATTAAAAAATGAAAAAATAGAACCCCTTCTTTTACAATTTCAAAATAAGAACAAAAAAACGAAGAGCACAGCACCCTATATTGGTAAGAGTAATTGAATAGAAGCATGCATACCACAGGCACAATATTGATATACAAATTCGATAAAGTTTTTTACAGGAAAAATTCCAGTCTGCATTACAAATATTACCCTAGAACATATTTTAAAACTGGCGCACATCGATCGTTTCCTTTTCATGGATTTATTCAACTCCCGCGAAAACTTTCAAACCTCTCACGACTTAAAACAAGAATACATGAATCATTGAGTATCATCATCTAAACCAAAACAAGGATCAAATATGATAAATTAGAAAGAAAAAAAAAAGGGGGGAAGTTTGATCTACCATATGAATTACTCCGTTATAAAGTACGGGAATAAAATCATCAGTTAACTCCGTTCATCTGATGGCTCCGCCTTCTGACAGGACGAGTCTCCAAGCCTGGTTTAGGATAGCAAGATGTACTAAGATTTGATAATATATGAGAAATCCAATGAATTCGACAAATAATTCTACACCCCACTTACACCGTTGTAACTCAAGTGCATTTTCAAAAGGTAGTTTTCTTACTAAAAGGTACTAGTAGGTCAGTGTTAGTTGTTTTACTGAACAGTATTAGTTGTTTTCATTGAACACTGTCAGTTGAGAACCAGTTGCAATTGGTGTACCCAAGTGTTGCTCAATGAATTAAGTTAGATCAGAGTAGTCGTCTGAGAGAGGAAGCACAAACCTTAGGTAGGGAAGACTTGTACTTGGAACAAAATCGGAAATACAGACATACTTTTCAACAAATTAGTCTTCTTCAGGTAGTTGAAATTCAAGATCAAGTTTCCTCTTTAGATGTGATCTGTCAGCACTGGAAAGAAGGATAAAAATCTTGAAATATTAGAAGAGAAAATAAATTGACAAATCATTGAATCCATTTTAGAGAGAAATACTTTATATAGTCACTGCGAATGAAGATTTTAACAAATACTATCATATATAAAAAAAACAAAGTTTTCCACAAAGCATTCAGTTCTCAGGCCTTCTTGACTATTTCACATCCCATAATTCCCATTCGGTATAAATGAATCACAACAGTTAAACCTACTCCACAAGGCTTGGATGCACAAAATACAAGACCAACTCATTCATGAAATAGATGTAGAAATAATAGTAGAGATACCTTTTTTGTAATATTTTTTTTTTCATATAATCTATAATACTCCCTTCGTAACACCACTAACATAGGCTTGGACATATTTTCACACAGATTAAGATGACAAATAAAATGTTATTGGAATTGCAATTTTTCCTAAATTCTTCCTATTTTACATTTACACAAGATGACACAAAAACTAATTTTTCATTGAAATTTTGTTAAAAGCAAGTGTGTTAAATAGGGTCATTTTGGTCAATTGGAAAACAGTTAATGACACTAACAAAGAAACACACCTACAATTTGGGGCATACAAAAGTAGAAAGGAAGCTTATCTCTAGCGTAAAGGAGGGAGAAGGGTTTTAAATAGCTCAATGAGTGCATGTATGTGTATATTATGATTATTTGCCTCAAAAGTAAATAGATAAATTCTTCAGAAACAATAGCTGTTTGCAGGTTTGTTTATTGCAAGGTCTGTCTTAATTAAAACAATATAGGACTATTTATATTGTCTCACTGATACTTTGATAAACGCTCTCCCCCCACGTTCTAGATCCCAACACTTTAATGTTCTATTACATTAAAGGAGCTCAAAAAGACACCAGTGTCTATCAAAGATAATACTACTACCAAGTGAGTGAGTAACAAGGAATAACAAGACTTTATCCCACTATGCGGGGTCAGTTATATGGTTACATCATCTCGTCATCATGTTCGCTCGAGAAACATTCAAATTTATATTTAAGTAAAACATGTCTTTTCTAATGATATTTTTGAGTGTTTATTAGGACTTCACATATTGTTATCTACTTTATTCTGCCATACTAGAGCATCCAAAGCTATCTTATGCACATGCCCAGACATTGTAAGCGCCTCTATTTTACTCATCTAAAAAAAAAACAGCAACTCTCTTTGATGCATTCATTAACTATTCTCGTAGTGATTAAAGGCGAAATGGCACACCAAGCCGCAAAGGCTCCTAGACCCTAAGTTGCAAGGTGTGCCTTTCGTAGAGAGGCACTATATGATGATTTTTTATTCTATTTTTGCAAGTTCCGAGTATATGTTGAAGTTAATAAAAGTCCAACATAAACTATGCACAAACATTCTTCAAAGAGAGAGTCTTCTGTGAGACAGTTCCATATATAAGACAGAGCTCCACTTGGATATTTGGGTCAGACTTTCAATTAAACATGTTTCGGCTTGGGCTCCATAAATTCATGGGTCATATAATATACTAATAACTAGGATCCATCTCATTCAAGTTTTTCTCTTCTTCAAATATAAGACAAATTGCATCAAAATGTGACAAACATAAATTTACAGCATATTTCTAAACCCATAGTAAGAAGTACTAAAATGAGAGAAATAAAATGTCGAGAGACAAAAAACCATAACTACAAACCTAAATGTACTATTAAAAAAAGTATAATTCCTAAAGCATGTCCACTAGTAGATTCATCATCATTATTCTCAACTCAACATAGTCATCATAAGCCTCTCATTTATTAATTTCCTCAATTCCCACATGGTGACACACTGACACTCGATTGCCTCACTGCATTCTTCAAAATACTCTCTTCAACCTACTTTCATTTAATTCAATCTGAAGGCTCAACTTACTTTAATGATCCATTGATATAAATTAGCGCTACATAACATGTAAGTGAAAACATCAAACTCAACATTCTAATGTCTACCATCCTCAAATTCTCTTCTTGTTTATCTTTTTTTTTATCAAAATACACCAGAAATACAACAAAATAAATTATTAAAATATTAATAAAATGGAATATATGATCAATTAAGGATCTTGAAAAAAGAGAGCTTGCATAGACATGGAAGTGGCTTCTTCAGTGTTACTCTTTATTTACATTTATGAAGATAATCTGACATATTTCTCCAACGTGGGAGTTTCCAATGCAAGTTCGGTAGCCAAAAGGAAAAGCTGACAAAAGTGAAGGTGGGGGAAGGAGACGGAAAAACTCAATAAAGGAGGGACCTTAGATTTGTGCCGAACCCTATGAGATGGTGGACAGACATAATAACAGATAAGATTTTAGTTATCCACTGCCTCCCAGTTATGTCTTAAAATGGTTGTTATGCAGATATTTATCCAATGAATTGTACTAATTTATATGTGTAAAGATATAACAATACATATATAATTACAAGTCAGATAAACAACTAAGGCCATTTAAATTAAATAATATCATATCAAGATCATACGAATGCACAAATACCCATCCACAAACGATAAATCCAGGGGATAAAGGCCTACTTTCGTCAGTCAGAAGCTTGTACTCAATAGCGGAATTTATCGTAGTTATACAATTACAACCTAAATAGTAATACTATCACCTGGCTTTCCATTTCTTGTCATCACCTGAAGACTCAACCTTACTCAATACATGTATAAGTACTAGTATAGTATATCACAAGGTAACCAAATAAAAAACTCGTAATAAACACATATATTTCTTTCCTTGATTTGACTTTTTCAGCATAAACCCAAGCCTGATTTAAAGAAATGTCAAATCAATCTGCAAGCTATGTTTAACAATTTCAGAAGGAAATACTACCAGGGAGAAAGGAAGGCGGTTTACCTAGTGTGGAATGGTTTATCCAATATTCCAATGTGAAAAGAATGCTACTCTTAGAATTCACTAGCATAAATATTTCACCATTTCTGATTTCCCTTTCATATCACATTTGACACCACAAATTAACACCAAAGCTGTCGTCAATTCACAGGTTACTCACTTCAATATGCCTAAAACGCAGACATATAAGTGGCTTTCTGGGGGTCGATTTCAAACATCAGTACCAATTTTACAGATATTGCAAGAACTACAAGCTTTAAATCATTTTAGTGGGAAGGAATAAAACGTGTTAAATTTACATATCATCCTCTATATTTAAAGAATCTGAAATTATCTAGGTAAGCTTAAAAGATTGAAACATGGAATAATTTCTTACAAATGCGTA
This sequence comes from Stenogyne calaminthoides, assembly GCA_037126765.1. Lineage (NCBI taxonomy): Eukaryota > Viridiplantae > Streptophyta > Magnoliopsida > Lamiales > Lamiaceae > Stenogyne > Stenogyne calaminthoides. The sequence goes on from JBBCBC010000015.1 coordinate 5,088,615, forward strand.
TCACTAGATTCTAGTTCCGAATTTAATGTCACAGTATTCTACTGCTTTTATCTACATAACAGGGCAGATGTGACTTTTGAGCAAATATTTTTCAACTGCTGCTTTTTTCCCCTAAATCACCTTATAACATTCCAAAATGCCCATTTCAAGATTATTAAACCAAAAACAAATCACCACAAATGTAATTATATGCAAAAAACATGTTCATCAAGTGGTGCAAGTATACCAGAAATTGCCTACCTGTTAATAGTTGGTCTATTTGGAGGATTCATTCCAAAAACTGAGAAATCCAGAGACATTGGAGCATGTTCACTCCTTTCGCCAGCTGTCTGCCTTGTCTCATTCGCATGATCATTCCCCTTAACCATGTTACTCGCATTTAGATCAAAACCCTCACGATTAGGCATCACTCTTCTTTGTTTCCTAGGAGGCGATAATACTGTTGGGCCGTCCTGAGGATTAAAGTCTGAGACCTTTGGATTGACAGAATCCTTCTTTGGAGGAGGTCTTGGAAGCGAAGCGGGTTCAGTAGGTGGAGGTATGGAAGAAAAATACCTAAAAGAGGAATTTTTTAAAAAAAAAAAAAAAAGATCAACACCTATGTCTGAACAAACTGTCAAATGAGTCGATTGAGAATACCGGTGCTCTAGAGCCTGTTGTGCTGAAATTCTTGATTTAGGATCATATGCAAACATCTTCCCTAAAAGATCCAAAGTATCATCACTGGCCATGGGGAACAAAGTACGCATTGGTTGGCCAGGCACATACTGATATTCCACATAATCTGGAAGATAGACCATATCTGCCCACTGTGATGGCTTTGGTGTCCCAAAAGCAGCAAATATCTTTCCCAGTTGATCGATATCACTATTTCCCTGCAAAAATCTAGTTTGAGACCCATAACTTCACTAGTAGAGATATCACATGTCCAAATTTTATAAAGCCAGTTTTACAGTGCAACCAGTTTGCATTTTGTGTGTATTTTGTAAAAGTATTAGTTGTTTCATAAATAGGTATTCATTTGATAGTATTAGTTGTTTCATTAAAAGATATTAGTTGTTTTACTATAAAGTGATAATTACAAACCAAGTGCCCGGTAAAACTGTTTTTAAAACCAACTCAATGTATAATACATGTGGCTAACAGATGATGCTTTTAGACTAGCAAGAGAAATTGCGTTGATAACTTTGTCTAGGAAAACACTTCAAAATTACATTCTGCAAAAAATTTTAAGTTAGCAGCTAATGTGCATTTGAAGATGCTGGCCACGCATGCATAACTCGAGGATTTGACACATTTACGTCAATGGAGGAAGTAAGCATGTTCTAAAGCTTCCAGAAAACTAGAAAATAGTCGTTTATAATGATAAACAATGAGCATGAAAGCTTTTTATAGTAACAAAAGAGCAATACAACTCAAAAGTTGTGTCATAATTCGTTAATGACAAAGCATAAAGAGCAGTGAATTATAACAAGTTTGAGGGGGCAAAATCAACATCAGGAGATTGAGTTTTACCTGCAGAAAAGGTCGACGTAAAAGCAGTTCAGCAAATATACAAGCTGCAGCCCATACATCCACCCCTGGACCATATTGTTTGGCACCAAACAGAAGCTCGGGAGCTCTGTACCATCTGGCGAAAACCTAACATAATGCTACACAGTTCAATATGATTTTCCACGTGAAATATTTTGGGTGTAAGACATACAATAGCTTTCATATGCTTGAGATTCTTTAGGGTATGTTTGTTTTCGGATTAGTAAAACAAGATTTTACTTTCCTAATCCAAAGGCATGTTAGTTTGTAGGAGACTATGCAAGCTAGATTTCAAATTCCATCAAAATCCTAACCTATAATACCTATACTCTTACATTCTCTCTCATTCATCATTTTCCAATATCACACACATTTATTTTTATGATATAATAATCGCACTAAACTTACTTTTCCATTATCTTTTTCTCAATCATACTATACTACATCTTATCAACCAATCATACACAAAAGTCAAAATTCACCTTTTTAGTTTTTACTATTCAAGGATTTCTCAATCAGGATTTTCCCAACCCCCCTGCAATCGGAGACAAACCTATCTTAAGTAGCCATGAGCTTCACATCAAACAAACATGCCCCAAATGAGCGACTACAGTCTGAGCAGGAACACAGCCACATAAATGTACAAAGCTTATGGTAACTGGTAGCAACTCCAGGCAACTTTAGTTCATAAATATACTTCTTTTTTACAATTAAAAATTGTATGGATTCCACGAAAATTGTAAAACGGAAATGCCATCTATGTTTCCATATACCTAAAGTAGGAAGAGTAACATGAGTGCACAAACACACACATATATACTTGTTCAAACTACGGGGGACACCATTATTGAATGCAAAAAAGTCTGACATGTAATTCAGTTCAGATTTTATACAGTTTGGGACAATCTGAGATATTATACCTGATGTGTGAACCTTCGATCTGGGCTCCCAAATATACGAGCTAATCCAAAATCTGCAAGTTTAAGTTGCCCACCAGGTCCAATCAGCAAGTTGTTTGGTTTCATATCCCTGTTCAAACCAATATAAGAACCTCAAGGAAATAAAACACATCGAACTTGATAAGTAGCTCGTAGAACAAAAATCACCTATGCAGAACCCATTTTTTATGGCATAATGCAAGCCCCTTCAGTGTCATCTGGATGTACGATTTGATATCAGCAGGAGAAAGAACAATATTTCTGTCACGAATAACGGCTTCTAAATCTGTCTCCATAAACTCAAAAACAAGGTGCAAGTTCCCCTTATGAGGAAAAGTATCAATCAACTCAATGATATAAGGATCTTTAAGCTCTTTAAGCAATTTGATTTCCCTCAAAGCTGTGAAGTTGACCCCTTCCTTCTGCTTTCCCAGACGAATTTTCTTGATGGCAACTGTTTGCCCTGTCTGCACAATTATCAAACAAACTCACTGAACCCATCAGCGACCATTCCTATTGTGTAATTGAGCTAAAGAATAAAGGCTCCATTATCAGTGCATCACATATAGAAAGTAAACATATGAATCATGTAGAATCATGTAGCTTATCCATTTGGTACCCAGGCAACACCAACAACCGAAAAAACCCTTAAAAATTAACTCATTCAAATTCTTCCTGAACCCCAGTTACATTACAGCTGCTTTACTACCAGGAAGAAATCGAAGAGTGACACAAGTGCAAGCACTGAAGATAAACGAGAAACAATCGCAGGAATAAATAAAATAAAATAAAAAACCAACAAATATACACGACAATTTACTGATTTAGTGCCCAAAAAAAACCCTAGAATATCTAAAATTGAAGGTTTCTTCTAAATTTCACAATATATTCAGAACCCTAGAGCCACATACACATAGAAATTCAAACATCGGCAAAAATCGGAGGTACCTTTGTATCGATGGCTTTGTAAACGACACCATATGTTCCTTCACCAAGGACTTCTCGTTTCAGGTAACGATCGGCAACTTTCTTCGTGAGTAACTGACTAACTTCCGCCATTCTTCTTCTCCTTTTTCAGATTAAAAGCTCGGTAGTCAGAATTGTCAGTTTCTGGGAGAATCAGTACAACTACTACTTCTCATCCTCGAACGAATGAAACCGACTCCCACTACAGCAGCGAATTAACCCCCAAAACAAAACTCAAAAGGTTATAATAAAGAATAATTTGATGATAAAGAAAGGGAAAAATCCCGTTGGAGGCGTGTTAACTGCGCGGAGCGTATGTGCGCCTTTTTCAATTATTCAGCCGCCCCCTTTTGTATCTTTGGATATGGGGGTTTTGCAAATAAGTTTTGGAAGAAGGGGTTTGGAATTGTATAGCAGTAAATCCCCAAATTTTCAAGAAAACTTCTTATGCCAAAGATGCAATGCGCGTTTAATTAAGGTAAATTCTAAATTGGTTAGTGATTTCTAGTGATCCTATTCCAACCATAAGAATATCAAACAATTTCTATATATTTTTTACACTTTATAAATTTAAAAAATAATTATTTAGGTTGAGTTAGTGTCACTAATCTTATATCTTATCTTATAATCTATTAAGGCCCGTTTGCTTGGCCTTAATAGGCCCTAATCGCACGAATTCAATTAGTTATTAGGCCAATTCGATATTTTATCAGCCCATGGATGTCCGATACGGAATGTGTGCGATTAAGGTGCCACTGTTCAAATTGTGAAATGTCGAAATTGCCCCTCTGATATATAAATCAAACACCAGGGAAGATTCGCGAACCCTAGCTCTCATTTCCCATCAGATTGTCGTTTTCTTCGTTCCTTGCGAAAAACCCTAGTTCGTAACCAGTGTTGATTTCGTTTCAGTTTAAGATTCTAATTGTCCAATTCCTTGAGATCATTTCGGTGTGTGTGGTAACTAATCGTCGACTTCTTTTGATTTTTTGCAGAAACCGACCGATCTTGGGGTTTTGAAGAACAATCTCGAAGCAAATTCGACTCCGCAAAAAGGTATTCATCTTTATTACTCGAAATGCCATGTGAACCTCATGAATCTGTGACATATTCAACGAATCTATTTAAACATGCGAAGTGAAATGTAAAATGATATGAATCGATTTAACGAATCGATTTAAACAACCACTGTATTTATGTGAATCTGGGGAACATGCGATTTAAAAACAAGACCCACTGCATGTATGTGAATCTGGTGACTTGAAATTTGAATAATGGATGTCAATAAGAAATTGAACTGCGTTTATGTGTATTTTGGGTTGTGATTTGTTTTTTATGGTTCTGATTTTTTGAAATCGCCCCAATGATATGTGTTTAAGGTTGTGATTTATTAAAATTCCCCTGATATGTGTTTAGGGTTTCTGATTTTTTAACATGACTGTTTCAATCTTACTTTTTATATGGCCCCTGATTATTCTGATAATCAAACAATGGATAACAGTTTAGTATTGAACATTATTCGTCTCTATTTTGGGTTGTGATTTGTGTTTAGGGTTCTGATTTTTGAAATGGCCCCAATGATATGTGTTTAGGGTTCTGAATTTTTAAAATTCACCTGATTTGTGTTTAGTTTTTCTGATTTTTAAACATGATTGTTTTGAATCATACTTTTTAAATGCAACATGGTATCAAACAATGGGTAACAGTCAGAAATTGAACATGATTCTTTGTATTTTGGTGTTCATATTTGTGTTTAGGGTTTTGATTTTTGAAATGGCCCCAATGATATGTTTTTAGGGTTCTGATTTTTTAAAATAGCAAGTTATAATCACTAACTAGATGATATGTGTTTAGGGTTCTGATTTTTTAAAATAGCAAGTTATAATCACTAACTATAGTACAGAATCTGTAATTTTTGGGGAATTTCAAATGCAAGTGTATAAAAACATAATTTTCCTACCAAATCCTTCAAATGATTTATGTATTATTTGTCTTACCAATAAAATTTGGTGCAGTATCCATGGCACGACTATGCAGAAGAAATGTTGAGATTGTTATTGTGTTGGAGGAAATTGTTTTCCAAATAATTTTTATGATGGCAATGATGTATACACGCTATAGAGCACTAGGAGGTACTAATTTAAGGCGTTTGGTTAGGTATAGGATGAGTGATAACATCCCAAAGCAAATTTCCCACATGAATGACTTAGTTGGTTTGAATGATACTGATTGTTTCGATAATTTAAGGATGAATCGTGCAACGTTTAATCATTTGTGTAGTCTACTGAGAGTACAGGGGGGGCTTGTTGATAGTAAATATGTGTCTGTACCAGAACAGGTTGCATATTTTTTGAGTGTGTTAGCTCATCACTCAAAAGTAAGGTGTGTTTAACTTCAAACGTAGTGGTCAAACTATTAGTAAAAACTTTCATAGAGTACTTAATGTTGTATTAAGACTTCATGGATTGCTACTTGCCACTCCAACACCAGTCGAAGAAGACTGCACACATCCCCAATGGAGACATTTCAAGGTAATATTACTACAAAACTATATATTCATAACTTTTAGTCAATCTTAAATCAGATATATAATCACTAACTCAAGTATTTAATTTACTTATGATGTCCATTTTGTTAGGGTTGTTTGGGGGCCTTGGATGGTACCTATATTGATGTTACAGTCTGGGAATTTGATAAACCGAGGTATAGGACCAGAAAGGGGGTCTATCTGTCAATGTGCTTGCTGCTTGTGATAGGAATATGTGATTCATCTACATGTTGACTGGTTGGGAAGGATCTGCCGCTGATGCACGTGTTCTAAGAGATGCAGTGACTCGGGTGAATGGGTTTAAAGTCCCTCAAGGTAACTTAGCATCTATATATTATCTATCATCTCAAAATATACATTTATTTTTGAATTGTTGCATTTATTGATTTGTCTTTTGTTATGATCTTCTATATTAGGTAAGTTCTATTTGTGTGACAATGGATATACTAATGGAGAAGGCTTCTTAATACCGTACAAGATGGTTAGATACCATTTGAATGAGTGGGGAAATGGTCCATCTACTCCTCAGAACTACAAAGAGTACTACAACATGACTCACGCAAAGGCTCGCAATGTCATAGAGCGCACATTCGGTTTATTCAAGAAACGTTGGGCAGTACTTAGAAGTCCTAGCTTTTATCCCATCAAGGTCCAGAATCAGATGATATTAGCTTGTGCCTTGCTCCATAATTTCATCCGTAATGAAATGCCAGATGATCCGTTATTGAATGACAATGAAGATGTGGAGCTGAACAATGAGGACAACGAAGAAGGACCGTTCATAGACTCAATCAACTCTACACAAGCTTGGACGACTTGGAGAGACAATCTAGCCCAACAGATGTATCTTAACTGGAGGGGTCCTGTCTGATGTGTTTAAGAATAGACTTTGTAATTTTAAGACTTCTAGGATGGCTATCTTTCTAAAACTTCTTTTAACTATTATGCTTATGTTGTGTTTATTGTGGATGCTTGTTTGATTTATTGTGATTTTGTTATTACGTAGTTTTTTAATATTATGCTTTGTGTCCATTTTTGTTTTAATATGCACATGTGTGTTCATATAACCTCACTACTCAATTTTATTTACATGTTCAATACTAATTTGATAAATATTTGATGACTGATTATTTTTTGATTTGTGGAACTATAGGATTCATGGATGGCGGGGCTGCAGCTGGAGGTGGGGGTCCCATTCGCACGAGGAATGATAAGGGTCGCAGGGGGTGGAGTTTCCGTGAGGAAAAGGTGTTAGCTGAAGCAATGAAGAAGATAGTAAGAGAAGGATGGAAATTGGAGAACGGATTCAAGACTGGATATCTTGCTGTTTTGTCCAATAGTATGAAGGCAGTATTCCCTAACACCGATATCAAGCCCGAGCCTCATATCACTTCAAGGATAACAGTTTGGAAAAAGAACTATCATACTCTCTTTCAGATGCTCTCAAGAACTGGAGTTGGGTTGGATTCGACTACCAACATGATTGAAGCAAGTGATGAGCAATGGGAAGAAATTGTTAAGGTATTTTTTAGGCTTTTATGGTATTTTGTACAGTTTTTGTTGATTATGATGATGAGGATGAATTGTTATATGTGGATATTAGTGCTGTGAAAATTTTGACAATATGAGTATGAGTAAACTGATTAGTATTAGTATTATTCAATCTGGAAATTATATGGTATTAGTATTATTCATAAACTGATTATGAGTATATGAGTTTAACATAAGTATTATTCAATCTGAAAATTTTATGGTATTAATTGGATGTGTAATTTGATTATGAGTTAACTGATTAGGTAACAAATTATTAGGTACAGTTTAGTAATTGATAATCTGATTATTTTTTAAAGTTTAGAGTACTGAAATTTGAAAGATATGGGAGTTCTGCATATTAGGTTGGTTATTGTGTTAATTTGAATTGATGGTTAGAGTACTGAAATATTAGTTTAGAGTTCTGAATATTGGTTTAGAGTACTGAAATTTTAAATTTGAACTGCAATTTTTTGTTTGAGCAATAACATTTGGTTGGTTATTGTGTTTATTCCAATTTATTTGGGGTTTGCCAATTAAATGCACCTGATTGTGTTATGTTGGTTATGCTTTATATTAATTTCATCGTTACACATCGTAATTCAATTAATATGTATATTTCTTTGTATTTTTATCACTGTCCTCATTGTAGAAGGACCCTACTGCTAGGCTAATGAAGCTAAGTCGTGGCCGTTGTACGATGACTGGTGTGAGATTTTTGGAGTGTCTAGGGCCACGGGTGAGGGAGCTTCTGATTTCTTCAATGCTCCGATTCCCCCAACTGATGATAATCCGGATGTTGACGACGATCATGTTTCTACTAGGGTGAATGAAGACAATCAAGCTGAAAGCTAGTCTCCAACTGGGAATACACAAAGCAGTGAGATGGGAAGGACTAACAGTTCTAGAAAACGGAAGAGCCGTACCACCCCTGACCCATTTATCAGTGTGATGCAGAGTTTCTGTGACACGGCCACTGCAAGACTCGGTGAGATTGCCCAACGGATTGGATTTGAGCAAGACAACGCTACTGCGAGATGTGAGATCTACAAGTATGTCTCGACAATGGACATGATAACTAAGCAAGAGATGTTACGTGCCACTGCCCTTATTACACGTAGTGTTGAAGACACTGACGTCTTCTTTTCCTTGCCTGATGTTGATAGGTCCGAGTGGGTGTTGATGTTGCTTCATCATCAGCTTTGAATGAATTCAGTTTATGTTGAAACTACTATTTTCATGGAACCACTTATCTTGGTCCGTAGATTATATCAGTTTATGTTATGTTGTTGAAACTACTATTTTGTTTTGCTTTTCTATGGTGTATTATGATGGCTAAAACTTGACATATTAGTGTTGGCAGACAATATTATGTTTATGATGGTGTTTAAGTTGCTCTTATATCAGTTTTTTTTTTTTTTTTGGACTTCTGGATATTGGAATGCAGTGGATCAAAATTTCATAGACAAGGAAATAGAAGTTCATACAAAATCACACCACATTGCAATACAAAATAGAAGTTTATTGGAATACATTATTGCAGTGATAGGTAAACAATTAAACCACACCACATTGCAATACAAAATCACCAAAGACTAGCGTCTAAATCCCAACTTCGTCTTCATCAACATGAAAAACTTTATGTAGAAATCCAAAATGGGGTTCACCGAATTGTTTGTAAACCAAACCCAGCTTTTCATTCTGCAATGTAATATTTGGGCATGGGATTAATCATAATAATATAATAAAACATTCAGTTATACATGATATCAAATTTTTTTACCTTGTAGATGAGATCCCACACATGATCATGACAGTCTACAATTCCAGTTTCAACATTGAAGGTCACCCCACTAAATTGTGTAATGTTGCAAAAAACCTGATATCAATGACGAAGTTTGCGGGTTTGATTAAGGCAGTATTTATAGTCGAAATTCATATGAAATTCATCATTTAAAACCTGCGTTGCAGTTCGTATTGCCGCCTCATTGTTAGAACCTATAGCGTTGAAGTTCCCATCCTGAACCTCTTTAAATAAAATTTGAAGGAACTTGCTTTCAATCTCAATGGACCACCGGTTATTATAAAATACACTATTTTGAACATTAGAACTCTCGCCATTTCTTTTTGAATCGGCTGTTTTTGGTTCTGTATTTTTTTTTAATTATATGGCAAATGTAATTAATTGACGTCCTATTTATATTTATTTTTTGGTTGCAACGTGAAAAACAACATGGAATATATTCTTCTGAAGATAACACAACAAGGCACGAACGTTTGAGCCATTATATCGGCACAGTGTGTTTCTTGACCTTATACGAAAATGACAAACCTGTTGGAATCTCTTTGTTACACATTATGTCAAAACACCTTGTCTTCACGTATATGTGAATATATTCTCTTTGGACAATTATTGAGATTTTTAAAACTTTGTTTAGGTAGCATAATGTGTAACTTAAATAATTTCATAGAAACGAACAATACAAAAAATAAATAATAATTTAACGAAATACATAGTCGAATAATAGATTACATATTACATGATATATAAAACATTAAAATTGTAAATAATGCCGAATTATAAGTGGCTGACACTCCAAATATGTGAAGACTATTATGAGTCTTCTTCTACAATTCAGTCAATTGAGCTATCATTGTCCTCATTGTTGAAGTTCACATTTGCATAGATAGGATTCAAGGTATGAAGTGGACGTGTGATTGGGATTGGTACAAGTTCATCGACAATGGATGCATCAACCTCGTTTTGTATATTATTGAATTGTATCTCACCACCATTTGGATCAGATCCAAACAACAAATTCAACTCATTATATAGCGGATCACCCTGATAAATGTACGCCTTCACCATAGGATCCTTATAACACCAACAACACAAATAATAGATCGTCATTCAATTTTAATAATTTTTCTCATAACATTAGGAAAATATAACAAAATTTATCTAAGACTTACCTGTTTAAGTAATTCCCAAGTAGCAGTTGTTGCAATTACAATGTTATTCACATCATCCCAATGAACACCTGGGTAATTGATTATACGTTTAAACGAACGATACATCTCTCTGAGACAGCGAATTCGGTGATGAACCCTTTCCAATGGGATGTCTGTGTGAAGAAAGCATTGAGACGTGAAGTGACACTCACAACTTGAATGACACTGTGGTTATAGATACTTGGATTCCAATTACCATTTACTCTCTTATTTACTAGATGGTCAACTAGAAAAATTGTAAGTTCCTTGAACCATGGTTTACGATACAACTAGCAATCTTGGTAAACTTCACCAGGATTAGCCATTGCTTTTTCTTGATCTGTAAGAGAGTCTAATAGATGGAAGTGTAATTATGTGATAAATGAGACAAACCTTACATGAATTTATAGGGCAAAATATAGAGGGTACTATGGTAAATTTATTGTAGAAATCATAATGTATGAATCAGTGTGATATATCTATGTCATATCCGAATAAAATCACGTTTGGCCTCATCTATATGAGAATATATTCTCTTCTTGGGAATATATAGACGACGATTGCGTGTATGACACAAGTCAGTAGATACAATTGTTGTAATGATTCTGTTTCCATAATTAGTATAGTGGTAGTCTGACGTTTTTACAAAAGTATTAATTCTTATACGAAAAAAGTATTAGTGTTAGAATCAACTATCAGTCATTGTCACATTGCACAAGATTTTTTAGTAATACTTAACACATCTTCAAATTATAACACAACCCAAGTCATTCATAAAATAAACCTTACATAATATTACATCGATAAACTTAAACAAACCAAACACTACTTAAACGAGTACAAACGACATAACCAAACCTAATAACGAGAAAATACAAATAACTGGAAATTTTAACAAACTCACACAACTTGGGCCAATCACAAGATCAAATAGTTCATTTTTTCCATGGAGACCATCCCCCAGATGGGGGAGCAAATGATTTCGTAGGTGTCCCATGTTGAAGACTAGGGTTGGAGGTGCTACATTCAGTTGCTATTGATAAGGACTGCTCTGATTCAGAGTCAACATCAATTATCTCATTTGTTTGCTTGTACGCATCTTCATAATCATTTTCATCGTCAGATGGGATGTTGATGATGTCTTGATGGACACTTATGGGAATGGGTTGTGGCTCAACAACAGGTGGAGTTCCAAAGATAATTTTCAGCCACTGCCAACATGGATCTCCAAACCTCTCGTACGCATTTGCAAACGCATCAACCTAAATAATTAAAGCAAAATTAAAACAACCAATTTAAATACAAAGATTGTTTAACTTGTAATAAAAATATTAGATGAAATTCATAAAATGACATACATTGACTATGGAAGGCCATACATTCGGCTGAACATGGATACGGTTTGTCGACTCATCATAGCTTAATATCATGGAGGGTGAGCAACCAAGAAAACACACGATACCTCTTACGCAACTTATGAGTTTGGTGCCAACAAGTCTTCATGTCGAAACTTTTGTCCAAGTTTCGATTCACCACGTACTGTGCGGTACTTATGGCATTTGAATTATCCCCGTCATTGGGATCAAAAGCACCATACAATGCTTGATCCGAAGAACTTCAAAGAAACAAAGTGTCCACTTTCTCATCCCATTCTAAACCGTACAAGAAATCCTCTTGCTTTAGGGCAATGTTGCGAGTTTTCCATGGAAGCATTTTGGAGATGTGTTCTTGGTTTGTGATGGACCAGCATATTTATACAGATATTGTTTTTGTATAATTGAGTGGGATGAGCATGGTGTAATTGAGTGTGATTTTACAAGTCATGAGAATCTCTGCAATGCATCAGTATCAAATATTGATTATACAAGTCATGACATTTCCATGCATCTGTTGGGGAAATCGGGTGTCCGGATCTATTCGAGGTGATTATTTAAATACATATTTAAATTCAACAGTTAATTTCTAGCATGAATTAATCCTATATTAATTCAACATAATAATAAACAACATGCGTGCACATAACTCACGTAAATCCTAAACATGCGGAACTAGGAGTTACAGAATTACTAACCTCTTGAAGAATCAAACGGATGAATCAAATGGATGAATCAACCCAAGAGCCTTCCCAAATATATCCCCAAAGTCCACGTGCGTTATCCGGTGGGAAGATTTCAACGAACGATTTTAATGGAGAGAAAATAAAATATTTTGCTACCACCTTTGTGGATTTCTAATATTTCCAACACATGGAATTGCACTTGGGAATGAAGAGATCATCCCCTATATATAGGGAGGAGGGTGGGGGGACGAAAATTAGGGTAGAAAACTAAGGGAGAAAATCTTTTCTTGATCTCCAAGAAATCTTGAATATATCTCCTATATTCTTTTCTCCTTAATTAAATTTTCCATAAAAAATCTCCTTCCCTCTTTCTACCTATGATATTTTCAAAAATTAACAAAATATAAGGAGTCAAGATTTGACTTCTTGAATTTATGGGATAATAATTATCTCTTTCCATAAAATATCTACAAGAAAATCAAGACAATCTTTTCTTCCTTTTATTCACATAATTTTCGAAAATTACTACTTGGAAATAAGGCAAGAATATTTTCTTCTCTCTCTCATTAATTGAACTTTATTTTGGGCTATTTGGGGGGCCTTTAGGAGAGTTAAGATTGGACCTCCAATGGACTATGAAGCTATAATATTTTGGGCCAAATATTATTCAAGTCCATTAATATTAATTTACTCCACTATAAAATTAATGTTGAACTATCCATCTTAACCCATATTACGATTTCACATGTAACATGGCTCCCGGTCATTATTTCCGCGTTTAGATTATCTTAGTCCATTAATTAATTAAGCCAATTTAACAAGCTTTATATTAATTAATATCTTTGTCCTTGGAGTAAAGACAACTCAACGTTATTATCCATGCCGAAAATAAATTTCCACTTGCAAGATTTGGCATGATAAAGGATATGAGCCCACCAAGGGGACAAATCAAGCAAGACGTACTTGCACGCGATTCTCCATATTAAATGTCAAAGAATCGTCATGTAATTAATAATATTGCCCAAGATATAAGGTATCGAATCGCATTGACTCTCTTCCCATCATAAGTCAAAGCAATAGTTATTAATTTCACACGATCCTATTTAAGGAATTGAGATTAAGAAACAACGCACCACCGGGGTCTAATTCTTGTATATTCAAGATCAAGAATTTGTCCTCCTCAGAGGTCCTCATTCAACAAGAAGACCTAAATGTGCTAGTGTAATCCCTTGGTCAAGACAGCCAATCTGGGTCTCACACTTCAACCGCTCATGATAGTTCGCTTCATTTCCATCTAGTTTGTGAATTTGTACTTGATTACGAGGGTCATTAATTTGATCTTCGGTGATCGGGTATCACCAAATTAACTTCTACAACGTCTACGACCGCCTTATCGAATCCAAGTTGCAATAAACATATATAACATTCATTCATATTTAATGCAACAATGATTAAATATTTATTTCAAGAAATAAATAAGAAATATCAGTTTTGGTTATACAAAGTAAAAACATACTTTTCAAAGATAATCCCAACAATCTCCCACTTATACTCAAAGTCTTCTTTTAAGTATACTACAAAGATGTCTCGTGGTTCTATGTGACATCTAATGTCACCCTACACGGTAACCTAATAATATTTCTCCCACTTATACTCAAAGCAGATTGGCAACGCCCTGACACCCATTCCTTTCACATGTCTCTCGAATGTACTACGAGGCGCCACCCTTTGTGAATGGATCTCGCTTTCGGTTGTCTTCCGATGCAATCTTAGTCACCTCAATGTCTCCCTCTTAACGATTTCTCGTATGAGATGGTATTTTCTTTCAATGTGTTTGTCTTTGGCTTTGTGGGCTCTGGGCTCCTTGAATTTGCAATCGCTTTCCGGAGTTATCACAATGAGATCGTGATTTTGTGGGACAAATTAGGGACCACGCCCAAGTCCACGAGGAAGTTCTTGAGCCAAATCGCTTTCCCTTCCCGGTTGCCTCACAAGCGGCGACGTACTCGGCTTCCATGGTAGAATCGGCGATGCATTTACGCTTTATGCTTCTCCATGTCATGGCTCCTCCCCCATGCGTAACACACTACCCGAGGTAGACTTTTCTCGAGTCAATGTCCGATTGAAATCCTAGTCCGCGTATAACCGATGGGGATCGACCGTCTCACCAGTAAACCAACATTTTGTCCCGTGTCCTTTTTCGTGTGCTTCCGAATGTTCTTTACTTGCGATCAATGCTCTTTTTTCGTGGTTACTTTGATATCTTGCCACCATGCATATGGCAAAGCAGATATCCCGGACTGCAGACACAAAGATTGTGATACATGAGGCTTCCCACACCGAAGCATAAGGATGCCCTTCATGTCATCTATCTCTTTTCTGTGTCTTGGGACACATCTCTTTGATAGATGAATTCGTGTTTGTAGGGCACAAAGCCTTTCTTAGAATCCTCGATGTTTGAAGCGCTCAAAATAGTATCTATGTATGAGGCTTGCAGAAGTCTCGATCATTCTTTTCCCGCGATCTCGAAAGTGATCTTGATCCCTAGGATGTGACCGGCTTCCCTAAGTCCTTCATATCGAACTATTTTTGAAAGCCATGCCTTACGCCCGATAACACCTTTACATCGTTTCCGGCGAGCGTAATGTCGCCCACGATAGTACCAAAAAATACCAATGCGCCCGCCATGCTTTTTATAGACACAACTTTCAAATTCGCTTTTGATCGAATTTGTAGGATTTAATAACTTGATCAAAACACCGATTCCAAGCTCGGGATGCTTGCTTCCGCCCATAAATGGACTTCTGAGCTTGCAAAACCCAGATGCTTTCTTGGCCTTTTTTCAATGAAGCTTTCCGGGTTGTTGCATATAGATTTCTTCGCCAAGATTTCCATTTAGGAAAGTCGTCTTGATGTCCATTTGCCAAATCTCAAAATCTAGATGCCCGTAAATCGACAAGAGAATGCGGATGGACTTGAGCATGGCTACGCGAAAAAGGTTTCCTCATAATCGATCCTTCTTTTCTCGAAAGTGTACCCTTTTCGCCACAAGTCTTACTTTGGAGGTTTCAACCCTTCCGTCCCGTCCCCTTTTCTCTTGTATATCCACTTGCATCCGATGGATAACCCATCAAGTGGTTCGACTAGCTCCCACACCTTGTTGTGATCCATTGAACCCATCTCTAGCTTCCATTGTTGTTTGCCAAGATTGAGCATCTTTGTCTTGGATCGCCTCGTTGTAGACCATGGATCCGATTCTTCTGCGGAGATCAAGTCCGAAGACTCTCCGATCCCCAAGAATCTCTCGGGTTGTCGAATAACCCTCCCACTACGACGAGGTTCCGATTGTGTAGGTGTGACGTTTGGTATGTCATTTTGGATACTTAGCAATGGGTTCGCCCCCAAGTTCTTCTAAGGTAATTTCACTTCTAGTCTTCGATTGCTCATATAGTCTTCTTCCAAAAATCTAAAGTGGGTAATGATAACCACCTTTTGATCTTTCGGACCATAGAACATGCATCCTTTAGTTCCTTCTCGGTACCCACCATGAACATCCTTAATTCCGAACGTCGTCAATTCTGGCTTCCTTGTTTGTCTAGCACGTATGCTTCTGGACACCCCAGATCCTCGATGTGTCTAAACCGGGCTTTGCCCGTCCCACAATTCTCTCGGGGTTTTAGGTAACCGATTTGATGGCACTAGGTTCGCATATAAGCCGTTGTTTCTAATCGTAACCCCGAACAATTTTGGTAACCAAGATAACTCATCATTGACCTTACCATTTCTAAAAGCGTTCTATTCCTTCATTCTCAGAACCCCGCTTTTTGTTGAGGGGTACCGGTGCGCCGATAACCGGATCTGATCCCCACTTTCGATAGGTAGTTCAAAAATTCATCATTTGAGGTATTCACCTCCACGATCGAATCGTAGAAACTTGATACTTTTTCCTTATGATTCTCTTTGAGCCTTAAGTTCTTTGAATTTATCAAAGGTCTCGTGATTTATGCTTCATTAGGAAAATGTATCCGTAAGTGAGTAATCATCGATAAAAGTAACGAAATACTGTGTAGCCACCTCTAGCTTTGATTTGCATTGACCACACACATCGGTGTGAACGATTTCTAACACTTCTTTAGCTCTAAGCCCTTGGCTCCAAATTCCCTCTTCATTTTTTTACCTTCCAAGCACGATTCGCAAGTCGGTGTTGGGAATTAATTGCCTTGGATCTATTCGGGATGAATATTTAAATACAAATTTAATTCTAACAATTATTACTAGCATGAATTAATCCTATATTAATTCAAATAATAATTCAACAACAAATCATGCATATAAACAACACATAAATCCTACGACGACGCGGAATTGCTACTGGTTTACGTGAACTAACCTGCTTGAAATGTCAATGGACTCGGTTGATAAGAACACACCAAAAAGCCTTCCCAAGTATTCCCTAGCCCTTGCTCGTCAATCCGTGGAAGAAAAACTCATGAACAATTAACAAAAGGGAAAATAAATTATTTGTTGCACCACCTTTTGTGGATTTCTAATTTTTCCAACACATGGAATCGCTCTTGGAGATGAAAAATCATCCCCTATTTATAGATGAGGGTGGTGGTCGAAAATTTGGGAAACATAATATGGGAAAATCTTTTTCTTGATCTCCAAGAAATCTTGAATATATCTCATATATTCTTTTTTTCCATAATTAAAATATTCAACAAAAAAAATCCCACCTCCTCTTGTTATGGGATATTTCAAAAAAAATAAGGAAAAAGTAAACAAGATTTGGATCTTCTTGAATTTATAAGATATTCTTGTATTCCAAAAAAATACATATCTTCCATAATACCTTTTCAAGAAAATCAAGAAAATATTTCCTTCCTTTATTTTTTTCAAAATTTTCGAAAATATCAAATAAATAACCAAGTGGGAGATTTCTTGAATTTAATGAGATAATCTTGTATTCCAAGAATACTTATCTTCATTCCATAACAAAATTCAAAGAAAATCTTTCTCCCTCTATTATTTATTATTTTCGAAATTTATAGAAAAATTAGGCAACAAAATTTATTTTATTTTTAAACACCTTTTTTCGGTTATTGGACTTTATGTTTGGGCTACTTGAGGGCCTTTTAGAGAATTATGATTTGACCTTCCAACGGATCTTAAATTATCAATATTGAGCCACAATATTATTCAAGCCTATAAATATTAATTAATCCCACTACATAATTAATATTGCACTATCCATCTTAACCCATATTATCAAGTAATACTCCCCTGTTATTATTTCCGTGTTTAAGATTATCTAGCCCATTAATTAATTCAAGCCACTGAAATAGTTTTCCATTAATTAATATCTTTTGTCCTTGGTTAAGGAACGGTTCAACATTATTATTCATACCGGAAACTAGTTCCACTTGCAAGATTTGGTATGATAAATCTTATGAACCTCCCAAGGGGGCAAATCGAACAAAGCGTTTACATTAACGATTCTTCAGATAAATCTTAGCAATCGTGACGTGACCAATAATATTGCCCAAGATATAAAGTATTGAATCTCGTTGATTCTCTACCCGTAATAAGTCAAAGCAATAATTACTAACCACACGTGATCCTATTTAAGGGACGAAGATTAAGAAATAACTAACCACTGAGGTCTAATTCTTCCTAGTTCAATGCTGAAGAATTTGTCCTCCTGTAGGTCCTATTCAAAGCATCACCATGCACTAGTGTAATCTCTTGGTCAAGACAAGCCAATCGAGCCTTACACTTCAACCTTTCACGATGGATTGTTCATTTCCATCTAGGTCGTGAATGGTGTACTTTTGGTTACAAGAATCGTTAATTTAATCTTATGTGATCCGGTATCACTAAATTAACTACAATGTAACACGTCTTATTTATTGAACAGGTTATGCAAGAAATATATGTAACATTCAATGATATTTAAAGCATCGGTGATAAATAATTTATTTCAAAGAATAAGATGTAAATTCAGTTTGGTTATACAAAGTAAAAACATATTTTCCAGTATAACCCCAACAATCTCCCACTTATACTCAAAGTCTGCTTTTAAGTATACTACAACATGTCTCGTGTAGTTCCTAATACGTGACATCTAATGTCACCTACACGAACCTAATAATATCTCCCACTTATACTCAAAGCAGATTGGCAACGGTCTTGACACCCATTCCTTCCACATGTCTCTCGAATGATTCTCGAGGCGTATTTTTGAATGGATCTCAGGTTGTCTTCCTCGACGCGATCTTTTACCAATTTATATCTCATCTCTTAACGATTTCGATAAGATGGTATTTCCTTTCAATGTGTTTGTTGGCCTTGGGGCTTTGATTCCTTTGAATTTGCAATCGCTTCCCAGATTATCACAATAAATAGTGATTGTGCTGGGCAAATTCGGAACTACATCCAAGTCCACTAGGAAGTTCTTGAGCCAAACCGCTTCTTTCGCTGCCTCGCAAGCAGCTACATATTTGTCTTCCATGGTAGAATCGGTGATGCATTTCTGCTTAACGCTTCTCCATGTCATGGCTCCTCCCCCCATGAAAAACACACTACAGGAGGTAGATTTTCTGGAATCTAAGTCTGATTAGAAATCTGAGTCTGTGTAGCCGATGGGGATTAGACTATCTGACTGATAAACCAACATTCTATCTCGAGTTCTTTTCATATACTTCAGATTTTTTTTAACTGACGTCCAATGTTCTTTCCCCGGGTTACTTTGATATTCTTGCCACCATGCCAAAGAAAGCGGATATCCGGCCTAAATGCACAACATTGCATACATAAGGCTTCCGACAAACCAAGCATAAGGAATGCCTTTCATGTCATCTATCTCCTTTTCGCCTTAGGGCACATTTCCTTGGATAGATGGATTCCATGTCTGAAAGGTACGAAGCCTTTCTTGGAATCCTGCATGCTGAATCCCTTCAAGATAGTGTTTATGTATGAAGCTTGCGATAAGCCTATCATCCTTTTCTTGCGATCTCGAGTAATCTTGATCCCAAGGATGTGTGCGCCAACTCCTAAGTCCTTCATATCAAACTATTTTGAAAGCCATGCCCTTACGCCCCGACAACACCTTTACATCGTTCCCGATGAGCGTAATGTCGCCTACGATAGTACTAAGAATACCAATGCGCTTCGACATGCTTTTTGTACACACAACTTTTGAACTAGTTTTGATCAAACCCATAAGACTTTATTACTTGATCAAAACATTGGTTCCAAGCTCGATGCTTGTTTGAGTCCTAAAAATGGACTTCTTTGAGCTTACAAACTAGGTGTTCTTGGCCTTTTTCAATGAAGCATTGGGGTTTTTGCATATAGATTTCTTCATCAAGACTTCCGCATAAGGAAAGCCATCTTTGACATCCATTTGCTAGATTTCAAAGTCGAGATCTTGCAGGAATCGACAAGAGAATTCGGATGGACTTGAGCATTGCTGGTGAAAAAAGTTTCCTCATAGTCGATCCCTTCTTTTTTCGAGTATAACCTTTTCACCACAAGCCTTTACCTTGAAGGTTTCCACCTTCCCGCCCATCCTCTTTTTCTTTTGTACACCCACTTGCAACCAATAGGTTTGACCCCATTAAGTGGTTCGACTAGCTCCCATACTGTTATGATCCATAGAACCCATTTCGGCTTTCATTCTTTGTTTGCCAAGAAACCGCATCCTTGTCTTGGATTGCCTCGTCATATGTCCATGGGTCCGATTAAATGCTTGTCCAGGAATCAAGTCCGAGGACTCTCCTATCCCCATGAATCTCTCGGTCGTCTCACAACCCTCCCACTACGACAGAGGTTCCTTGTGTAAGTGTGTCATTTGGTATGACATCTTGTACAAATAAGACCGAGGTTAGCCCCTTTGCTCATTTAAGGTAATCTCACTTCTGGGTTTTCTTTCGTTCATATAGTCTTTTTCCAAAAATCTAAAGTGGGTGCTTATGACCACCTTTTGATCTTCGGGACCATAGAACATACACTCTTTTGTTCCCTCGGGGTATCCTATAAACAACCTTAATTCCTCGATCGAGATCCAATTTTCCGGCTTCCTTGTCCAACACGAGGGCTCGACACCCCCAAATTCTCATGTGTCTCTCAACCGGGCTTTATGCCTCGTCCACAATTCTTTGGGAGTTTTGGGAACCGATTTGGATGACACCAAGTTCAGAATGTAAGCCGCTGTTTCCAAGGCATGAACCCAGAACGACTTGGGTACATCCGCATAACTCGTCATTGATCTAACCATTTCTAAAAGAGTTCGCTTTTTCGCTCTG
Source organism: Stenogyne calaminthoides (assembly GCA_037126765.1). Taxonomy (NCBI): domain Eukaryota; kingdom Viridiplantae; phylum Streptophyta; class Magnoliopsida; order Lamiales; family Lamiaceae; genus Stenogyne; species Stenogyne calaminthoides. The sequence goes on from JBBCBC010000015.1 coordinate 5,109,486, forward strand.
CAACCCCGCTTTTGTTGAGGGGTTCGGTGCGCTTAATGATACAATCCTTCATCCCACAAGTAGTTCAAAACTCATCGCCGAGGGTACTTCCGCCTCCACGATCGGATCGTAGAGACTTGATCGTTTTTTCCTATGATTCTCGCTTGAGCCTTAAATTCTTTGAATTTCTCAAAGGTCTCGATTTATACTTCATAAGGAAAATATACCGCATTCTTAAGTAGTCATAAATAAAAGTGACGAAAATACTCATAACACTTCTTTGGCTCTATTCCTCGGCTCAATGCCCTCTTGGTCATTTTTACCCTCCAAACATGATTCACGCAGGTTGGGATTGGTTCAACTTGGAGAGACTCCGGAACAATTTCTACCAACCTTTGATCCTCTTTGATTAATATGTCCTAATCTTAGATGCCATAGAAGTGTCTCGCTCACGTTTGATGAACATTTTCTTTTATCTAAATAGTTGATGTGTTATAGGATGCATTTCGTGAGTGGTGTGCACAATTAATTGTATAGAGATTATTCGATAACGCTCCATGACAAATAAATTTATCATAAAGAGAAATGGTAACAACTTTATCAAAAGTAACCGAATATCCATCAAGGTAAAGTTTAGAAACCGAAATTAAATTCTTTCTAAAACTACGAACGTAAAGAACATCTCTTAAAATTAAAACTCGCCTTTCAAAGGATAGGTGCACTTCTCCCATCGCTTCACCGCCACTCTCGAAGATCGCCCAAAGGTGATGAGGATCTCACTCCCACTAAGTTGCCGGATCAGTTTGAACCCGTGAAGCAAAGATGATTAGTGGATCCCGTATCAACTACCCACGAATGAGAAGTATACGCCGCTAAACAAGTTTCAACAATTAGTGCGTGAGAATTACCTTTCTTTTTCGCCCTTTTTTGGTTGGAACAGAAAAAACCTCCATTGTCCTTTACCACTTGTTGAAGCACTTCCTCTTTGGATTTTCCCTTGACACCACAAGCATTCCTCATCTTATTTTAAACCGATTGATCATGCGGTCTTTTGTTAAAAAACATTTCTTCAAGACTTTGCATAATTTAAAGCAGACTCAACACCTTCATGAATGTGTCTCAAATCATCGACAAAGGAAGTCAAGATTACACGCTTTCATGGGTTCATTGGCTCCCCAAATATTATACAAGTGCCTTCCGCATCGCCTTGATCCATCAAGAGGCATACGGGGCTTGGGTACATCAAGAACCCAATGATGTTCTTGTGCGGTAGGACAAAACTCATATTCCGCTTTCCAAATAACATAGTTATCACCAGTTAATTGGTGTTCTTTGAGTATATAAACAAAGGATTAAAAAGTTGCGACATGATGAACTCAAATAAATAATAATATGCATAAGCACAAATATATCACAAGGTTCGATCACATGCATCATATTAAAATCTCAAAAAAAATATGAACATGCATCACCAACATCTCAAAATAGTTTAAATAAGCCACGCTGGAGTGGGTCATTATTTAAACACATTCAAGCAAAGTTACAAACAAGAAAGCAAATTGAAACCTTTAATATCCAGATTAATAGTTGGTTCTATTTGACCAATATAAAATTGACAGGGGACTTCGGGAAGTATATGCATATCAATTTTATACCTAAGTAATAACCATGATTAAATACGTAATTATTATTTCGCTTTGAACGAGCCCTTGTGGGGGGGTCATCGTCGCCACTAGTAATAATCCACAATCATCCATTTGGAATTTATTCATGTGAAAGCTATCTTTTGACCGTCCCGTGGGGAATTTCTCCAAAAGAATTCACAAATAAATAAATCATGGAGGTCAAAATTAATTCAATTTTATTATCCTAATAAAATTGTCAATTAATTGTTTAAGCATACTTAGTAATTTTCAAAAAGAGATTTTTAAAACATTTTCTCATGCATCGCAAATTTAAACACAATTTAAATAAGCATAAAATAATGCATAAACATCAAAACAAAATTAAACACATTGGGCAATATATATCCAATTGTCACTTCATTTTGCTGACTTGATCTCGAAAATCGCCTTCTTCGCTTTCATCGCTCGGCCCCGAAGGTTCGCCACTTCAAGCAACGCCATCGACCAGCTCGCTGGCTCTGAGTGTCTGGCCTAGCACTTCCTACCATGTCGAGAAAGGCGTCCACAAGAAGCGCCTAAAGCCACAAGACGTCGCCGACAGATCATGCCCCGGCAAAGAAGTTGGGTCAGTGTCAGACATCCCAGATATCCCAATACACATGCTTCCGCCTGTTCGCCCATCGCTCTATCATATGCGACCACAAGATCACAGGACGTCAAGGCCGACTTCCGATCCATTGACGCTACCGGGGCCTCGGGCGTTTCGCTTTCATCATCAGGTGCACCCACGCATCCACTCATACAAGGTTTCATCGCATTCAAGACGAAGCACATCGTATTATCTTGCTCCATCAACTGCTTTAACCATCATCTTCGCTTTCGCTCACGATCCGTTGCAATTTATTTACAAAAATAAATAAACCTAGATCTAGACTAGTCTATTACATTGAAATCGAATCAAACAAATCCTAATCTACTCGTGGATTTTCTCACGAGGCAAAATGAATTCGAATCGAATCCAATTAAAAAACCACAATTTATATGCGTTCATAAATCAACACATTAAATTCCATGACAATTGGATACCTGCAAAAAAGATCTAGCAATTCTACAATCCAATTTCAAATTTAATGAAAATGAATTAAATTACAATTTAAAATTCAGAGTCCGAAACCGAGGCTCTGATACCAGTTGTTGGGGAATTAATTACCCGGATCTATTCGGGATGAATATTTAAATATAAATTTAATTCTAACAATTATTACTAGCATGAATTAATCCTATATTAATTCAAATAATAATTCAATAACAAATCATGCATATAAACAACACATAAATCCTACGACATGGAATTGCTACTAAGTTTACGTGAACTAACCTGCTTTGGAATATGGCAATGGACTCGGTTGATAAGAACACACCAAAAAGCCTTCCAAGAGTATTCACTAGCCCTTGCTCAATCCGGTGGAAGGAAACTTCAATTAACAATTAACAAAAGGAAAATAAATTATTTGTTGCACCACCTTTTGTGGATTTCTAATTTTTCCAACACATGGAATTGCTCTTGGGGATGTAGAAATCATCCCTATTTATAGATGAGGCGGTGGTCGAAAAAAATTTGGGGAAAATAATATGGGAAAATCTTTTCTTGATCTCCAAAAAATTGAATATATCTCATATATTCTTTTTCTCCATAATTAAAATATTCCACAAAAATCCCACCTCCTCTTGTTATGGATATTTCAAAAAATAAGGAAAAAGTAAACAAGATTTTGATCTTCTTGAATTTATGAGATATTCTTGTATTCCAAAAAATACATATCTTCCATAATACCTTTTCAAGAAGAAAATCAAGAAAATCTTTCCTTCCTTTATTTCTTCAAAATTTCGAAAATATCAAAAATAAATAAGTGTGAGATTTCTTGAATTTAATGAGATAATTTGTATTCCAAGAATACTTATCTTTTCATAACAAAATTCATTTCTCCTCTATTTTTCCAGAATTTTTATCTTTATTTATTATTTTGAAATTTTTCTCCTCTATTATGTTTGAGCTTAAAAATTTAATCTTGAATTATTTAACAAAATTTATTTTATTTTAAACACCTTTTTAGGTTATTGGACTTTATGTTTGAGCTACTTGAGGGCCTTTAGGAGAATTAAGATTGGATCTTCCAATGAATCTTGAATTATCAATATTGAGCACAATATTATTCAAACCCATAAATATTAATTAATCCGCTCGTAATTAATATTGCACTATCCATCTTAACCCTCTATTCTTTGTATCTGACTCGATTATTATTTCGAACGTGTTTAAGAGATTATCTGGCCATTAATTAATTCAAGCCCTTTGAAATAGCTTTCCATTAATTAATATCTTTGTCCTTAGTTAGAGGTTCAACATTATTATCCGTGCGGTTCAACATTATTATCCTCCAGAAGAAAAGAACAAAATAAACTGACGATTTGGTATGATAAATCTTAGCAAGAACCTCAATAATATTGCCATGTATATCGAAATTGAATCTGCAATTCTCTACCCGTAATAAATTGCTAACGTATTTACATTGTAGTTAATTTAGTGATACCGTATCACTAAAGATTAATTTATCACCTTATTAAAAAGACAAAAGTACGCCTATTCACCACTCTAGATGGAAACGAACAACCCATCGCAAAAGGTTGAGTGATTCTTCCTATGGATTGGTTTGTCTTGACCAAGAGATTACACTAAAGGCATGACCGATAATCGGGAAGACCCACAGGAGGATAAATTCTTCAATCCAACAAGGAAGAATTAGACCTCAAAGGTTCGTTGTTTCTAATCTTCATTCCTTAAATAGGATCACGGGATTGGTAACTATTGCTTTGACTTATCACGGGTAGCTTAATCAAAGAGATTCAATACTTTTTATCACAAAGAATCGTAGTAAGCACGCTTGTTTGATTTGCCTTTTTAAAATTAAGCTTTATCATACCAAATCTTGCAAGTGGAATTAGTTTCCCAGATGATAATAATGTTGAACCATTCCTCAACCAAGGATAAAAGATGTTAATTAATGGAAAACTATTTCAGGCTTTGAATTAATTAATGGGCTAGATAATCTTAAACACGGAAATAATGACCGGAGCCATATCGACCGTAATACGGGTTAAGATGGATAGTAATATTAATTATGTAGTGGAATTAATTAATATTTATGGGCTTGAATAATATTGTGGCTCAATATTAGATATTCAAGGTCCATTAGAAGGTCCAATCTTTATTCTCCTAAAGGCCCCCCGAGTAGCCCAAATATATAAACAAATAACTCAAAAAAGTGATTAAAATAAAATAAATATTGTTGCTTATTTTTCCTAATATTTTCGAAATTTATGGATAAAAGAGGGAGAAAGATTTTCTTTGAATTTTGTTATGGAATGAAGATATGTATTCTTGGAATACAAGATTATCTCATTAAATTCAAGAAATCTCCCACTTGGTTATTCACGAGGATATTTCAAAATTTTTGAATATAATGGGCAAGAAAGATTTTCTTGATTTTCTTGAAAAGATATTATGGAAGATATGTATTGAAATACAAGAATATCTCATAAATTCAAGAAGATCCAAATCTTGGAATCTTGCACATCATTATTTTCGAAAATTCCATAATATTGAGGAGGTGGGATTTTTATGGAATATTTTAATTATGGGAAAAAGAATATAGGAGATATATTCAAGATTTCTTGGTGATCAAGAAAAGTCTTTTCTCACATTGGTTTTCTACTGAAAAATCGACCACCTCTCACCTATAAATAGGGGATGATTGTTTCATTCCCAAGTACAATTCCATGTGCTGGAAAAATTAGCAAATCCACATAAGTGGTGCAACAAAGTTTATTTTTTCCTTTTTGTTAATTGTTCGACAAGTGTCCTTCCAATGGATAGTTGAGCAGGGCTAAGGAATACTTGGGAAGTCCTTTTTGGTTAGTCCGTTCAATGTAATTCATTGCCATCCCGAGAGGGCGCTCACGTAAACCCCGTAGATTCCGTGATGTAGGTTTTACGTGGCTTATTATATGCATGATAGGTTGTTGTAATTATTATTTGAATTAATATAGATTAATTCATGCTAGTAATAATTAAAGGATTAAATTTGTATTTAAATATTCACCCCGAATAGATCTCAAGTAACTCATTCCCCAACACCAAATAACCCCTCAATCGGGAAATGGCTCAATTTAGAGAGACCCCAAAGAGCCATCTCTCACCAACCTTTGAATCATTTTCAGTTAATATGACCTAATCTTAGGTGCCAAAAGAAGTGTCTCGCTTCACGTCGGTAAAGCGCTTTTCGCTTACAAGAAATAATAGATGTGTTATAGGATGCATTTTGTGAGTGATGTGCACAAATAATATAGAGATTGTTCCTCAAAGTTCCACGATAGATAATCACATCGTTAATAAAAACAAGAACATCTTTATTAAAACGAATGTAATATCCATCGATAAAATGCTTTAGAAATAGAAATAAGGTTTTTCCAAAAACAGAACATAAAGAACATCTCTTAAAATTAACGCTCTTGTCGCCAAAGGACAGTGCACTTCTCCCATTTAGCCAGCCTACCACTCGTAGAAGATCGCCTAGATTGATGAGGATCTCACTCTCATTTCAATCGCGAGGTCCGCTTGAAACCCCGCAATGTGAAACATACATGATCGATGGATCCCGTATTCAATACCCACAAAATGGGTAGCATACTCCGCCAAACAAGTTTCAACAACTAGTGAGTGTGAATTACCTTTTCTTTCCATTCCTTTTGGGTTTAGGAACAGCCGACCTCCAATGTCCTCGTCACCGTAGTTCAAGCACTTCCCCAGCCGTTCTTTTTGCTCCACCATCCCTCTTCACCTTTCCTTTGTCTTTGGCAACACTCGAGTTAGCTTGGCTTCCGCTCTGGGCTTCTCTTCCTCTTTGCCTCCCTTTGCCTGTAAGAGGACGACCCAACCCCGCCAAGCAGCTGCTTCTCCTAAAATTCTTCAATGGAGATAAGATCTTTGCAACAGATCGCAAAGTGAACTTTTGATTATTCATTTGATAATTCAAATTTGGAATCGCTCAAAGCTCTTGGCAGGAATGGAGTATGAAATCGATCGGTCTCGATGTCATATTCAAATTTCCAAAGACCTCGAGTTTGTTGTGGCGAGCCATCATCCGGGGAACATGTTCCTTATGGGTGTTCCCTCCACCATTTTCATAGAGAGCATGTCTCTCATGGTGATCTCGACGAGCCACACGGTTGATGTTGAAACATCGCTTTTAAGATTGACCATGATTTCCACAGCGGTCTCAACATTTTGGTGTTGGTGTTGCAACACATCTGACATTGAAGCCAAGATGGTACACTTCGCCATTTCGTTAGAACGCTCCCAGTTATCATATTCTTCAATATATTGAACAATGGATTAAAAGGTTGCGACATGATGAATCGAATAAACATATATTTTGTATCAATATCCGTATCAACACAAAATTAAATCACATTAATTCGATCACATGATTCATATTAAAATCTCAAAAAAAAATGAACATGCATCGCCAACATCTCAAAATAGATTTAAATGAGCCTCGTGGGAGGGTCATCATTTAAATCACATTCAAGTAGGTTATAAACAAGAACAGTTACAAACCTTTAATTTTAAAGAAAATTAATAGTCGGCTCCCACTTGACCAATATAAAATTGACAGGGACTTCGGAGAAGTATATAAATATCAATTTTATACCTATGTAATAACCATGATTAAATACGAAATTATTACTTGCTTTTGATTGAGCCTCGTTGGAGGGTCATCGCCGCCACTAATAATAATTCACAATCATCCTTTTTAGGAATTTATTCATGTGAAAGCTATCTTTTGACCGGGCCGTTAGGGGAATTTCTCCAAAAGATTTAACAAATAAATAAATCATGGAGGTCAAAATTAATTTGTGTCAAGACAAATTAATTATCATAACATACTTAGTAATTTTTGAACTCTTGAGATTTTTCGTTGAGCAATTCTCATGCAAACACATTTAAACAAATTAAATAAAATCACAAGAAAAATCTGAATAATAAATCAAGCAAAGCATAAAATAAACACATTGGGCGTATTATCCAACTATCATGGTTTGATTTTCTTTGTCTTGATTTTGAAGAAACGCCGCCCTCACTTTTCTCCAATGCTCGCTGCCTAACATAATTTTGTCTTTGAAATGCCACGCCCAGCCATTCATGACGGAATGCACTTGTATCCGTACGGCCCAGGCCGTACTGCAGACGATGCTGGCCAGACAGTCGCCGCTTGGGGAACTTCGTGACCTCGGCGAGCAATGCCTAGTTTATCCGCCTCGACCATCTGTCCGTCGTAGCCCAGATATTGTAGCGCTTGCATAGACAACAGCGGCGTCATCGCCGCCCGGCGTCAGATCTGGGCGTCTTCGTGATCCCGCCAAAGGCTTGGGCCGCCTAAGCTCGGGCTCCACGCGCAGACGTTCGCACGCCATGCGTTTCTCCTCGCCAACGCGTTTAGCGGTGCACGCCGCTTACGTGAAGGTTAGGATCCATTTTAAACTCGTCTCCATCTCCGTCCATCCGATCGGGGTTGCAATTTATTTAACGAAAAATAAATATCTTAAATCTAGACTAGTCTATTACATTGAACAAATCAAATAATTTAATCTACTCGTGGATTTTCTCACGAGAAAAACAAATCCAACGAGTCGAATTAAAAACCATTCATTCATACACATGAAAATAAACACATTAAATACCATGACAATTGGATACCGCAAAATGATCTAGCAATTCTACTATCCAATTTCAATTTAATGTCCAACAATTTAAATAACAATTTAAAAAATCGAGCTCAAACCGTAGCTCGATACGATTGTTGGGGAATCGGGTGTTCTGATCTATTCAAGTGATTATTTAAATACATATTTAAATTCAACAATTAATTACTAGAATGAATTAATCCTATATTAATTCAACATAATAATAAACAACATGCGTACACATAACTCACGAAATCCTAAACACGCCGAACTAGGAGTTACGTAATACTAACCTCTTGAAGAATCAAACGGATGAATCGAACAGATGAATCAACCCAAGAGCCTTCCCAAATATATCCCCAAAGTCCACGTGCGTTATCCGGTGGGAAGATTTCAACGAACGATTTTAATGGAGAGAAAATAAAATATTTTGCTACCACCTTTGTGTATTTCTAATATTTCCAACACATGGAATTGCACTTGGGAATGAAGAGATCATCCCCTATATATAGGGAGGAGGGGGGGACGAAAATTAGGGTAGAAAACTAAGGGAGAAAATCTTTTCTTGATCTCCAAGAAATCTTGAATATATCTCCTATATTCTTTTCTCCTTAATTAAATTTTCCATAAAAATATCCTTCCCCTCTTCTACCTATGATATTTTCAAAAATTAACAAAATATAAGGAGTCAAGATTTGACTTCTTGAATTTATGGGATAATAATTTTCTCTTTCCATAAAATATCTACAAGAAAATCAAGACAATCTTTTCTTCTTTTTATTCACATAATTTTCGAAAATTACTACTTGGAAATAAGGCAAGAATATTTTCTTCTCTCTCTCATTAATTGGACTTTATTTGGGCTATTTTAAGATTAAGATTGGACTCCAATGGATGATAAGCTATAATATTTTGGGCCAAATATTATTCAAGTCCATTAATATTAATTTACTCCACTATAAAATTAATATTGAACTATCCATCTTAACCCATATTACGATTTCACATGTAACATGACTCCCGATCATTATTTCCCGTGTTTAAGATTATCTTAGTCCATTAATTAATTAAGCCACTGAACAAGCTTTATATTAATTAATATCTTTGTCCTTGGAGTAAAGACAGCTCAACGTTATTATCCATGCCGGAAATAAATTTCCACTTGCAAGATTTGGCATGATAAAGGATATGAGCCCACCAAGGGGACAAATCAAGCAAGACGCGTCTTACACGCGATTCTCCATATTAAATGTCAGCAATCCTCATGTAATTAATAATATTGCCCAAGATATAAGGTATCGAATCGCATTGACTCTCTTCCCATCATAAGTCAAAGCAATAGTTATTAATTTCACACGATCCTATTTAAGGGACGGAGATTAAGAAACAACGCACCACTGAGGTCTAATTCTTGTATATTCAGTACCGAAGAATTTGTCCTCCTGTAGGTCCTCATTCAACGCACCTAAATGTGCTAGTGTAATCCCTTGGTCAAGACAAGCCAACTGGTCTCACACTTCAACCATTCATGATGGTTCGCTCATTTCCATCTAGGTTGTGAATTTGTACTTGATTACGAGGGCTGTTAATTTGATCTTCAGTGATCGGGTATCACAAAATTAACTACAACGTAATACGTACTGTCTTATCGAACGAGTTTGCAATAAACATATATAACATTCATTCATATTTAATGCAACAATGATTAAATATTTATTTCAAAGAAATAAATAAGAAATATCGGTTTGGTTATACAAAGTAAAAGATACTTTTTCAAAGATAACCCCAACAACATCTTGATTATACAGTCATGACATCAATTGCTTAAATCAATTTTTCATGTTGAAGATTCCTAATTTGGAATCTCGATAAAAGCCGTTGGGTTATATAATAAAGCCAATCAAAAAACAAAAAACTTTGGTTATATTTATATTATATATGTCAATATAAATACATTCATAACCACTCAAGGTGTTAATATTCAAAAAGCTAATGCATACTAATTGAACAATCACAATCGACATTTTATACAATTTCATAATGCTAATGCATACTAATTCAACAATCACAATACTAATTCAACAATCACAATACTAATTCATCAAACATTCATACAATAGATCCTACATAAACTAAAAACACAACATAAAAAAAGCAGTAGAACAATAACAAACGACTTATTCATACTAATCAACATCTATTACTTCTCCTCCATCACACATTGAATTGTTATCTGTGTCATTTGAAATCTGTATAACTTCCACCATGTCGACTCTAGGATTAGCCTCGTCCAACACTGAATCAAAGATGAAACAAAGGTTGTCGTACTCCTCTTCACCTTCGCCTCAATGTATGCGACGCCCTATATCATTTTCCTACATCACATTGAATGTTGTCATTTAAATTCAAGAATGAAATATTATTCAATCAAGTCTATGTATTTACCCTGCATATGACATCCCACGTGGCATCATCAGCTGTAACAACATTAGTATAAAGGTGGTGCTGGACTCCAGGTTTTGCGATAATGGATGTGAACAACAGGTAACACGTGTAGAGTTTTCTCAATCGATCAACACAAGTTCGGTAGGTAAAGTCTTTGACAAAATGATCACACACGGTCTCGACAATATGTTATTGCATCTACGGTTGACCAACCCCCATCAACTGGGTTGCCAACAATGGTCTGTTCAACTAGACATTGGATAAAGATACTGTCCACTTCTCGTGTCCATTCAGCCGTGTAGAATAAGTTCTCTTGATCCACAACTATTGGTTTAGGCATGGTAGTAGTAGAGGCCTAAATGACAACAAACATGTTTCAAAATTTAAATATTAGTTGCATAACAAACCAGTAGTCCAAAATTCAAATTCAAGGCGTAATGGCTATATTCCAATTCACGGAATATAGTCAATTTATGCCAATTATAATTCATGACTTATATTACCTCATTAAAATTGCTTTCAATAAATCCACTGTAGATTTCTTGGACAAACATCCGTACAATCAATCAACCCAAACAAAAATGGCAGAGGCATTTTTTTTAACATCACAAATTACAATAAATAAGAATCATCATATAACACAATACTTGAATGTAATAGGACCGACTATTGTTTTAAAATTCAACAAACAGAATTAGAAAATGACAACATTAAACAAAGTTTGAAATCAAATATCAACATTACAATAATTCAGTAGAAAATACCACTACTATCACAAGTGCAATCCAATCGAAAGGCCTAACATTACTAGAGCAACAACCAACAAACACATTATTATTCCCAATGAGAATCCAAAAATGAAGCCTCCATTAGGGGGGTAAATGAGTTTTTCAGCAGCAATAGTGTTTGTAAGGTCTTTTCGCATTTCAACAGTGCTCTTAAGAGGGGATAGACGTGAGCATTCATAATTCTCTTGGTTATCATTTCTATGAAATGATGAACTTGATGATGAAGGAACAGTACATGATGAGTTGTGATTTGGAGTTACTTCAGGGATATGAAGTGAGTGTGTTGCATTTTGGAACTCATCACACCAAATGAAGCTCTTTAAGTGTTTGTAATTGTTTGGACATTTATAGTAATAACGGCCAGGAAACATAACGAATTTGCCTGCAAGGCACAAAATCATGTTGCCTTCACCACAATAACAACGGATACATGTACCCATATTGGCTTTTGTGGATATGTTCTGCAATAATCAACAAACTCTTATGATCCCTTAACCTTAACACTCATCTAAAACCAACCAACCCTTATTTATTGAAATTAACCACGAGTTCTGAATAAGTTTTAATAATATGTGACATCAAAACGATTTTATAAGTGTTAACAAACCAGTTTATATGGCAAGCCAAACTTAGAAACAATCCCAATATGACAAGCCTTCATGAATCTACTACCAGTTTAAGGCAACACAATATAACAATATACACATATCTCAAAATATAACAATGCATAAACATGTCAAAATTGAGGAATGTGTAGATAATACTCAAACCGTAATCTGGTGATACTCAAACCCCTGCTCACACCATTAACATTAAAATATATAAACTGTATGCCAAATATTTGAAACAATACCATACTTAAGTAGAGAAAAACTGATTTATTGGGTGTTTAGTTCTTACCGATGGGTAGTATACCTTTTGTTGCTTTACGAATGAAGTCGAGACAATAATTCTAAGTCAAAATTTTAGGAATCGGCGACGGGAATGAACCAAAGCAAAATCGCCCCAAGATCGCGATTTAAACCGATTAATATCGCGATGAAATAGACGAATCGCACAATTTTTAGAATAAATCGATTAAATCGATGAGGAAGGCAAATGAACCGAAAAATCGTGCTCAATTTGTGAAGAAATCGATTTATGATAATGCGAATCGAACCCGCGGAAATTGACGGTAAAATTTGTTGTTGAAATCGACGGTTGTATGACTTATTTCATGATGAATTTGGGTGAAGACGAAAGATTTTTTTGATGAACCCTAGTTTGTTTGACGAATGACTTGAATAATGCTTAATTTGGGGGTTGGGGGAGACATAATGGTAATATTTGTTACTTTATGAGGCAATTTTGAAATCCGTAATGTAATGTGCCCTTATTTTAATCGAACCAAACATGTTTTATGTGATACACAACTTATATATGGTCCAAACTAAAATGTACCAAACACCCTAATATACATGAAATACAAATAAATAATGAAGGCCTTTTTAATAAGTGCCCAATCCATCCAAAAGCAAACAAATCCGGGCCTAATTAGAAATCGATCTTCACCTCTCTAAATCTTTCTATTTCAAAATACTCTCAGATAATAGGGGTGATCATCGATTTGTTCGATCACCCAAACGAATCCGAATAGTGATGACCTAACTAAATCAATATTTCATAGTTAGTAATTGAATCCGACCAAGGCAGTGTGAAAACCATGGTATATAAACGAATCGAAATTTTCATTCGGTTATAGTTATTAACCAAATGATCGAAATATTTTTATTTTTTTTTGCATTTTTTAAGTCATATTGGGCGTGAACGAGTAAATATCATAATATTTGGGTTTTTTTTTAATCCATAATGGAAATTGAGATTTAATCATTTGGGGAACACTAATGGTGAACGTATTGGTAACTAAGGTAAGGTTTAAGAAAATTATATACATTATTCATATAATTATATAATTTATTTATATAATTATAATCAATTTTTTATTTTTATTTTTCGGTTTTAACCAAAAATTACCAAATCGAATCGAAAAATCGATATACTACATGAAATCAATAACTTGACCAAACCAAATTACGGATTTTGGTTAGACTTCGCTTAGTTAATTTGTTTTAATAGTACACTCTCATATAACTTATATGCAATAAATTTATTTATAATATCTTATAGTATTCAATTTTTTTATCTAAATAATTTATTTTGTTATGATTGATCTTGACCTTCCAAAACAAATTCTATAAAAAACGAAAACCTACATTATTTTTTAAATTTTTGTGATAAAAATAATAATATTACATGATTAATTTTAGATTAAATATTTAAATATTTATTTAGTTTGATTCATTCAATTCATTTATAAGCAAGTTTTTACAGTTGAGGTGTTAAGTTATAAATCTTGATATATACTAAAGGGGAGTTTTTTTTTTTTTTGATCGTTGTTTTCTCCTTAAATTTGTTGACGTGTCATCTTCTCCTCAATTTATCAGATTTTGTTTTTTCAAATTGAAAGTAGACGAGCTTATGCATTACTTTTCAATAGATACTGCGATAGTCGATTGCATGTGCATAAATTAAAAAAATATTAAATAACTTTTTAACTTTCAATTTTTATATAATGGGAGCAATATTTTAGTATAATTTAAAACCCGTGCAACTAAATCTGGAAGCTACGCTAGTAATAAGTATTGTTAAATATAATGTATTTTTCTAATTGTGTAGCATGTTGACTCTTAAAAAGTTTTAATGTTGTTTTATAATATAATTTTATTTTCAATTTGTGTAATCTGGGGTTATACTCTTGTAAAATATAAAAAAAATAGAGTTTGTATCGGATCATAGGTTGTTTAATTTTTTATTTATATTGGTTTTCTTTTAATTAATGAGTTGGGGATAATATTGAGAAAAAATCACAAATGGTCCTCAGATCTTTTAGAATCCAATGTTAGTCCTTTATCTTTTTATTTGACTATTTGTTGTATTTTAGTTATCAAATATAGTCCTTTCTGTCGGAAATATTAAAAACCACCAAGAATTGACATATGGGTCCACATCATGCCCCATAATTAGCCAAGTGGACCAAACTTGGAGGGAAAATGGAGTAGCAATGGTGATACTTTATTTGTTCTTAAGGTCAAAGATAATAAATCTAACGTAAACCCTTAGTTAACGAGAATGAGACATGGAAGAAACAAAGTTAGAACACTAAAATCGCATGAACATTAAAACTTCAAATCCAAAATCGATCTTTACACTATGATAGAACCCTAAATCCCAAGAGAGCATCGTGATGTGGAAAGTACGAAAAAAGGGCGGCATTTAGTATTTACCTCCTCTTAACTACCGTAAGTTTTTTGCCCTTTTTTTTATACTTGTGCTTTGAATAAGGCTTCGGTTATTGGTAGGTTTGTTTAAGAATTTGGAAAACTTTATATATGTTCTTTTATGGATTCTGACAAAATATGTTGACATTTAATATATAGCTACACCTTTTTATTATTTGAATAATGAGTGGTCCACCATTGCCTCCTTTGTCTTTTATTTTATTTTATTTTATTTGGTGTATGATTTTTTACTTTTTATTAATTAATACAAAGAGAATCAATGTAAAGGTCCACCTATTTTGTTGTGTTTTGTTTATATGAATATTATAATATTGTTGTTTATTTTGGTGCCTCCTAAAGTGTTGTTTTTTGTTGATTATTATTTGATTATTAGAATAATGATTTTCTTTTTTGGTTTTTAATTTAATTTTTAATGGGAGGCATAAATTTAGTATTGTTGGGAAATCAGGGGTGCCCGGATCTATTCGAGATGAATTTAAATACATATTTAAATTAATCAATTAATTACTAACATGAATTAATCATAAATCAATTCAACATAATAATTAAACAAACAAATAAGCAACATGCATACACGTGTCCACGTAAATCCTAAGACGGAATCTAGAGTTACGAGATTACATACCTCTTATAGAGACAAATGTTGAGACGATGGATCAACCCAAAAGAGCCTTCCCAAATATATCCCACATCCACGAACGAATCCTGGTGGAAGGATTCACACTAACGATTTTAATAAAGGAGAAAATAAAATATTTTGCCACCACCTTTTGTGGATTTCTAATATTTCCAACACATGGAATTGCATTGGGATGAAAAATTCATCCCCTATTTATAGGACAAGGGTGGCGATTTTTTTCACTTCAAAAAAATGGAGAAAAAATTTTTCTTGATCTCCAAGAAATCTTGAATATATCCCATATATTCTTTTCTCCATAATTAAATTTTTTCATAAAAACCCACTTCCTTTATCCCATATTTTTTGAAAAATATAAGGAAAAAAGGAATCAAGATTTGATTTCTTGAATTTATGAGATAGTCATTATTCTAAGAATACTTATCTTTTTCCATAAAATTCTTTTCAAGAAAAATCAAGAAAATCTTTTTTTCTTTTTTTTCACAATTTCAAAAATTACTAGGAAATGTAGGCAATAATATTTTCTTCTCATTTTTCATTAATTGGACTTTAATTTGGGCTATTTGAGGATTTTAGGAGAAATTAAGATTGGGACCTCCAATGGCCATGAAACTTTAATATTTAGCCAAAATATTATTCAAGCCCATTAATATTAATTTATTCCACTATAAAATTAATATTGAACTATCCATCTTAACCCATATTACGACTTCACAATAATATGGCTCCGTCATTATTTTCCGTGTTTAAGATTATTTTAGTCCACTAATTAATTAAATTTCTTGAAATGCTTTTTATATTAATTAATATATTTGTCCTTGGGAGTAAAGACAACTCAACATTATTATCCATACCTAAATAAATTTCCACTTGCAAAATTTGGTATGATAAAGATTCTCGAGCCCACCAGGGACAAATCAAGCAAGCCGCATTTGCACAATTTCTCCGTAATAAATCTTAGCAATCGTCATGTAATTAATAATATTGCCCAAGATATAAGGTATCAAATCACATTGATTCTCTTCCCATCATAAGTCAAACCAATAGTTATTAATTTCACGATTATTTAAGGGACAAAGATTAAGAAATAACGAACCATTGAGGTCTAAATCTTGTATATTCAAGATCAAGAATTTATCCTCCTTGTAGGTCCTATTCAACAAGATCATAATGCACTAGTGTAATCTCTTTAAGTAAGTCAATCTCGAGCCTTACACTTCAACCTTTCATGGATTGTTCATTTCCATCCGGGTTGTGAATTTGTACTTAGTCACAAGAACTGTTAATTTGATCTTCTCGTGATCCGCATCACCAAATTAACTTAACGTAATACGTTTTACTTATTGAACAGTTTGCAACAACTATATATAACATTCATTCATATTTAATGCAATGTTGATTAATAATTTATTTGAAGAAATAAATAAGAAATTTAGTTTGGTTATACAAAGTAAAAAAACATACTTTTCAAGATAACCCCAACAAG
This sequence comes from Stenogyne calaminthoides, assembly GCA_037126765.1. Classification (NCBI taxonomy): domain Eukaryota; kingdom Viridiplantae; phylum Streptophyta; class Magnoliopsida; order Lamiales; family Lamiaceae; genus Stenogyne; species Stenogyne calaminthoides. Next base: position 5,126,588 of record JBBCBC010000015.1, read on the forward strand.
TATCATTATTATGCGGGTAAGATTATCTCCAATCATTCTGCTAATTACAATCGGGGTAGTCATTAATTTATGACTCCAAATATGAGGGATGTGTCTATGCAAAATTTAATTGGGTGTTGTGAATACCAAAGAATATGAGGAAAAAGGTTTTATGCATTACTTATGAATGGTTTAGACCATTATGTAATGATGTTGATTGTGTTACATGGGCTGGGGAATGTGAATTATTAGGCGATTGGAAGTGTATGTAGACAAAATGATGAGGTAATAGAAGGCAATCTTTGATCACGTAAAATGAGGTAATATGGGGTAATGTTGAGACATAAAATTATGAGGTAATAGAGGGCAATCTTTGTTCGTAAAATGAGGTAATATGGGGTAATGTTAAGACATAAAATGAATGATGAGGTAATAGAAATGATGTTGTGGAAGAAAATGAGGTAGAATGGGGTAATGTTAGAGTTGATGAGCAGGAGTGTAGTGGAAGTGAAAATCAACTAATTGATAGTAATTATAACTTTGAGGATGAGAGCACATATGATGATGTTATGCGGCGGTAATGTAGATCATGATGTGGTTGAGGTTAATGTAGATGATGAAGTGGAAGATAGTGGGTAATGAAGATATTGCTAGTGCATGATGGAAATGACTCGATGAGAGAGAGTGTCGATGAGAAACCGAGCATGATGACCTAGATTTAACGATGAAGTTATTTATAATCAAGAATTTAAGGTTGGAACGACATTTAACAAAGAGTTGTTTAAAAAAGCTATTAATTCTCATGCAATAAACACTTAAAGATGTTTGTAATTTGAAAATGTCAAATGTAGAGGGGAGGATTGTGATTGGTTATGTCACGCACTTAAGGTTAAAGATGACACAACTTTTCAAATTAGAAATTTTAACCGAGATCATAAGTGTGCACACCTATCATGTGACCAATATGTCAAGTAAATGGTTGGGTGAGAAGTATTTGAGTAATTTTCAAGATAATCCTAAAACAGATGTTTTAGGGTGGAGACGAGGTATGACTAGGGATCTTAATGTGGATGTATCTAGGCAGCAAGCTTACAAAGTAAGAAACTAAGGTTCATTCACATAAATTCCCATTTTGATTCACATACATCTAAAAAATTCATTTACATAAATCCCAAATTTAATTCATACATCCAAAATTTCATTCACATAAGTCCTTGAAATCTAGCTTTTGATTGAAATAATGAAATTTAATGTGTTCAAATATGTGAACCGAAACCCAAAATTCACATAAATCACACTCCAAAATAAGCCTTTCAGATTTCTTCATCAAATGTTTTCGAAAAAGCATTGAGTTCTATGTTATTTCAAATACAAAAAAAATCTCATTTATTCTTTCCTAAATTGAACCCTAAATTGGAGAAGAGACTAGATTGTAGAACAAATGGTCTAATATTTAGAGAAGAGGAGACATTTTACCTTTAAATCTTTGAGCTCAATAAGGGGCTCCTCAGGAAAAGAAATTGAAATGTACCCAAAAAATGAAATACTAATAAAATAGTGTGGAACTAGTAATGACGTGGACTTATTTAATAACGTGGAATGCCACGTAAGCGCTATTGTCAGAGCAAGTGTCAATTTTGGGTGATTTTTAATGTTTCCGATTTTAAAAAGACTACATTTGATAAATCTAAAGGATTACAAACGATAAAATAAAAAGATAAAGGACTAATATTAGATTCGGGAAAAAATACAGACCAATTGTAATTTTTTCTGATTAATATTAGTCTTAGGTAAAAAATAAAAATAAATATTGATTAAAGTTTTTTTGTAGCCCAATAACTTTTGGGGTCATTTTGATTTGGTCCTCATAGCATTTAATTTAATTTACCCCTGTAAAATTTGTCGCTTTTAAATTCATCCCGAAATCGATCGTGTAAGTTTACTAGCCTAGTTGGAATTTATTTTTTATTTCTCCTTTATTTTTTAGCCACAATGTGTGTATATCTTAATTGATTTATTTATTTTTATTTACATATTTAGGAAGGTTCCGGCCGGGTCGATTTATTCGTATTCGGGTCAGTTTTTACGGGCGAAGTTTTGGATCATAACTATTTTTTTTTAAAAAAAATTAATTCATGCTGCGTCGGGTTTAGGGTTTAGAACCAACCCGGATCCATAAAACCCTAAATCTGCTCGCGTCTCTTCATCTTCTTTCTCTTAATTGAACAAAAACACACCGAACCATCTCCTATCCACACCTATCGCCTCCAAAAACCTCTCGAGCCATTTATTCATGACCCAATTTAATCAACGACGCCACCATTTGTTTTCCAATCCCACCGCCATTTCCGGCCAATTGCTGCCCGAGAACAAACCCTTTCTCCCAAAAACAGAGGAAAATAACACTTTTTCGGTGGCCATTTATCAAGCCAATTTAGACACTTGTGTTCGAATGCACAATCCATTCGATATAACTTCATTAGCTCAGATTCGAGAGCATCAAACGCGGGTCGTAATGATTCCAAATTTGATTTCACATGTTCTTGAGGTGCACACAAAGTGTTTGTAAATAGTTCTCACTTTCGAAAACAAACGCCCTTGGGGAAATCTAGCGCGTGAATCGGTGGGCACCCAAGAATTTCAATAAAATCATTGAATTTCGCGATAAATATTAAATAAATATACAAAAAAAAAAATTAAATAAATTCAAAAAATATACACGTAACAGCTGAAAAATAAAGAAGAAATTAAAATAGAAGACTTGTAAAACGTGCGAGGGAAAAGGAAAAAAATTGAACATCAGTTCAGCAATGGAGTCCGAAGGAAAAAAGTTGGGAGAGGGAAACAAAGAAGACGAGGAAAGAGGTATGTAGATCAGCAGATGTATTCCATGATTTTATCTTCAATTATTCATGCTAGGATAGTTTATGGGGTTGAAAAAACGAGCATTATCTGTTTTTAATGTCTGTGTTACGATCTGATTGAAGGGCAGATACTGGAAAAGAAGAAAGCAATTGAAAACCTGATCAAAGCTGCTTCTTCGGTGAAAGACCATATCTCTAATTTCCCCCATTTTCGTCACTACGGAAGAAACGGTTTATCTGCTGCTCATGTTTTTCTTTTTAATATTGATGTTTTTGGTATTATAATCAATTCGGAAGTTAGAATTGCATGCTATTGTGTGTCTGTTCTTGTTTTGGACATTAATTTGTCATATGAAAGCTCTGAATCGTGTCAATTTTGGGGTTTATGGAATTCTCTGTAGCTCAGATTTTTTTCCTCTTCTTTTAAGCGCACATGTAGTTTGTTTGAAAATATAATGGGTTTTCATGTATGTTGCTGCATGGAATTGAAAATTTGAATTTGGTTGTTAATTTGATAGTAAACCATAAATCCTAAAGAAATGATTGGATTACTATAGCTTTGCTCGTATGCTTATTTGTTGTATTTTTATTGATGTGTGGCACTCATTTATGAAGTCATGCTCTTGTAAATCATACTCTCTCTCTCGTCCCTCCCCTTTATGCATTGGGTAACATTTGGGTGCACCAGTTGCACCATACAAATGGTGCACAACTAATATTTTTCAATGAAAATAACTAATACTGTTCAGTTAAAACAAATAATACCTTTAAGTATAACAACTAATACCACTTAAAAAAGACTTGAGTTGCATGATACAACTTGCGTAGAAGTATGTGGCTTATGCATTAGGTGCATTGGTCTTTACATATCTCAAGGCTATCTAACTTGTCACTAGGCTTGTATATACATTTGGAGTCGGGACGAGGCGACAAGCTTACAGGTCATACCAAAGAATACATAAAGAACCTTCTTAAGGTAACACTAATCCCATGTAATAGTTTCTTGTTGTATTTCTCAGACACATAACATGATACATTTTTTTTTCATTGACAACTTTGATACATATTTTCTTCTTAAGTTAAATATGGAGGCACCTTATGGACCTGAGTGGCCCGATGAAGAAAAGATAAAGCGTCGGGAAATGGTTGCAACAGAAGCTCGTTATATATTTCTGCGTGAAATCTCGGTTGAAGATGGCGATGAAGTGTTAGAAACAAAAGAAGAGAGAAATGCAGTTGTAAGGGGCCCTCTTATTGGTTTTCTACATTATTACCGGTTCATTTTGGAGGAAGAAGTTCCTGTGGTCTATGTTTATGAATTACAGCTTGAGTCTCATGTTCAAGGAAAGGGAATAGGAAAATTCTTAATGCAGTTAATCGAGCTCATTGCTAGCCAGGTGAAGTCTTATATTCCTATGTCCATGTCTGCTGAACATATTTCATATCAAATACCCCCTCCGTCCATTTTTAGTGTTCACAATTCTTTTGGAACATGTTTTAAGAAAAAGTGATTATTTATGAATACTCCCTCTGTTTTTCAAGAAATGTCTTTTTTAGACTCTAAGTTTGTTCGAAATAATTTGTCTTTTTAAAATATTTTCACCCCTTTCTTCCCAGTTTACCCCCACTCAAAGATCTCTAATAATTTTTCAATTAAGGAAATGTTTAGTAAGTAGTATTAATTTATAAAGAAAGGAAGGAGAGGAGAAATAAGAGGAGAGAGAAGAGAAAGATTGGAGATATAAAGATTGATTATGGGTAAAATTGTCTAAATTTTAAGGTCTATAATTTTTTTGTAAATATGTGGGTTTAAAGTACAGGGTATTGTGGAGGTATTGTGGGATCCATTTATGAATAAATTGCTTGTTTATGAATAAAGTCACAATGGCAATTTGAGTAATTAAGAGATGGTTGGAGAATGAAGATAAAGTGTTGTGGGGTATTGTTTATGAGAAAGTGAGAACATTAAACTTGGATGGAGGGAGTAAAATAACCATGTAGAAAATAGGAATTCATGTGACAAAAGTTTATATTCACACTATCCGATGAATGACACCAGTGATGTCTGTACTTGTACTGAACCTTTATGCTGGCATATTTGGATGCTCTCTTCATTGATTTCACTATCATGGCCTATATAATGCAAATGCTACTCATTTTCTGGATTATTACATTTGTCATAACAGTGAGGTTTTCCTTTTCAGAAAAACTAATTTTACTTATAATTCAATTATTTCAGAATAGAATGGGTGCTGTGGTGCTAACTGTTCAAAAAGCAAACCTTTTAGCAATGGACTTCTATATCCATAAACTTGGGTAGGTAGTTATGTCAATTACATCTTTTTATAATTTAAATGGTCAATTTGTGAGCTTTGCTCTGGCTTCAAATGGGCCCCCCGCTAGTGGACGGTGGGTTATGATCCCCCGAATTAGTCGGTCCTTCGGACAGATACCGAGTTATAAAGAAAAAAAAGGTCAGTTTGTTTTTTTTTATTTATTTGTGAAGTTGGTTAACAAAAACTTTTGTATCCTTAAGATTTATGATTCCTCTACCAAAAAAACCTTTCTGGAATGAATTTAAGTTTTCCCCTTATGTTTATACTATACCAAAAACCCTCAGCATGAGATGGTCAACGCTATATTGCTGCCTGTCTATACTTATATTTGACAAAAGATGCCACTTTGCTACTCTTTTGGAAACTTGATATCTTTCTTGTCCAACATTAATTGAAAGGAGGAATTTAGTCAGCAGCATATTTTAGTTCTGCTGCATTTAGATTAACACTCTGTCAAGATTATTTTAGACCTGAGTTTAGCTATATTTTGTAAAAGAATATAAAATATTCCTTTTAAGTTCTTTATGCCTTTGTGTATTAAACATTCAAGTGAAAGAAAGACTCAGGGAATGTTTGGATTTATTTTTGGTGTTTTGGAGTGATATAGAGGAAATGATTAATATTTGGTTAATTCAGGAGATGTGTCTCAACTGAACCTGTTTTTCAGCTATTATTTGTAATGTATACTACAGCATCATGAAGAGAATAAAATAAACATATTAGAATATAATATAGATACTGCTTTATCAGTTTCAAGACTCTATTCTTGCAATCCTTCTATAGTTTTTGGTGATATACTTTGCATGATTGCTCAACTATTATTTATTGAATTTTAATCTCTTTGCAGATACACAATTTCTGCAATTTCACCTTCGAGAGTTGATCCATTGGTAAGAACACTTAATGACAACACTTTTCTCTTCAACTTCCCCTGGTTGAATCCTCACTCTTTAATCTGGGAGTCTTCAAATTTATTTATGTTCATCTTTACATTCCTCATGCAGTTGGGACTAGAGAAAAGCTATGAGATTCTTTTGCAAAAACATTTGACCATGAAGCTCAAGCAGTCTTGGAGTTGGAGGTGCGTTAAGCATATGCATCATTAACAGTTTCTTATAATTTTACAAATGTAATTTAACGTAAATCCAGCTCAATGCAATGTCAACATAAGTTATTGTAAAACCATGTAAATTAGTATTGAGCAGGACACTTATGTCCCAAATAAATGCATTCTGTGTGGAGATTCTTAAAAAAGTTTTGTAATACTTTGCAAGAGTAAACCATTTGACCATCAAACAAAACATTCTTGGAGGTCCAAGCTCATAATCAATAATCATCTTTTCTTACTGTCTGATCTCAAACGTGATTTAACATAAAACTACACCAGCCTGTCCAATTTTTATTCTGTAGATTTTATTTGGTGTACTCTTGACCCTTTGCAGACATTTCATGCTGGAGGTTGCTTCTTCTATATTAATATATAATTTCCTATTAAGTGCTCTATCTTTTTTTCCATATATATTATCTTTATTTCAAATGTAACTTGCGCAGTAACAAGGTCTAAGTGAAACATAGCTGTCAGTGAATTAATATAAATAAATTAATTCCACACCTCTCTACAAATTCTTTCATGGTATTAGAGCCTTTAACTCACACCCACATCTTTGGTTCAGTTCTGCAGAACTCCATTCACATTAAAATTGTCCACTAGGCAGGCCTCCTCTCCGTGGGGTAGAGTTGAGAATCCAACGCACTAGTGTGTGGGGGAGTTTGAAAATTAATATAAATGAATTGATCCCACGCGTCTCTACAAGTTCGAGCTTTTTAGATGAGATGATTTTTTTTTTTTATGGTATCGAGCCTTTGGCTCAACCCACATCCCGGGTTCAAATTCTGCAGAGAGCAACTCCACCATATTAAATTTGTCACTCATTGGGCCTCCTCCCTAAAGGGTAGAGTCAAGAATCCAACCCACGAGTGTGGGGGGAGTGATATGGAATTAATATAAATACATTGATTCCACACCTCTCTACAAGTTCAAGCTTTTATATCACACCTAAGTTCTTTCAATAGCAATTTAATGAGATATCGTGGCATAATGAGATAAAGGCTTTATCTGTTGATGTTGTATCATGCACGATATTTAATTCATAGTTCCTTTTCTGCATGTAAATATCCTTTGGGAGAGATAATATATCACCTGTTACATTATAAATATATGTGTTATATCAGGTGCTCCTGGGCCATGATGCAGTTGAATATTTGATAGGATAAATATCCAGTTGAATGCTAGAACAAGTGAGGAAACTGAGATAGGATCATGTAAGCTAACCTTATTAATAAGGTATATTTAAGACTAACGAAATCCTTGTGTTTTTTGACCTGGTGCCTTCAATCATCCCAGTAATGCTTTTCTTTGGATTTGGACCACTTTTTCTTAGCAGTGTACTATTAGAGTGAGTCTACAGTTGACTGGTTTACATATTGGCTTTATTGAGTGTGTTGTAGTGTATACCAGACTACTAGCCTATTTAAATTCATCAAGTGACTTGAAGCATGTTGTATATATTTAAACAAATGCATAATTTTATGTTGCTTGTCAATATATATTGGCTGGGTAACTCAAAGATATGACAGTCAGTCTATGACCATGTGCGACCAAGCAAGAACTCGTGCCAAGATTCCAAATCCAGTATTTATTGTTTTCAATTAATGTTTTAGTTGGTCAAGAATAGTTGTTTTAACTTAACTATATTAGTTTTTTCACTGAAAAGTATGAGTTGTGTACAATTGCACCACACAACCTGGTGTACAAGAAACTTAAAAAATATAGGATTAAGCATTCAAATTGCACGCGACTAGTTAGAATTCAGTTTGACAAGATGCTGCTGCCTGGCTCTTTTGAGTGTCGAGATACCTCGACATATGCAGTGAATATTGCACGAACAGGTCTATGATCAGATAATCTTGATTCAACTCTGTTGTACTGGATCTGTTTCAATCCTTCTCCAAACCAAATTATCCGGTCACACCTGCAGAAAGTTGTCTTTCTATTGTTAGGGAATTAGTATAAATGAATAGATTTCACTCCTCTTTCCATGGTATCATATATGAGATGGAATTCTGATACTTGTCACTTAATTCACTCATATTGAAGTAGATGAATGGAATTAAAGAGCAAAAGTTACTCACCATGCAGGAGCTCTCTCTCTCTTTTCTTTAATTTTGTGATTGGATCCATAATATTCATCAGAGTTTTGATTGTATTTATATGTAGGTGGAAACTGAATTTCTTTTTCCTTCCAATCCTCAAAAATACGGCCTTTGCTCATCTCCGCTTTCAGCTTTATTTCAAATTGAACTATTAGGATTTTGATGTGAAAGTAGTTTATTTTTAATTATCTTGAACTGTATTCCTATTTCCATTACCTGATCATTTTCTAACAATATGCTCCACTCTTTATCCTTCACCAAGGATCTTGTTGTAGCCATAGGCAGGTAAATCCTGTAATTTAAGTCGCCTAACCAAATCACCCGGCTATATGGTAAACAAAAAGAACTATCTAGTGTTAGGAGATACCCATATTGAATCCAAAACTGGTACAAAATATTGTTCTGAAAGAGTTGACTATCTGAATTATTTAAGTTGGAAACATTGTTTAATAATGATTGAGTATATTTCCCTTATGAACAGTTTATGAAATATTTTCTATATTGACACATAAAATTATGAAGATAGACAGCATAAATTACTTTAAGATTGTAGCTATACATCCGACATACATACTCATGGTCTAGGATTTTTCTAGGCAAATGCTGGAGGGGTTCATCAACAAATAAGGTGCGTGCCAATATATTCTCAACATCTGTATTTCTGCGTCTTTCATCGCCTTCTTTACCTCCTGAAGCTAAATGACTACACACAAAACAAAAGCTTGTTTCATGCAAGCAAAATCTGATGGAGACTGAACCCTGTAATTAAAAATAGATTTTGTAGTTAATCTCTTATAACCTGGTAAAGTCGATGTTCAGTTATGTGTCCATTAGTAACACAATGGAAGGAAATATTGGAAATCATACAGGACACTTTCCATCAAGAATAGGTGAATGAGTTTAATCAATTTAGGGCCAGGAAGTTAGTCAAACTATCAATTTAGGTCATAAAAGATTTTTCTTATCGATTAAGGACCAAAAAAATATTATCGGCCTAAAAAATAGAAATATCAATTAAAGCGACTCACACATTTTAAGGCAATTACGTTGACATCTTATAATTCTTAGCTATCCAACAATAGGTTTCACGCGAGTGGGAAAAATAAGAAGTGAAAGCAAGAATGAAAAAATAATTTATATAAATAAATAAGGATATAAATTATAAAATGCCAAACATGGTCTTAATAGAGTCCTAAATCAATAGTTTCATTTTTCGCCCCATATCGATAATTTCTTATGTTTTAGGTCCCAAATCAACTTGAAAAAAAGTTTTTAGGCCCTAAATTTATAACTTTGAGACCTGAATTGATATTTTTCCTTCATTTTTCTCTATGGAATAATGTAATAATATGGTATGTGTGCGCATGATTAACACAATATGTATTACCTTATTTCCCAGCCTCCCCAAGATGCCACAACCTACGCATGAGACGCTTGGATGACTAATATAACGATGTAGCTCTGTTCGCACCCAAACGGTAATATATATTCCTACCATTTGTTTACTTATTAAACATTCGTAATCTTTAGCTTCTAAGTTGATGGAATATTTTGTCTTCAAAGGATAAATTCTTTGCATCTCTCCAGCTTCTGTTTTGTGTACTGTATCTTGGGTTATTGTTCTGTTGTTGAGAGCTGCCCTGATTAAAGAATTCCATTTCATTGAAATATTACTATTTTCTGACACCAATATATTTCCAGCATTTAGAGGCACAATCTCCTGAAACCTGCAAATAAATTGTATGCTTATGATTGATACAGAAGTTATGAACTTATGATTACTTTTACTTGTATGATATACACCTTTATTCACAAAAGTTGAAGATTACCCCTAATACATATATATCTGCCATGGTGTTTTGAGTGTCGAGCAACTCGTTGAGGTTAAGGTTATATGGTGCTGGAATGCCTCCAAGATTCCAAGTTCCTACAAACAGTCTTTTGTAGGTGGGAAAGGAAAAAGAAGCAGAAATATCGAACGTTAGGTCTAACTTTGTTTAGATAATAAAATAACTAAAAGAACCCTGCTAATATATAGTAAACGAGAGCTTGGAGCATAAAAATAAATTGATTAATACTTGAAAGTTTCTCGAGAAATGGAAAACTCCTGCATTGATGTTTCCAGCAGATTATCAGAGCTTGGAACGAAAATGTCGTTAGCCATTCTCTTCCGTAGGGTATTACTCGTCTTTATGGCCTTGATTTTCTCCCTTAAATATAAAGAAGTGTTTTCACTTCTCCCATTTCCATGGCAGGTTTTGAATGTTATTTGTTGTGTTGTTTATAGGTGCAAGTGTAATCATGGAAGTAAAAAAAATTGTTGTGGTTGGACACAACTGATAGAAGAATTATATAAAGGAGTGATGAGGTAAGAGCTGACTGAATCTAATAACACTAATTGGTTAGTAGTGGGGTTATAAGAGATCGATTTCTGCTTATTCAAAGGGGTTGCTATCTGTGGGCTGTAGTACTCAAAGGAAAAGATAAAAACATGAGATAAACTATTGTTAAAGAAAAGGCATACCATCCCCACTGGAAACATCGAAACAGGACCACCTTCCATTTAAGGATTATTTATTTATTTATCTTGAATCTCAGTTTAATGAAGAGTCAACTTTGATAAATGCAATCAAAATATAAGTTTCAGGCAAAAATGATAGAAATTTGATTTTGAACTTTGTTGTTCACTTTTACTTATTACTCCCCCCGTCTTGGAATCGTTTGGACATTTGCTATTTACGCGTAGTTTAATGTGAGAATTGTTTATAAGTATAAGTTTTTTTTTTTTTTGATGGTTAAATAAGAATGTAATGACATAATATTTAAATAAAATATAATAAAGTTGGTACGATATGTAATATATAGATGTATTGATGGTAGAGTTTATATTGATGTAGTTGCTTTACTTTCATTTTTACAAATGTTCAATTGAACTCAGTAGGAACCTTTTTTGGTAAATGCATGATTTCGGGACGGATTAAGTATGATATTTACAAGTTTTTATGATTTGGAATCTATGATGGTCTTTCTGAACGGCCTTTTTTTTTTAAAAAAAAAATCGTGAATTGCCACTGATGCAAACCGTCAAAGTAAAGAAATATAATGTAAAAGTTTGAGATGATAAAGGTTGAAATTTGGAGTGTAGGTGATATTTGTATGAAGTAGTCAAATTTGAATAGGGAATTCGGAGTTGCATTACTTCATGATGCCAAAGAATAACTACCAATTGCTATATACTTAACTCCTGTGATCGGATTTGGGTCGTCCAGTCTTAGTTATACCTTAGAAACAAGACTTGTTGGCGAAATTAAATAAATAGATTATTCCTCGACCTCTCTAAAAAGCTCGAAACTTTAGATGAGACAAAATTCTCTCATAATGTCGTTCCCGGGTTGTGGGTTCGATTCAAGACTCCACCCATTTAAATTGTCCACTGCTGGGCCTCCTCTCCGCAGAACGTAGGCAATAATTCTCACGTGAGTGAGGGGGAGTGTTGAGGAAATTAAATAAATAGATTATTCTCGACCCTCTCTAAAAGCTCGAGCTTTTTGATTTGACGGAATTCTCTCAAGACTCCATTCGTCCTTTTATTTCTTCAAGAGGTCTAGTGTGAAAATTTTCACGTATTTAAAAAAAATATAAAAAAATATCGTCGTCCTAAATCATGACTATTCGGCGGTGAATCGCCTACACCCTAAACACTAAATAACTAACTCTAAATCATGACCTATTACGGCTCTACGAACCGTAACCACTCTTAAATCCTAAGTTTAAATCACGAATCACTTGACTTTTGTCTCACCTTTACCATATACAAAATTTTTTTTTTTGTAATAAAAGTTTTTTCAACGTATGCAAATTTTTTATACTAGACTTTTCCTATTTCTTTTTTCTAAAACCTAATTTTCATTAAACATAGATTGAGGTTCCTTAAATTCAGCCGGTCGACTTTTCGAGAATCACACTGCTTTTGCCTATTGCTTCGCTTGCTTAGATGACTTAATTTTTAGAGTTTTTTCAGCTAATTGGATAACGACTTTGCTTTGTGCATTAGCTATTTAGCTTTAGAGTTATCTCTCTTCTCTTCGTCCAGCTTCTTCTTCTCGATGAACAGAGCTACAATCGCTATATCATTAAGATATTTATTAGAAGAAATTAGTTAGCAAAGAAAAATAATAAATTTTGAAATTTTATTAGAAATCACATCTGCTGCAATTCCTCAGATAGTACATAAATCAAGAGATTTCATCATTATCAAGGGTTTTTGTAAAGATACAAGAAGTTGTGTTTTAGTGAGCAAATACTATACTTCACAATCTTCTTTTCAACAAAGATCTCTAATAAAGTGGTGTCTAATACTTATATATTTTGTAAGAGAGCATTGATTTGGATTCTTTGAGATTTTTAGAGCACTAGTATTATCACAAAGATTGTCACAATATCATTGTCTAAACAATAACATGGACATCTTTTTCAACCTAAGAAATTGTGTATAATAACTTCCAACAGCTATGTATTCAGATGCAGAGGAGATTGTGACACACAATTTTGCTTTCTCGCTTTTGCCATAAATTATGTTGTTTACTATGTAGCTATTTAGCTTTAGAGTTATCTCTCTCTTCTCTTAAGAAACTTCTTCTTCTCGATGAACAGAGCTACAATCGCTATATCATTAAGATATTTATTAGAAGAAATTAGTTAGCAAAGAAAAATAATAAATTTTGAAATTTTATTAGAAATCACATCTACTGTAATTCCTCAGATAGTACATAAATCAAGAGATTTCATCATTATCAAGGGTTTTGTAAAGATACAAGAAGTTGTGTTTTAGTGAGCAAATACAATACTTCACAATAATCTTTTCAACAAAGATCTCTAATAAAGTGGTGTCTAATACTTATATATTTTGTAAGGAGCATTGATTTGGATTCTTTGAGATTTTTTAGAGCACTAGTATTATCACAAAGATTGTCACAATATCATTGTCTAAACAATAACATGGACATCTTTTTCAACCTAAGAAATTGTGTATAATAACTTCCAACAGCTATGTATTCAGATGCAGCAGGAGATTGTGACACACAATTTTGCTTTCTCTTTATATAAATTATGTTGTTTACCATGTAAAAACAACCTTCAATGATGTTCTTCCTATTATCAAAATCATCAACCCAACCTACATCCCTATAGCCAACAGAGTTACTTGTGTCCTTAGTATATAATATATACCAAATCATAAGTTCCGACAACATATCCTAAGATCCTTCAACAATATTCAAACGAGATTCCTTTGAATTTGTTCGATATCTAGCATATATAGACAATATATATGTCGTTTGGTTAGTAGAATTAGGTAGAGAAGACTATCTATCATTGATATGTACAATGTGTCGTCAACATCTATAGGGGAGATTTTATGTGCTTTGACTTCTCCATTTCAAAACTTTAAATCAGATTCTTTGTAACATTCCTTGACAAATCAAAACTCTAAGGTTTTTCAGCAACCTTTATGTGCTCAAACCAAGGTGTGCAAGTAGAAAATCTCCGCCTGGTCCGATTTTTTTTTTTAAATTACAAAATAAATTAACATAAACTGGTTTCAGGTCAAAGAAAGCGCCTTAAACAAATAAAAACGATTTTTCTCGACGATTTTGGCAAAATCGGATCGACTCGCGTAGCGCCTAAGCGACCGCCTAGACCGATTTTTACATCCATGGCTCAAACACACAATTCATCATCACTTTCACTTTCAAACACCACATTGACATATTTTTTAAACAATAAATTAAGCTTTACTATTTCTAAAACAACACAGAAAAATATCTTATTATTCAAAATATAACAAACACATCTAAATACATAAAAATAAATCGAATTTAATTTTTATTATTCAGAATCTCATAAAAGGTGTTTAAACTTTTGACTTTTGAAAAACTAGATATATGGTTTCAGCCAAAAACTTTTCTAAAAAGATATTTTGTTGTTAATATAATCCTAGTCATTTTTTAAAAAGTTATACTTTCCCTTTTAGCAATCCTATTTTATTGTGGAATTTTTTAAAAAGAAAGCTCTCATATTTTATGTGTAGATATTTTGAGAGAGGGCGAGAGTGTGCATCAAATCTTCATTAAGTAACACCAAAAATATTATCAATAATATAAAAACTTTAGGCACGATCTTGTATGTCTTTCGGGTGCGGTGCGTTCATAGTCGTTTAAAAAAATCGTCTGACTTATTATATTTAAAAATTGTAACTTATTTACACTTAATCGTGTAATTATTAATATGGAAAAATAATTGGACCTGCTTAGATAAATAAATAAATTTGGACTTTCAATATAACGAAGTTGCACTATTTTAATAAATATTATGAGTGCACGGTGCATCTAGATGTTCATGAGAGCTACCCAAAACTTTATTGAAACTCTGTTTTATTAAGATAATCATAGGCTAATCAACAATCAACACAAGCAAATTCAACAATCATATTAAATTCCCATACATTTCATGCACACTGTCATCCACTTGTCCTACCTATCAACTGGTTGGGTGGACGGTATTCACATTCAAAAAATGTTACAAAATATTGGGATTAATTAACTAATTAATTTAATAAACCGACATATATTATTATAATCATGATATAAAGAAAAAAATAAGATACGCCCAACCAATCAGTTTCATCACTAGTCATTGATTGGTTACTGTCCTATTTGCTTAACAAATAATTTGCTGCAATTGTCATAGAAAATTATTATTTAATTTGTTTTGCATTTAGTCCAATCATATTGGGGAGGCCCAAATTTGGAGGACCAAATGCATGATATTTTTTGGTGTTTTTATTAATTTATAAAATAAAAAGTGGCATTTGAATATGCTAATGCTAATTTGATGTTAAAGTCAATTGACAATAGGTATACACTGTTGTTAATTAGACATTAATAAAGTTGGTTCATACATACGTTGATTTATACTACATAAATGTGTAAAAGATACAAGTCATGGAATGAGATATTAATGTAAAGTGTTATTCACGCTGTTTTCAACTAGAGGACTATTAAAATTTTAAAATCATAATTATATATGCATGCATGATGCACATCGCGATTGTTTTACGTTATGTTTAAATGCAATGTTTTCATAAACGGATTTCTTACACGCAATACATGGGCCCGTGAACTATCTACACCCTAAACACTAAATAATAAACCCTAAATCATGGGCTAATTAAGGCCAGGAACTACGAACCACTCGGCCGGACGAACCCAGAAAGTGGGCGAATGGACACGTGGCGCAAATTCACATATGAAACACCGGATTTAAACACATATTAAACAGAAATAATCCGAAATTCTGCGGCGTGATGCATGGCAAATCGTTATGAAAGTTTTCTCTTTAAAATAAAATAAAAATATTTATTGGCAATTTGCGTGTATTTTCTACCAATAGATGCCAGGGATATTTAACTTATAATAAGAATTTAAACGCCAATATACTTGAAATGACAACATATACTAAATTTAAATTTGATGTAATAAGTTTCATGACGCATTTTAGGGTTGATCGAAAAAGTGAGATTCATTTTGGATTCAATAATACACACTTTGTTATGCATTTGTGGTCCCAACAGTATAAATTATTTTTTCCAAAATAATTGTCTTGCGCGTATGTATATTCCCCTATTCTACTAAAGCGCAATAAACTTTCAATAATACGTTTGGCCCAATTGCTCAAATTACACCAACTAAACTTTTATGGGAAACACTCTTTTGAAATATTGTACACTAGTATTATGTGCAATACAACATAAATAAGAAAAATATTAGCCAAAATTCACGGGTCAATGGGCGGGTCGGGCGCGGGCAGGGCGGACATGGGTTGTGGGATGTGTGCTTTAGTTTGGGAGGACGGATATATATTTATGTAAGGATACGCGATGTTTGATTCTATTGAACATATAATTTTTTTTTTTACGTTATTACATGAAAAAAATGTAATACTTATAAAAACAAAATGTACATTACTAAATAAAAATTACATTATCATTTAAAAAAAAAAATACATTATCATATATAACAAATTATTGCTCATATGGTAACACATTAATATTCATTTAAGATTGCATAAATAACACGTGTATAGTGTTACATATTAATAAAAAAATATGTGTTACTATACGAAACAAAAAGTGTTACCCTACGAAGAAAAAACATGTTACTGCAATGTAACAAAAATCAAGACAAAGTGAAAAGAAATCCCGAAGTTCAAAATTACAAATTTAAAGAACAACTTGATGTGTTATTATACGACCAAAAAGAGTGTTTCACTATGAATAAAATAATGTTACTACATGAACAAAAACCAATATAACGAAAAAAATCATCACTCCAAAAATTACAATAAAAATAACAAATGAGAATAGTGCGAAGGATCTCAAAATTGTATCACAAAATTGTGAGGAAAAGAATGGAAGGACCAGAATTTGCAAGATGAAAAAAAAGAACAAAAAGAAGAAAAACCTAAAAACTACCGGCCACCGCCAGAAAATCTAAGGAAGAAGAATTTGGAAGGCTTGCGAAAAAAAACCCTACGGCGAGGAAGAAGAATGCTGGATCGCGTTGCTTGCCTAACCCAACCAGCGAGGAAAACCCTACGAGGAAGAAGAATTCGGATCCACGCAACTACCTTCTTTGCTATACGACATGAGTAAAAACACCCAATTGAATTATAATTCTGTATCGACATAGATTTAAAATGACATTTTACCAACTAATAATTCGTCATTATTGTCCGTCGTAACAAGCCTCCTCGATATTGTTTTTATCGTCGGTATTGTCTATATTTAGTAGCGACAAAATTTGGTCGGAAAAAGGGATTTTTATTTAAATTTATTTCACAGAAAATTATTTATACCTACGAATGTTTTCTAGGTATAAACCAAAGGTTATGATTGTATTTTCACCTCGATGTTTATACCGACAAGTGGTTACTCGGTATATATTGATGGATATTTTGTGTTAATTTTTTTTTTTTGCCGATGGATATTCCGTTGTAATTTTGTAATAACAAATTAAAAAAATAGCTCCAAATATTCAGAATATTTCCAAATAGAGTGTTTTTCATCAGAAGAAAAATACCCGAACAAAAAAACTTGCTATATGTTTTAAAGCTGCATTAAACCAAATTAATATTTTTTCACTGCACCAAAATAACAAGTAAATGCAGAAAGGCGAACAAATACTTAAGAAATCAAGGTCAATCTTTAACTTTACAAATGAGCTACAGAAAATATAAATAAAAATCAACAAGTGTAACATGGGAAATCAAAATACCATCAACATTCAAAGCATTCTGAAGGAGCCTGTTTTCGGATCATTAAGATTAGCATTGTTGTGCAGCCAATCAGCAACACAATGGGCACAAGAAATCTGGTACACAATACATCTAAAAGTTCACCAAAAAATAAACAAAAAAATTTAAATATGCAAAAGAACACAAGTAAAAGTTTTACCTCAACATTAAGAGTTGAAACGCTGCAAAGAAAATATATATATATACATATATATATATATATAATTAGACATAACAAATTTCAATATATAGTCAAACAACAACAAGAACAAAAATAAACAATTAAAGCAATTAAATTAACTACAATATATAAAGCAAGAACAGAGGGAACCAAATGTTAATGATTTTTTGTTAAAAAAGTGGAAGATGACGAAACTAAGGGCACAATAATGATATACAAGATGATTATAATACCTTTTTGCAGGAGAAGGATGCACTTCTCAGAAACATACATGATACATCTCCCAATTTTTAGTCTAGGTGAAGAGGTATTTAAATGATATGGAGAGAGAATGAAAATTGAAGAGTGTGAAATGATTTGATTAGCCCTGAAAAATTCGAGTGGCAAGAGAGGAAATGTTCTATACCGACTGTTTTTTTCGTCGCAAATGGATTTTTACCGACCGTTTTTGGTCGGATAAAGTGTTAACTTTAAAACACAATAGACAAAAATTAGGGGGTGGCGTTCGATGAATATTTCCTCTTTTACCGACGAAAAATTAAACGTTCATATACCTTTATTAGCCTGTAACCAATATAAAATTGACAACACACATGTACACCGTTGCAAAAACCTGCTTATTTGCATATTGTTGTTTGTCCAACCGTTTTAGGAAACCCTTGTTTTCTGACAATAATACTTCATACGCCGGCGCACAAATATCATCAATTTTCAATCAGACGCTCGTTCATTAGGTGATTTTCTTATACTTTTTAAAATTTTTCTTTTTTGGTTTAACTGATTTTCTTACTTGCTTGCTTTTTAGAATTTTCCTTTTTTTTTTAATTTGATTCTCATGTTCAATTATGGTTGTTGATTTTTGTTAGGTTAAGATATTTCTTTTATTTTTATTTTAAAATAGGTTAAGGTTTTTTTTAGCTCTGCAAAAATCTATGAATTTCACTGTTCTAATGATGAACTATGAATTTCAATATGCTTATGCCTTATATAATTGCGATAGAATCTTTTTGACGTCGAATTTTGGTTAAAAATATTTTTCTCTTCCCCGCAAAGAAAGACTTGGATCGTCATAAGTAGTGTAAGTAATTTGACCAAATGTTATCGAACCCAAGAGATTAGGAGAGGAGGGACCCCCAAAGTTATGTTAGTATTTGTGTCCTGGAGACAATCTATCAGAAGGGACATAATCTTCCGATGATGTCGAATTTTGATTTAATATTATAGTTCACTTAATATTAATAATGTGAATACGGTTGTTTGAATATTATGTTTGATTGTTTGCGTTTATTCAAAGTGTTCTCGCTGAGTCATTGTTGTCGTTGAGGTTGTGAGAACTTCGGATGACAGCATGATTCTCCAAATATTGCGACCGAGGATCATGAAAATGGGATATTGATGATCGAATGGAGATTAATGTCGTTACGCATCATACTTTCTTGAGAGTGTAGTAAGATCTCACTTTGCTACGGATACTAGGTATCTCATGGATGGATGCACAAATACTCTTAGAAGGTATTGGTATCCCATCCCGAGAAACCGTTGGATGTGATGTAGTTTCACTATATGTGTCTCTGGTGTCTCGGTTAGTGGGAGCGTCACGCGATTCAGCAGCTGACTTGAGGTCAATCGCCGCGACATGTGTGGGATGATGAACTTTTTGACCATGGCTTGACGCTTACTTTCATATGGGTAGATATGACTTGATTGGAGTTCAATGGCAGTCACGTATTGCGTGGTAGTTGAGCGAATAATATGATTCATTCCTCAAAGTGGATTTAGAGAGAATCTTTCATCTTACTCATCATAATTTGATCAAAATCGACCCGATGCGCGTCAACTTGAGACTTTGTGGCTAAGTGTGACATACATGATCAATTAGTGATTGGAGATAAATTGATTAAGTTATTTGAATAAGCACTTCATCATGTTAAAACTTAATCGAGTATTAATGAAAGCGAGGAAATAATAGCCCATTTTACGTTCTGGTAGTTGCACATTTCCTGTAGCGTCAACGCCGTATATTGAGAATATACGATTTATTGTGCAGGGTTCAATTAAGATGGTTAGTTGACTTAATCGCCGATATATTTGAGGCTTATAGGTCACACAACAAGTAATAATTGTTTACTAATTATAGTTGGTTGATTAAATATTAAATTTGATTTAATATTTAATTTATGGAGAAGTAATTAATAATAGATTAATTTGGAATTAATTATTATTAATATTTAATTAAATTGATTTAATTAAATAAGAATTCCCATAATTATATTTGGAATATAATTGTAGGATTTAATGTATATGAAAATAAATCGTAGAGATTTTCATATAAGACATTTAAATCGTGAGATTTAGATTTAGGGAATTAAATTAAAAGGAATTAATTTAATTCAAGATTGTGATTTTATTTCAATTGGGCTAGTCAGGGGAAATAAGCTGGCCTCCTATATATGGAAGAAGTTTCTACTTAATTCATACGAACATCATCACAGCTTTCTCCATAAATCTAGAGTTT